>JAGXJF010001443.1:0-97448 GCA_019208055.1 Stipa capillata
CTATCACTCTCAGGATGAGGAGTAGAAGCAGTGGTCTTCAGTGCAATGTTCTTCTTGACAGTGGCTGAGGAGGTGTGCTTTCCTTCTCGCTTGATTTCCATCTCATGTGTTAGGATCCTTCCTAACACTTCAGTTGGCTTCATCTTCTCAAACCCATCTTTCTCCTTTAGCATGAGAACAAGAGTTCTGTATTGCTTGGGAAGCATTGATAAGAACTTCTTGATCACATCTTCATCCTCAACTCTGTTGGAGCCCAATGCCTTCAGCTGGTTGGTGATGAGAGTCAATCTTGAGTATAGAGAATTTATATTTTTACCATGCTCATACTCGAATCTCTCCAGAGTTGATTCCAGCAGTCCTCTCTTGGACTTTTTCAGGGTGTCACTGCCCTCATATATCTGCTGTAGGGTATCCTAAATCTCCTTAGCAGACTCCATTGTGCTGACTCTGTTAAAGTCATGTTCTTGCAAACCCATGAAGATGGCAGTGGCAGCTCTGGCATTATTCTGGATATTCTTCTTGTCGTTGACAGTGAAAGTTGAAGCGTTCTCCAAGGCATAACCTGTATGAACAATATCCCACACATCTGGATCGATAGCGGTAAGATGCATCTGCATCTTCCTTTTCCAGAAAGCATAATTAGATCCAGTAAAGACAGGTATTTTGCCCTCATAGCCCGACATCCTTTACTCTGGCTGTTAAGCCAATTCAAAGAGCAACCTGCTCGTGAATAGGAGGCTAATTAAAATTACTTCGTTTTAATCTTGTTAACTGGATATTGACTTAATAGATTATCAGATTTAATTGGCTGTGTGACAGGTTCCTAGCACAGGTGAAATATGACAAGTAAAATAGCACGTGGCTGTCACACAGGTGGGTCACACAGGTGATTTAATGACCTAGCACAGATAAGCAAGTGATGTGGCTGTGACACAGGTGACCAAGACAGGTAGAAAAGATGATATATATAACACCTGAGACACAGCTAGTACAAGCAGTCACAGAGCAGATTAAGCAGGTATAAAGAAGATCTGAATCAGATGAACAAGAGTATCTCAGATCATATAAGCATGCAATGAATATAACTGCTAGAGGAAATAGGCTAAGCACTCAGAGAGAGACAAGTGGATTTATCCCGAAGTTCCCTACTCTTTTCAGAGAGGTACGTCTCCGTTGGAGAGACTACTCCGAAGAGATAGTCAGCACTGAATCGTGCTTGTCCTCCGAGTACCTGACGTTCAGGCCTCTTCCTTGCTTGTGGAGGTCCTTTTGCCTTGCAGCAGGATGACCTCGATGCTCCTTCACAAACTTACTGATTCAGCCCACAGAAGCTTGGGTGATATCAGCAACTCTTACACCCATCTAGGAGTAGACACTCCAAGAGTAACAGATGATGCAGCAGCAATCTCTTGGAGGAACCTTTGCTCGTGCTCAAAGCTCACAAACTCACTCAGATTGACCCTTAGGCTTTTGGCTCTTGTTGAGTGGTTGGAGGCTTTGCAACGGTCGTCTATGATTCACTGGTTTGAGCAAGGTTGAGGACGAAGTCCTCCCCTGGTCCCCTATATATAGGGTCCTCAGGCACCTGACCGTTACCCTGTTGCCACGTAGGATTAAGTGAACCACCGGTTCAGCCACCGGTGACACAGCTACACACTACGCCCAACTGCACCCGGCTCAGGCAGACCAACACCTGTGTCACCAGCGGCACACACAGGTGAACCCTTAGCTGATAGCCGCACTACTCAGCCCGGTCCTGGCACATGACATGCCCTCAGCATACGTCAAACTCTAATACCTATAAGGAGAGAACCTCCGATAGACTTCTGACACATCAGACCGCCTATCGCAGTGCAGGTACCTTAGCATTTTCAAGCTCTCCCCTGGTACAGAGATGTACCTGAGTCATAGAGCGGAAGACCACCTGTGACACAGCTGTGTCACGCAGGTGCCTAAAGCTCTAGGGTTTTCACTGTTAGCACTACAGAGCACTAACACAAAACAGCTTCATACTTTGTGCAAAGCTATTGACACAGGGCAACTGACCTCAAAGCATCAATGCCCTTGACCAACACTCTAAGCAATGAGCAAGATTCCCTTAGACAACTGCTACTGTTTCATCCCTCTTGATAGTACGGGTGATTCCTATGGACTCAAAGAAACTAGCAAATCTAGGCTTTACCTGCCACCAACTGAAGTCACGGCCCTTGACGCATCAAGCCACCATCACCTTGCTTGCAGCTCCCTGCATAGCACCGGCTTCTTCTCAGCTGTGACACAGCTGCCTAGCACAGCCATCTCTTTGTCCTTAAAACCACCTTGTACCCTTTTTGGTGATCATCCTTCACTGGATAACCCTTCTTCGTGGAACCTGTAAACTCTGCTTACACTCACTGTAAACATTAGATTCCAGTTTAAGTTGCCATTAACCATCAAAACCATATTAGGGCCTAGATGATCTTTCAAATACCCCCTAGGGTTCTCTCTTTAGCCTCGGGTTTCATTGAGTTATTTAGCTACTGCTACAATATTGCATCTACAACGCGTGTGGCACTACCACCTTATTTAGATCTTTAGTGGAATCCCAAACTATCTTGTGCTAATTTTATACTCGCAATTCCAGATTGCAATTTATCATATTTCTTGCTGGTTCTTTGGTTGCTTTGCAGGAACTCGAACTTTGTGTTTAGGTTGATCGTGCCTACGGCAAGTTCAATAACCATCAGAGGTTGGTTTAGCGATTGCTAAGGCGTATCGTTGCGTATGATATAGTCGGATCCTCAAGATCAAACTCCATCAAACCGTTAGTTATCTTCATCTCACCAAAAGATCGGGTCACCGTCCCTCATCAAAGTGCCTCCGTAAGCTCATCGAGCATGTAGTTGTAGTGGGTACCATGTGACATCTAGTGGATCATCCTTGACTTTGGCTCAACGAAGAAGGTCGCATAGAATTGCATAATGAGCTCCTCATTCCAATCATGTGGCAAACTCAGAAGTTGAATCAAACCATGCTCATCTTAGGTTTCCACAACTTGCCTAAAGCTGGCATTTTTCCAAAGATACTAGAAATCCACATAGCGCTGGTGGATGAATGTATCCTTTCAAAAGTAGAGAACTAACTCATAGTAATCATGCTATACCACTGAGCAAAAACAAGGATCCATTGCATCTTCCATCGGATCTTCCAAAGATCTTCATTTTGGAACGTCTTGTAGTCCACTATTCAAGAAGATGGCGAACTAGGGCTAGGGTGATCAGGTGGGTACCTCCTGTTCCTCAGGGTCCACATGTACCCGTGACTTACGCACTATTGGAATTTGTTGTGTTGGAGGCTGAGGGGGAAGCCTGCACTTGCCCTTTCTAACGGCAATTGGCTTCTTGACTGGAGGAGGAGGTGAGCTTTGTGCCATCCTTTTTGTACTATGATGAGGTGGAGGAGGAGAGGACGACTCTGCTGCTATTGGTGCACTAGCTGTCCTAGCTACCCTCTGCAGCCTGTGCCTTGGCGGCCTCGGCTCTCGCAGCCTCTGCGCTGGCCGCATCTTATTTTCAACCTCGGCCTTGGCAGCCTCTTCTGCTACTACTTTTCCTGTAGCTTCTTTCCTCCATGCTCACCATTCCCAATTTAAGCGAGCTTTCCTTGACTTGGGAGACTCCAGCTCCTCATCGTCTTCATCTTCATCATTGCATGTAGGGAGTGGATGACGGAAAATGCCTTTGAGACCCTTTTGTCTAGTGGATGGACACTTTAGCTGATTGAGAGCCTCAACTGACTCAGGAGGCAACTCCACTTCCTCAGCACGAGTGCTTGTAGCCATAGATGGAGAAGGCCTCGGTCTCGTGTGCCTCACGAATCACCTTCTTTCCGAAGAGGAATCAGACATCTAAGGTGAGGGAGGCAAGCTCACATCAGAATTTTCATTGCTTTGAAGACTCTCAAAACTCATGTTTGACCTGTGAATTGGAGTAGATAAGAGCATCGGATGAGTACACATTGGAGCAGAGAAGTCGAGAGAAAACTTTAAAGACATTTTGTAGAGGAAGACAAAGAAACCCAAGTTTTTAATTAAACTCAAAGATTCTGGGATCAAATTTAGAAGCTCCATCTGGACATATTTTCTCAAAGAACTCAAAAGTTCTGAGATTTTCTCGGAAGTTCCAAGTTTGCGTCCTGTCCTACCAAAGAGCAAAGTTGAATACTCTAGGAATCTCTGATACACTGACAACAGAAAAAGAGAGGGTAGAACCTATTTTCGGAAGTTCCAAACTTTTCTCAAAGGTTCCAACTTCCTATTGCTCACAGAGCAAGGGAAAAGTCGGAAGCTCCTAGAAAATTTTCAATAGGTCTGAGTTGCATTGAAATTTAGGGTTTCTAAGTCTAACCACGCAAAGGATTTCGGATCAAATTGAGTAAAATATGAATGAAGAGTTTGAGGATTACCATTGGGAAGGAGTTGAAATGCAAGAATCAGAAGTTGAGGTTGAAAATCTGACGGCCGTGCCCAAATTTGGCCCCGGGCAGTGCTGCGCGACGGCAGGTGACGGGAAAGCCCGATGTCAATGAAGTAAGGTCGGCGAAGGTCGGTGCTTGACCAGTGAGGTCAAGGTGATGATTCGTAGTGATAAGAGGTGGCATGGGAGTAGCGGCGGCACTGGAATTGTGAGACCTCGAAAGCATTGGACTAGAAGTCGGAATGTCTGAGTTGGCTGAGCACTTAAGTAAAAATGGTTCAGTGCAGAACTCAAAGATTCCAAAAAAATATCAGAGGTTCCAAGATTCTCGGAGAACTACAAGAGAAGACTCAGAAGGTCTGATTGTAAGTATATAGCAAATATCAGAAGCTCTAGGAAAAATCTCAAAAGTTCTGAGATCGCATACTGATTTTGATCAAAACGACCTTGGAGGCTTGTGGAAAAGTCGGAGACTCTCAAAACCCTAATTGGTGAACATAGTAGAGATTCTTGGACACTCAGGAAAAAGTTAGAGATACCGAGCTTATCTACTTGAGGCACAAAGTTGAATCTCATAAGTTTTGAGTTTTACATCAAAAGCTCATATTTGTAGGTTTGATAGAATTTTCAGGAAAGATTCGATGGAGCAAGTCTGGGGGGTTCCTTATGGGTCCATTTCACATCCAGTTAGAGAACAACCAATCAACCAAATAAACAATTTGAATGGATACTGGACAAAATCAACTCCAATTCTTAGAAAAATAGAGCACAAGTGCTCAATATTCACCAAGGACCTAAGAAAGCAAGAAATCTTAGAGAACCAGAGATGGTGATATTTTGCGGTGTTGCCACCATGTATGAGCTGGAATAATGCACTGGGACTTTCATCTATTGAAAACATGGGATCTTGTGATGCAAATACTCCATTTTACATATCCATCACCCTATATGGTATGTATTTGCTCATTGAGAGAACAAAACTCCATCTTAGTGTGTTAACACATCTTAAGCACAAAAATCAATGAAAGCAAATATATGTGCAATTCTTTAGGCAATGTTTCGAGAATCTAAAATATTTAACTCACTCCAAAACTCAAAAAATATATGCTTATCTAAGGGCTTGGTGAAGATATTCGCTAATTGTTTTTCCATCCTTATGTGGCCTAAGTTTACATTAAAGAGAAGAATCAATGGATTCATGATTAAACCCCTCCTACTTCTTGTATTTATTTTACAATTTCTGTTAAGTGAGGGATCAAATATGTAGTCAACTATTTACGATGTACGATGATCCCTGTTAAGCATCCATGGCTGAATGGTTAAAGCGCCCAACTCATAATTAATAAATTTGCAGGTTCAATTCTTGCTGGATGCATGGGAACAGGAAAATTCCAAAAGTCTATTGGAACCATATCGACTGTTAAAATTAGGTCCACTAGGGCCAACTTAATCCTCTTCCTAGGGATCCCAGATGAGGGACATTCTCATATTGACACAATACAAGGACAAGTATATGTGAAATATATCCTCTTTTAGTCGTATCTCTTTGGCTAATAAAATCCAAAGGTTTATTGATCCCAAGGGGTACATATCCATAATAGACATATAGAGATTATTATACGCCAAAGTGGGCATTAGCTAGAGCAGCAGGTGCTGTAGCCAAACTGATTGCAAAATAGCTTTTATCTCTATTCTATGTCTCAGGCGCCCAACCAATCTATAAACAATTACTAATAAGGAAATGAAAACTATACTAAAAATCATATCCCACCTTAACTGGGTATGTATATTCTAGGTTTTCACAATTTTGGCTTGTATGTTCATAATGATACCATGAGTGCTTTAGGCCGTCCGCAAGATATGTTTTCCCCAAAAGTTTTAAAAAATGTTAAAATTAGGAGGAACCTAGAATTAGAGTCTTGAGTGGAAAAACCCAACAATTCAGAAAAAAGTAAAAAGGTATAACTACATCTATCTCGAATTTTTTAGAACCCTTTGAAAAGGTGTTCAAGGGGTTCTGAAATAAAACAAAAATGTAAAAATGTTCATTTCATCAAGGTTTCATTTTATTAATCATTTAGGTGGGAAGGTTTTGTGAGACTCTGCTTGGGAAACGGGTCGATTACTCAGGACATTCTGTCATTGTTGTGGGTCCTTCGCTTTCAATACATCAATGTGGATTAGCTCTAGAGATAGCAATAAATTTTTTCAGCTATTTGTAATTCATGATTTAATCACGAAACACGCTACTTCTAATGTCAGGATTGATCTGGGACCTGAGACTCTTGAGGAATTGTTTCCCTTCTTTGGTTATGTATGGAAGGATAGAAATAAAATGACTACAATTTTGGGTATTCACTTAATATTGTTAGGTCTAGGTGCTTTTCTTCTTGGGGTCGCTTCTGCAACTGGATAACTAGCACCAAAAATCGTTTTTACATCGGATGGTTTGGTGTTTTGATGATCCCTACCTTATTGACCACTCTGTATGAATCTATATTATTCCATTCCAATTTCTTCACGAAACTTCCCAAGACAAAACCCAAATTGGATCCAAAATTGACGGGTTAATGTGAGCTTATCCATGCGGTTAGGCACTCTTCAAATAGGAATCCATTTTCTAATTGGCTTTCACAGATGTAGAGGTGGATAATAGATCAATATGAAGATCATGAGCTGCTCCATAATGAAACCACTAGTAGTCACGAATATCTCCTTCCCTAATCCAAGATTGGAGAAAGAAGATCTAAGAGGGACCTATGGAGAATGTGGTCAGAAATCCATAATAGAGTCTGACCACAATGACCGAATTAGTTATCCTCATCAAGAAACTTAGACTACTAAATAGAAAAGATTTGAAAATCATGGTATGAGTCTCCTTTTTTTTCTCTATATGCACAATGTCTCGATGTTTCAATGATAATTTCTTGACTTTCCATATATAGAAAGAGATAGATTACAAATGACATCTCTTATGTCCATAAGACCAAAGGGATGGCAAACTTTCTAGTGCTTATAAATTATTATATTAAGGCTTTATCCTATTCGTACAAATCTTTGCCATCCAATCTGATTAGAATATCATAAAGTATAAGTGGCAGAATGTTTTTTAGGAATGTTTTATCAATTCATTTTCAATCCATTTGTACCCCTGGCAAACTCGAATGGAAAGTCAAGAAATTATCATCGAGACATCGAACAATTGTGCATATAGAAAACTCTAAAGAAAGAAGAAAGTACTTGCACAAGTAGCTGTATCAAATCCAAATAACCTTTACACAATTTCCAATAAAATAAAGATCATCAAGGAAAAAGTTAATATACTGGAATATTAAAACCGAATTCCCGGGGAGGCAGCTCTGGCAATATACAGTAAATTAAAGAGCATAGATCTCTCTTGGTATATCCAGACAATGGGTAGGAACATAAACTAAAACATTTTAAGAACTACTCACTAGTACAGAACAGGTCTTTTAAGACCCCTCATCGCACACAGTTAGCCGAAACCCATCACCAATGTGAACATCGCAGACGGTCAACATTTCAGGCCCGTGTGTGATCTGCCACGGCAAACTGGGCCGTGTGCGATGTGAGGCACATCGCACACGTTTTTTTCTGAGAAACCGTGTGGGGAACATCGCACACGGGTGTTTTCTAATAACCGTGTGCGATGTGCCTCACATCGCACACGGTTATTTCATAGTTACCGTGTGCGATGTGCCTCACATCGCACACGGTTGTTTCACTCACATCGCACACGGTTGCTTCGTAGGAACGGTGTGCGATGTGGTAAGTATCGGTGACGGTTAATTTTGATAGCCCGTGTGCGATATCAACTCGACTTGTTCTGTGTATAAATGCGGGACCTAGTCATTTTCGCCACGTTGGAACCCTAGCTTTCTTTCGCAAATGCGCTGTGGCCGCCGCCGCCTCCTCCTCGAGGCCGGATCCGGTCGCCGCCTCTTCCTCGAGGCCGGCGACCGCTCCTCCGCCTTGCAGCAGCGCCGGCGCTGGTGGAGGCCGCCGTTTTCCATCGCGTTTGTGACACTGCGCTGCACTGCACAAGACACTTCTTTTGGAAAGAGTGTCTTGTGCAGTGTAAACGCAATGTCACAATGGTGACGACGCTCTATTGCGGTTACACTGCACAAGAAAACTACGTGACGTGGTGGACGCCTTCCTCTAGGTATTACCTTCCGAACCTCTGTACTTTGTTATACGCTGATTATACCGTGCTAAATTGTGAATTGTGACTGACATGATTGTGTGCTTCGATCAGAGGTCAGGATGAAGCCCGAGCATAAGAGAGAGTGCACATACAGATGTCGCATTCTAATGCGTCATCGCATTCTAATGCGTCCATTTCTAGTCAGTGTGTAAACACTCTAGCTAGCACCTGACCGTGTACCAAGCCCTAGATATAGTTCGTTTCCATATGAAACTGAGATGTGCAAAATTCTTTACCAACTTGTGCGATGTCGAATGTGTTGTACATATATATATATTTGAGATGTGGACTTGTGAAATTTGAGATGTGGAATTGAGATGCAGAAAATTCTTTAATTTGTGTTGTGGATGCTTGTGATATATATTGTCCTGTGCATGCTGGGATGTTATTCTATTTTTTAGAGGTGGCAAGCAAAACGAACTGATGAAGGCAGGAAACAGTCTCATCACAGACGGGTCACATTCCAGGCCCGTGTGCGATGTGCCTCACATCGCACATGCTTATTTCACAGGTCACCGGTTACTTCGTACGAACCGTGTGCGATGTGGATCCACATCGCACACGGTTTTTTCGGGCGACCGTGTGTGATGTCTCGTCTGGAAATTCTTAAACTTTTTCATAGGTAGCCGGCATCAGTGACGGATTTTGTTTGATGACCGTGTGCGATGTTGTAAGTATCGGTGATGGTTAATTTTGATAACCCGTGTGCGATATCATATCACTTAAAATCAGTACCGAGGTCCTCCTAAATGCTCCGGTTCGAGCGCGCGGGAACGGCGGCTTGTTGTAAGGGCGGGAGGGGTGGCGCACAGCGGCTAATTGGAGTGGCAGTGGCGGGCCGGGGCGGCTGTATGTGAGCTCTGCTAGCAAAGACAGTACGCGTACAATCCGCATCAAGTCGTCCTTCGGTACGGTTAATTTTTAGGTCGGATATTCTGCATGCAGTGCTAGCAAAATCATGCCATGTAGTTTTTCTGTTGTTTGAAATCCTGTAGATGGATCGAGGTTGGATGTCGGAGAGTCGTACAAGTCAAGCATATATCAGTGGCGTCGTTGGTTTCATGAAAGTCGCTGAGGCAGACATGAGGAACAAGGGGGAACTGCTGATTTTCTGTCCGTGTGTTGAATGTGAAAATTGTAGACTGTGGGAGGACCCAAGAGTGATCGAAGAACATTTGTTTCGAGGGGTTTCAAGACGGGATATACATGTTGGACCAAGCACGGTAAGAGCCGGTCATGCACGTAGAAAACGAAGACGGTGATCATCATATGCCAAACCCATATGATGGGCAGCCAGATGGCGACGATTGTGATTCCGATGGCGATGATACTGCTATTCCAAATCTGCAACAAATGATTCATGATTTCGAGAGCAACCATGATGATTTAGAATACAGGGAACTCAGGGGCTTGATGGAAGACGCCGAGAAACCATTGTATCCAAACTGCAAGGCAGAGCACTCCAAGTTGTCAGCGACACTTGACCTCTTGAGATTGAAGGCAGAAAGCGGATGGTCGGACACGAGCTTCACAAAGATGTTGGGTCTTTTTGCAGACATGCTTCCAGATGAAAATAAGTTGCCAAAAAAATCTACGAAGCCAAGAAGGTGATTTGCCCCATGGGACTAGAAGTACAGAAGATACACGCATGTAAGAATGACTGTATGCTTTATCGCAATGAGTACAAAGATTTGCGTTCATGTCCGATATGCAAAGCTCCTCGATACAAGCGTAAGTTTGCAAAAGACAAAGACAAGGCCGATGATGAGATCAAGACGGGAGTCCCTAATAAGGTTGTGTGGTACTTGCCTGTAATTCCTCGGTTGAAGCGTTTGTTTGCAAACCCGAAGGAAGCGAAGCTGATGCGTTGGCATGCGAGGGACGTAAGAATGATGGAAAGATGAGACACCCGGCTAATGCTGCCCAGTGGAGAAGAATCGATGCGAAGTACCCAACCTTCGGCGATGACCCAAGGAATGTAAGATTCGCAATGAGTACAGATGGAATGAATCCATTTGGCAACATGAGCAGCAGACACAGCACTTGGCCTGTGCTTCTGTGTATGTATAACCTTCCTCCTTGGCTGTGCATGAAGAAGAAGTACATCATGATGTCGATGCTTATCCAAGGGCCAAAGCAACCTGGAAATGACATCGACGTTTACTTCAGGCTGCTGGTGGAAGAACTACAAACATTGTGGAAAGAGAAAGGGGTAAGGGCATGGGATGCGTACAAAAAAGAGTCATTTCGATCTACGTGCATTGTTACTCCTTACCATCCAGGATTATCCAGCACTTGCTAATGCTTCGGGGCAGAGTACAAAGGGAGCCAAAGCATGTGTCACATGCATAGATGATACCGCGAGTGTCTGGCTTCCGTTCTCGCGCAAAACCGTATACATGCGTCATCGGAGGTTCTTGAGAAGAAATCACCCTTACCGTAACATGAAGGAACAATTTGATGGCAATACAAAAAGAGGCGCGAAACCAAGGCCTTTTACCGGTGAAGAGGTTAGTGAGATGGTAAAGGATGTGAATGTCGTGCTTGGCAAGGGACATAAACGCCCCCGTGAGAAGAGCGTGTGGAAGAAGAAATCAGTTTTCTAGGACTTACCTTACTGGAAGGATGTAGATGTACGTCACTGCATCGATGTCATGCACGTCGAGAAGAACGTATGTGACAGCGTTCTTGGTACATTACTGAACATGAAAGACAAAACGAAGGATGGCATCAAGTCACGAATGGATATGGTCCATTTGGGCATCAGACCAGAGTTAGCTCCAGTAAAGAAAGATAAGGGCCAGACGTATCTCCCACCTGCCTGTTACACTTTATCCAAGAAGGAAATCATAGAGTTCTTGGGCTTCTTGTATAGTGTCAAAGTCCCCTCTGGTCATTGCGCAAACATCAGGAGTCTTGTTTCAATGCAAGACAAGAAACTAATTGGCATGAAGTCACACGATTGCCATGTAATGATGACACAGATGCTCCCGGTGGCAATCAGAAATATTCTGCCCACAAAAGTTCGAGAGGCGATCATGAGGCTTTGTGATTTCTTCAACTCGATATCTCAGAAGGTCATGGATCCCGATACACTGGATGATCTGCAAGAGGAGGTTGTGAAGACTCTATGCCAGCTTGAGATGTTCTTCCCGCCCTCGTTCTTCGATGTCATGGTTCATCTCGTTACACACCTTGTGTACGAGATAAAGATGTGCGGGCCTGTGTTCCTACGCAGCATGTATCCATTCGAGCGGTTCATGGGAATACTCAAGCACTATGTTCGGAATCGGTATCGGCCCGAGGCCAGTATCGTAGAAGGATATACCTCGGAGGAGGTGGTTGAGTTTTGCACCGATTACATGCACAACTCACAGCCTATTGGTGTGCCCAGGTCTCGCCATGAGGGGAGGCTATCTGGAAAAGGGACCGTCGGAAAAGAAGTCAGCTGGAAGGATACTCATCTATTTGACATTGCCCATTTTACGGTCTTGCAGCACATGACAATAGTTTCTCCTTATATAGAAGAACACGTGAACAAGCTACGGCAAGAGTTCCCAAAAGTGCCATACAGTTGGATCTTGAACAAGCACAACCAGACATTCAGCCAATGGTTGCAGAACCGTATCGTAGACGGGCCGTCGACAGATGACACGCTAACGTGGTTGGCCAAAGGGCCAGCATTTACAGTTCATAGTTGGCAAGCGTACGATATGAATGGGTACACGTTCTACACGAAGGATCGAGATGAGAAGACCACATTTCAGAATAGCTCTGTCCGAGTAGAAGCCATAGATACAGATGGACAGAAGGAATTTTACTACGGGATCATAGAGGAGATTTGGGAGCTTGACTACGTGACATTCTGGATTCCATTGTTCAAGTGCAAATGGGTCGATCTCAGACATGTCAAAGTCGACAATTACGGCTCGACTTATGTCAACCTCAGCAAATTGGGATACATGAATGAACCCTTCATTTTAGCCTCCCAAGCTATCCCAAATTTTCTATGTAAAAGACCTCGCACATAAGAACTGCCATGTAGTGATGCATGGAAAAAGGAGGATCGTAGGAGTTGAGAATGTTGTCGACGAGGATGAATACAACTAGTTCGATGACTTGCCACCTATTGGAGAACGCATAAGAATCGACGAGCAAGACCAAGGGGAAACTTGCCACTACGTACGCCAAGATCATTCCGATGGGCTAGTATACAAAGGAAGTCATGTAGTGGATTCATGATTTATTTTGAATCTGGTACTCATTTTGAATATGTAATCGGTTGAAGTTAGCAAATTATGTTTTCGAAAAGTGATCGCAGAATTATCTTGTGGAGTCATCGCAGAATTTTGATTCTGATAATCATTTCGAATACATAATCGGTTGTACTATAGACGATCCCTGTCACATCGCACACGGTTACGATCAAATAGCCCGTGTGCGATGTCACTTACATCGCAAACGGTAAACTCCTTCAGCCCGTGTGCGATGTGGTTACATCGCACACGGTCGGAAGCTGCAGCCCGTATGCGATGTGGCCCACATGCACACGTCAGATCATCTGACCGTGTGCTATGTGATTTGCAACACTGCTGGAGAAGACATTTTCACACAGATTAACAAGACATTTACAAGCAGAAAGTAGACATTTCGAATGCAGATTAAGCAGACATTTCGAACACAGATTAACAACACATTTCCAACACCGATTAACAGGACATTACATAACAAAAGGCCTCTTCCGGTTGTTGCGAAGAGGAAACATTACATAACAAAAGCAAAGGGAAATACAAACTATCTAAATGGACTCCAGTGGCAGATCTTCATCCACAGGGTCAGGCATCAGAGCCGAGACATTGGCAACTATGTAGAAGCTCACCATCTCGTCACCCCACCGGAAGCACTTCGCGTGGAGGCGCTGGACGATTTTTTTGTTCGTGCAGCGACGAGGATACGCCCCGGCTGGTGGTGAGCTTCGAGGAGAAATCCGACGTGCCGCGGGAACTTCTTTTCCAGGATACACCGGACGGCATACGCACCGGAGTAATGGACGGGGTCGGCGATGTACGCACAGAGGAGGGTGTCCTCGGTGGGTCCATACTCGACCAACTCCAGTGCCCTGGCAGTGGCGCGGGAGATGGCCATGGTCATCCGCATGCGGTCCTGGCGGATGGGCGACTCGTCGCGCTTCCGCTTCCCCGAAGAGCTCCCTGCAGCGGCCATTACGACAGATCGAGGAGGTGGCTGGAGGGGTAAGGAAGAAGAGGTTCGACGGAGCAAGGGGCTAGAAGTGGCGTTTGGAGGAATGAAGTACGGAGCACGGGGCTAGAGGCGGGCTGATAGTTGAGAAACCGAAGAGGCGGCGGTTTATAGGGGCGACTCTTCGTGTTGGGCGCCGCACATACATCGCACACGGTTATGGATCAATATCCGTGTGCGATGTGAACTCACATCGCACACGGTTATGGATCAATATCCGTGTGCGATGTGACTCACATCGCACACGGAGACCTAATAATACCCTGTGCGATGTGAGTCACATCGCACACGGGCTAAGTTATCATACCCGTGTATGTGGGTCGCACCCACATGGGCCGTGATATGTGACCGTGTGCGATGGCTGGCCCCGGTACAACTAGTACGTAGGTCACCCCGTCTGTTCATCAAAACATTTCGACTTCGCGCGCGCCGCCTCGCCGAATTTCCGTCGCCTCCCGCCTCTCCGAGCGCCGCCTGGCCATCTCCGGTCGCCGGCTCCCTGTCGTCGAGTCCCCGAGCGCCGCCTCGCCATCTCCCGACCTCCTCGAGTTCTCCCATCGCCGCCTCCCCGTCCCCGAGCGCCGCCTCCCCTGACACGCTCCCCGACAGGTTAGGGTTCTCCGTGTCCTCACAACGAGTCGCAAGATAGGGCTATATCAACGCGTATGTTCCAGTGCTGCTTGTAAATATTTGCGTGTAGAGATTATTTGTGCCGGCACTAGATTTACTTCTTGTTATTTCTGCCATTATCATCCTGTTAATTAGCTATGACGTCCGGTAATGAATGGCCAGACTTTTCTCCGAGAGAGATCGAAGAGAACTCATCATCACAGCCGGAAGGGACCAGCACTGATCAAGCAGAAAACCCTGTCAGTTGTGAAGAAGGGAAGAGGAATTAGAAAACCAAGCAAAAAGCCCCAAGGAGTATGGCAAGTGGAGGCCATCGACGACAGAACTGGGGCTCCTACTGAACCAGAGAAAACGGAGAGGAAGTTTCGAACCATGTGCGGGGCAGTGGTAAGGGAAAGGGTCCCCATTCACTTCGAGGATTGGACAAAGGTTAGTAAGGACCTGCGCAACGCCATAGTGCTAGAGATCATGCAACACTTCAGGGTGCCGGAGCAATGGAAAACGCAGGTGGAAGAATGTGCCCTCTCGAAGGCAAAGGATGCTTTTCAGAATTTTAAGTACGTGTTGCACAAAAAGTTTATGAAGCAGAGTAAGGATCCCTTCAAAAAGTATCCACACATTCTACCCGAGCAGTGGGCCAGATTTGTGGAGATGCGGCGAACGCCAGATTTTGAAGCCAAGAGTGCGCAGGCAAGGCTCTAATCGTGAAGAACAAACACCCCCATAGAATGGGGGTCAAAGGATACTATGGGAAGCGGAAGATTTGGGACAGGGAGGACGAGAACCGACGCCTTTGGGGAGCCGATGTGCCTTTTCCTGATGTTGCGGCAGATCGGGCAAGAGACTTCCTGAGAGCGAGGTCTACAACCGATTCCTCGGGTCAGGTTGTGTTACCCAACCCAGCAGACCAGGAAGTGTACCAATCTATGGTAAGAGCGACTACCTCATTCAGTCGTCGGTCTATAGTTACGACAATGCTTATGTACCTACTAATTATAGGTTTTTATTTGCAGAAAGAGCTAAGCGTCCAGGCTTCGCAAGGCTTGTTTCAGCCTCAAGGGTGCAACGACATTCTCACGGCCGCTTTGGGAACCAAGGAGCCCTCGGGTCGTTGTAGGGCGATCGGGACCAATGTCGCCCGTAGGAAGGCCTTCCCTCAAGACGCGGAGGAGATGCGTGCGAGGAAAAGGGCGAGAACGGAGCAGAAAAAAGAACAGATGAAACAAGAGCTACTCGCCCAATTTGCGGGCATGATGGAGGAAAGGCTTGCAAAAGAAAGAGCTGTGTGGGAGGAGACGTACAGATCACAAGCGGTTGAAGCTGCTGCACACCCAAGCCCCGGTGCACGCAGGAGTAGCTGTGCATCAGCTCCCGATGCGGTTGAAGGCCATGAGGAAACAGCCGGCAGGTCTCCTATCGATGACATCACGGGGCCGACGAAGTGCAAGCTACAAGTGCCAACAGCGCACATGGCTTTTCCGTTGGTGGCAGCTAGCGGGTTGGTTCATCCACCGGCTGAGGGAGCTACCGTGCACGGTGTACCGATACAGCCAGGGTTCGCGAGGTGCACCGTCGATAAAGTCGAGCCTGGCTTCCAGAGCCTCCCGCTATTCCACATAAGCCAGGATGCCGAACTCCAGACCTTGGGACAGGCGGAGATGTCCTTCGTCCAGTGGCCGAAGAAGGACATACTCCTTGTGGCCTTCACATCGGCACCGCCTCCTGCTTCCCCACCATTGGCTGCTGAATCTGAGCCACTCTTCGCAGCACATCCCGTCATTTGCACGCGGTCTGAGCCGCCTTCGTGCCCACCAGCTCAAGAGTCACCGAAGCAAGCGCCGGTGCTTCCGACACCACGAAATCTTGACTTACCGCCACCGCCCGCACCAGTGCGGACTAAAAGTACGAGATCAGCGCCGCTGAAGGGCACGGGCAAGGGACAGGGCAAGGCAAAGGGCCAGGGCAAGGCCAAGGAGCTGGGGTTAATGATGGACGAAGAATTCCACCGATTGTTCCCCCCCAGCGGAGCTCGCACGCACGTACGTCAAAGGAGAGCCATTGCTACTCCCCCAAGACATGGCGGCAGCAGGTATGATATGCAGAAGGCTACATGACCACTATATGAAACTATGTAAAGCCGGTGAGTCGAGCATTCCGGTGTTCTTCAAGAAGGAGCATTTCCTTCATGATTTAGATAATTGTTGCACGGTGGGCTTCGAGGACTTGTTTCTCCTCTTCAACCTGGGTGACCTCGATGCCTCCCTCATGAGATGCTTCACATTGTAAGTATTTTATAAGGAATTCCACATTCTGGCAACTCTCTTTTGTTTCGTAAATGATAACTCTTTTCTTTCCTATGCTTAGGCACATGATCACCGAATGCAAGGCTCGGAAACAACCAGTGGGTTTCCTCGACCCACAGTTGGTCTCGAAGCAACAAATCGAGGGGAATGAGAAAATGATCTTTAATTATGTTGTCGACGCGTTGATGGCTCAACAGAACAAGGAGTTCATTCTCCTTCCATACAACCAAAAGTATGTGTGTTTTTATACATTAGCTGTACCTCCATTGTCATCATTCCACACGGGTTGTGATATCTTTTTTTGCAGCGATCATTGGATCTTAATTATCATCGTACCTAAATGGAGCAAAGCCGTCCACCTTGATTCCCTCCAAGCGGCACATTAGACTACTCGGCGATAAGGAAATTCTTGGATAGTGCTTTCGCCGAGTACGTCAACCGTGGAGGGAGGTGCTCACGAAAGGGAGGCCTGGCGGGCTTGCAACACGGAGACGACGACTTGGTGAAGGTAACAATTGGTACAACATTCCTCCTAAGTGCTAAGTAATGCTAATTGATGCCGTAATTCCTCAACAACTTTTCAGTGTAACCAACAGCCAGAAGGAACCAACCTTTGTGCTTTTTACGTTTGTAAGCAAATGATGAGGGTTGCTCCGAGTTCGAAGACAAAAGACACTGCTGGCCTCCCTACGGTTAGTACTATTTGTGAGACTCAAGATTTTACTTTTTACCTATATGCACCTAAATCTGAATTTAATTACTTCGTGCAGATTTTGAGTTCGATGGACAAAAGACCGTTGAGTCAAGACG
This sequence comes from Stipa capillata, assembly GCA_019208055.1. Taxonomy (NCBI): domain Eukaryota; kingdom Viridiplantae; phylum Streptophyta; class Magnoliopsida; order Poales; family Poaceae; genus Stipa; species Stipa capillata. The sequence goes on from JAGXJF010001443.1 coordinate 17,685, forward strand.
ATATTGTCGAAGTTAGAGGACAGTTTGCCTACTTCTTCCTCACGCATGTCATACCGGAAAAGGGACAATTCAGATCACCTTGATTGTGAGGTATTTATTTTCTTTCTGTTGGCTGTCAACATTGTCAGATCCAAACTTGTAGGAATGTTGGCTGTGAACTCCTGTTTATGTAGCTGTGAATGGGTCAACTCATATTCAATTGATTCAATTTGCTTATATGTCGGCTGTGAAATGTATGTGATCTCTGTTTTATTTGTGTTTGGATCAAATCCGTGTATTTGCCTGATGGATGAAATCTGCGTATATATGTGGCTGATCAATGAATTCTGTGAATGTGGCCGATGAATTCTGTGAAATGATATTGTTGCCTGAGATTTCCGATTGTCGTTACTGTTGCATTCCCAGCATCGCACACGGTTCGGCGGCCCGAATCGTGGGCGATGTGCGTGTCAACGCACACGGTCCGGAGCATCTGACCGTGTGTGATGTGGTACATCATCGCACACAGTCCCGCCCGTGTGTGATGTTGAACAGTCATCGCCCACGGTTAAGAGCCAATAACCGTGTGCGATGTGGCCAAATATCACACACGATTCTGATAATACGACCGTGTGCGATGTGGGTACTTATCGCACACGGGCCGTATTCTCGCACCGTGTGCGATGTGTCGCTTCATCACACACGGGTCCATTGCGATGTGCCCAGTCATCGCACACGGTTCGGAGAGCTGACCGTGTGCGATGTGGCTACTTATCACACACGGGCCTTCCTGAAAAGCCGTGTGCGATGTGCGTATCATCGCATACGGCGCTGGACCCGTGTGCGATGTGCCCCCCACATCGCTGACCAGCCCGTGCATACGGGCTGGAAAAACCGTATGCGATGAGCTTTTTTAACCGTGTGCGATGAGCTTTTCTGTGCTAGTGACTTAAATTTTTTCAGTCTAGTTGCGAGGTTTGAATAGTGATTATGAATCATGGTTCCATTTTTTATCCACTCTATCTATTTCGTGTTCTAGATACTAGAATAAATCATATCTGACGAATTAGAATCATCTTGATATAGATAACAGGCCTATTCTACGTATTATAGGCAAAGATTGAATCACTTAGCCAACATCAAGAAGCTATTGGCACCTTGTTGAATTGAAATAAAGAATACCAATCTTTGATGATTTTGTCAGCATCCAATGGTTCTCGAATTGATTTATTCAACAATTCAAAACATCCCAATGCGATAAAAGAATCGACTCCTATAATTCCTATTCGAGAGATTTTTGGGTGCTATTGTACTTAATATATAAAAAATTTCTTCATCTTACTATTTACTAACGCATAATCAGATCCTGCTAAAAAATGACTCTTAAATCGGCACACTCTCTCCCCCTCACTGTTAATGGCATAATAAAATAGAATGGCTTTATGCCTTGCTGCGAGATGCTTCAAAAGAGCATAAAACTTATTCTAAGAATAAGGAAGGAGTATAAAACAAATGGAAAATATATGATATGATTTATCACGACCTCGGCTGTGACTCCATAGATAAAAATGAAAAAATTTCTATCTTCGAGACCATCGAACTCTATATCTATCTCTGAGGTGTTTGGGTTTTGCAAAACTCCATAGACATGCAGAAGAGAAATGCTATCCCCACTTCGACCAAGACGGAACTTTTAGCAAAAGTTTATTGTGATCTTTTTGTTCAAATAACAATTAAGGTGAAGCAGGGTCAGAAACAACGAATCTCTTTACGATAAATAGAACAATTTTGCAATTTTTTTACAGGTAGTTCCTACAAAGAATCAGACTAATGATGTATACAATGCTTGAATTATGGAGAATCTTTGGTATCCTTCAAATCTTCAAATCCTTCGAGTCTTCGGTATGCTTCGAATCCGTATGGGGAAGTCTATAAATAAGGGTTGCTTAGATTTATGAAAAGGTGTTTAGATGTATACATGATTTATTCTTTATTTAAAATTTTGAAAAAAATTCATTTCTTTATTTTATTAATTGAGGATCCAGAAGTAGTCTTTCTTTGATCCATATTTAAGTACATGTAATCTTAAGTACATCTAATACTTAAGTTTCTTTCATGTGTGATATTGATGTGAATTGCAAAAAGTATCTATTTGCAAGTGTTACTAGGTTTTTGTTCAAAGCATCTCAACTATTGCTATATTTGCTTCTTGTTACTAGTTGGAATCTCTAGAATTCTCTCATCAAGATCTTTTTATCCCACGAGTGGTACACCTTTAGTAGCTCGTTTGAACTTTCAAGCCTATGTGTAGTTGGCATTTTGTGATTCATGGTTATGAGCTCATCCGTCATGCAAGATCTATCATTTCCAGTAATTCATGGTGATGTGAATGACATCAAATTTATGTCGTAAGCAATGCTTCTATGCTAATGATCAAATTTGCCTTGCTATTGACTCGATCACTAGTGCTCTTGCTCCTACATATGGTATATTGATCCTTTCTTGAGTATCTCTCCTATTTGTTCATTTTCCTATATGAATAGGTGGCATGTCGCTTATATGTCATTAGAAACTCATATACATGAGAAAAAATTTCATATCATTTGTCAGCCACTCAATCTTTCCTTCTAACTTTAGTGCTTGTGGTAAATATCTCCACTTCTCCCTTCTAGCTCTTGTAGCTCTCTTTATTTTCGCTTCGTCCCCTTTGTGGTGCTTGATGATGAAGAGGGAGAAATAAGTAAGTCTGGATGTGTTCTCATAAGGGGACTAGGATGTGTTCTCATAAGTAAGTAGATCTAAAATTAAGTTTGGAAAGAGATCATGTAGCCAAAGAATGTGTAGCTTGCCCCTCAATAAACAAGAACTATTGACTCTCTAGTCCCTTCCGTGTAAAGATGGGTTTTAAGTTGTTATTTAAATCAAATAAGTTGTTGTGTCTAAATTTGGACTTTGTTGGAAAATGTTAAGAATGCAAAGGCTTATTTCACTTTTTCCTTCCAGATTTTTGTAATAAGGTTGTTAACCATGTTTATGACTCTGTGAATGAAGATAATGATAGTGTTATATGTCACTCATGTTTATGTAATTTAGTTTTCGTTGCATGTCTCAGTTAAGCAGTTTGAAGTTAATTAATTCAAAGTAGATAGCTGAGACATACAACAAAAGTTATGAAAGGAAAAATTAGAATAAGCCTCCACATTCATAGCCTTTTCCAATTAAATGTCCAAATCTAGACATGTCTACTCTTTTCAACTCAAATACCAATTTAAGCCCACCTCGATATACTGTTAGTAGGGAAGCAATTTGATCTATTCTCATGGCTCTAGGCCAATATACAATGCATGTATAGCTAGAATATGAATACAATACATATCTATCTAACACGCCTGAAAGTGCACCTACGCCCCTAGACTTGTGTTTAGTGGTTTTGGTGATTAATGACAACCGGCTTTGTGGACTAACTATTTTATTGAGTGCGGAATGTGTGTGTATGGGATAGGAACCACTTCATGATGTTGTATAAAGAGGATGAACCTACAAACCTATGAAGCCCATAATTGGTGACACCAGAAGGATTTTGGATAGATTCATGTGATGAAGGCCATCAAATCAAGAGATGCATCAAAGATCAAGAAGTTGAAGAAGTAAATCATATGTGATCAAGAAGAAGCTTAAGAAGTGAGCTTGAAGGGATCAAGATTGTGTTCCAGGGAGTGAACAACATATCATCAAGGCCTTCAAGCTTGGAAGAATTCAAGATGTGACTTCAAGATTTTGAATGATGAACCGCAAGTGATACAGTATTTTGGTGAGTAGTGTCGATAATGTTTGTCAACTAACCATGTTTCATGTGTTTGGAAAGTGTGAGGATTAAGTTCACTTCATGATGCTACATCAAAAAGATGACATCAAGTTTTGATAGTAATCAAGGTGCATTGAGTGTCATCATAAGCTTTAGAGTGTGCTTCATATGAGGGTGATACTCAAAAAAGTTGAGGTGGTCATTATGCGAGGATGAACCTCAAGCAAAGCTTCAATGTTGATAGAAACCAAGAGATCAAGACATCAAGGTGTGCAAGTTCAAGTCGAGCATTATGTAAAGATATATACTTGAAGCTTCTAGTTCATCAAGCGATGGTGGACAAGCTAGTGAAGATGTCATCAAGAGAAGACTTCACATGTTGGATCATGGGGGGAGTATATTGAAAGACTTCATCAAGCGAAGAAGATTGAAGAAAGATTCCAACTTGAAATAAGAATGATCATCTCCATCAAGCTCAAGTGGAATGTTCAAGGCAAATGTATGCTTAGCTAGGTATTCCTAGTTTTACTTAAGGGAGACCTAACGTCTGCCATGTCAAAACATCAGACTTTGGTGTAGGAACATCCAAGTTTTCCTAAAACCTTCAAGTTGCATTCATTCAGCTTGGAAAGTCGGAGCTGCTAGAAATTTTCCAGAGCCTTCGAGATCCGCTTTGGACTTATCCTTGAAATCTTGGATGCTCCGAGTTAGTTTGTTGGAACCTCCAAGTTTGTGTACTGTCCACCTCAGTTGAGGTCCTTCTCAGATGGTCCAAGTGCAATGTCAAAACCTCCGGAAATCAGTTTTTCTATGCCTTATTTGGGCTATTCAAATTTTTTGAAGGGTCTGGGTTCAAGGTTGGAACCACCGACATATGCTTTTGTCTGCTGTGTTCTGTAAGTCAGAACCTCCGAGTTTGTGTCAGAGCAAGTAGTTCTTTAGGATGGGCTATAAGTAGCCACCTTGGCTAACTTAAGGAGCAAGCTGCTGCCCTTGGGATCATTTTTCCTTCTTTGTGTTCTCCTGCACTTAATAACCTTGAGGTCATGAGTTGCTCTTAGTGAGGTGTGAGACGGAGTTGTGCATTCTGTTGCATTTAGAATTGCATTGGTTGCATTGGTTTAATCTCTCCGTGTCGATTGTGTTCGAATGGAAGTCTAAGAACTTGCTACTCTTAGAGGCCACTGCCTCCTAGATGTTTGGTGGAGTTGAGCTAGGTGATCTCTTCAAGAAGATTGTGAAGAGGCCAGAGGACTTGTGAGTGGTTGTGGAGCTCACCATCTTCGGGGTGGAGGAAGAAGTTATCCATAGTGAGCGGTTCTTGCTATCCTTGTTGGGAGTTAATTCTTTCTGCCAATGCTAGTTTTCTATACATTTCATAGAAGAATGGGATGCCAGAGTAAACAATCTCTTCTTCGTTTATTCCATCCCAACATTGGCATGCGTTGTTTGAGGGAGCGCACACTACCTCAGTAAACATCATCACTGACGGGCGAAAACCCGCAATCACTGACAGATTCAGCGCCCGTCAATACGCTCCTGTCAGTGGAAGTGAAACTTCCACTAATGGGCTGGCAGCCCGTCAGTAGTGGCTGTCACCACTAACGGGCCCCTGGTTATGGCCCGTCAGCGGTTTATCCCTCCACTGACAGGTACATATTGTTCTGCCCGTCAGTAGTTCCCTTTCAGGGATTAAAAAAATAAATTTTGGAAAACAAATAAATAATACATTCATTACACATTACAACCACCATTACCTATCACAGAACCTACCTAACTGAGTACAAATGATAGGATACACAGATCTGACATACAAACATAATACATGCTTAAGAGAAGTTTTGCAGAATTCCACGCACAAAAGAATTTGCCTGAGAAGGAAAAGGTACTTCTGCAAATGCTTCACAACCTACAAAGACAATTGAGTGAGACTTAAACTCATTTTTGCCAAATTGATACAATTGGTACCAATATTTCGAATGCATTCCTACTTAAATTGGAGACAAAAGTAGTAAAGCTAACAATCAAGGAGGTTTTTGTACTCGTGTTTGATTTATGGTTTGGGTAGCCAAATTCAGGAAGCACGATTCTTGGTAGAACAGAGTTAGCACACCTTTAGCATAAGAGATTAGGCACAGTAAAGAGGTGACAGAAAACACCATAGTTAGCAAATGTGTTGATCTAGTCTTACTTTTTGGATCAACAAAAAACACCATCTCTTCCTGGAAGGCTAGCCTTTGTTGCTTTGTCCAAATCGTTAAATTGGCAAAGGAATAAATATGCAGCATTATTTTGTAGTCAAACCTCGGAGTAGCCTGGGGGACTTGGTTACATAAATGCAGAGGTTTGGTTATCGGATCTGGATCTGGAAGGATGTGTCAAAAATATTTTGGCACTTAACAAGGTTTTAGAAGTTGTTACACAATGCCAATATTGCATTTTTCTTAGAAGTTAAAAACTGAGATACTGATCACAAGAGGAATATGCTCAGTTTGCATTTTAGAGACATCCATGGTAGGAAAAAGAATATGCTCAGTTTGCAAGAACATACTTTTAGAAGTGTTGAAACTTTGAGAAGTGCTGAAACTTACATAAGTGTTGAAACTTGGAGAAGTGTTCTTGTCTCCAACATTCAGATGCCTAGGCTGCCAAAAAGGGAAAAAAACTTCATAAGGGTTGGATGGAAAAAAGAAGTTGTATAGTGAGTTAGATCTGTTAATAAAGATTAGAGTGCACCTGGAATTTAAGTATTTTAAACACTTGGCATCAACCATATGATTACATTAATGAAAATATAACTGGACCACACCAGAATGATCAAGAAGTCATGAAAGAATATTGTTTGTTCTTGAAATGGAATAAGACAAAAGAAAACAAAACCAGAATAGCACCTCAAGAGTTCAGCATCAGCATGCTTTCACTATCCAAATCAATGCCCAGCTTTGCCACATCTAACTTGCAACTTGAATTAATGTCGTTCCTTCAAATACTAGTAACAAACTTCAAATCATTTCAGCAATAAGCCATACAGTTGTAGATTGTTGCGGAGTGACATACCAGCGCTACTGCGATTTAGTAGAAATGTTAGTCCTTAGGTTTGGCTAATAAAACTATGGAGTAACAAATGGAAAAAAAAACAGAGCGCATTTGACAAAAGCAAAAATTGTAGATATTACACTTAACTCCTAGTCTCGTATCAATCATAGCATTTGATCTATCAGTATAATGCAAAGGAACTATACATGAGCACTATGCACCACACAGACACTCAACTAGAATAAGGGCAATACATGAACTTCATTAATCAAGTGATAGATAAGATCATAATTGACAACAACTACACATGGATTCAGACCATATACTAATCTACACAAGCTAGATATTCGAGAAGCAATCAGTTCTTTGCTGACTAAATGATCCATTTTTACAATTCCACAAACAGACCTAGCAGCCTATGCAACATCTGTGATAGATCCAATCAGTTTTGAATGTATGCAAGCTAAGTAGCACACGATCCTATCGGCTGAATAAAATCATTCCGCAAACTAACTCAGATGCACAATATTATCACACGAACCGGTTTGAACTAACGACCAAATCTACACGCCAACACCAGATCCGGGAGAACCCACGAGTGCGCACCAAAGCGAGGTCCTAGAGAAGGCGTCGGGATGGATGGATGGAATGGGTACCTGAGCTGCGGCGAGGCATGACGGCGGCTCGAACCGAGCACGGATCCGGCGGCCTGGGCCACGGATCCGGGGGGGGCACGGAGCACGGATCCGCCGGGGGGCACGGAGCACGGATCCGGCGGCGCAGTGAGGGAGGCGTGGAGCGTGGAGCCGCTTGGGGATGCCAGATCGTCCTGCTGCCGTGGAGAGGCCGCTGCCGCCATCGCAATAGGCATCGTCGGGGCACGCGGGCGGTGCCGTTGCCGGAGGAGGAGAAGGAGAGGGGGCATGGAGAAGGAGAGGGGGGCGCCGTTTCGGGAGAAAGGAGGAGGGAGGCCAGTTCGGGAGTGCGGCTGGTGTGGGAAACGGAGTTAGGGTTAGTGGGGGAGATGGCTTATATAGTTTGGGCCAAAACATCACTGATGGGCCGCAATTTGGGCCTATCAATGGTTTGGGTTATAACATCACCGACGGGCCATAATATGGGCCCGTCAGTGATGTAATACACTCTACTGACGGCTAATAATAATGTGCCCGTCAGTGATACTTCCCGTCAGCAGAAATACACAACTACTGACGGGCCATGATTTTGACCCATCACTAATTATTTTTTCTTCTGAATTTGGATCGTGTACTGGAATAATCACTGACGGGTACATGTTCGCCCGTCAGTGGTGTACGGTACCACTGACGGGGATTTTATGCCCGTCAATGAAGACTGAGCAGGAGAAGTGTTTTTTGAGGTAGTAACAATGTCTCTAAAACCAATGCCTCTCATGATCCTGCACAGCTCACAGTGAATCAGGTTTCGGGAAGCGTTTTGCACGACTACGAGCCCTACATGCTTTCTCTTTTTTGGCTATGCTTTCAACCTCTATTATGGCCTTTGTCAATGAGTACATCCGTAAGCAATGGTTGTATTCTATTCAAACACTTACTGTTATGAATATTGTGTGTTGTAGTAATCGTGATTGCTCTTGCTAATAGTATCATTACTATCACGCATATATGTGGATTAGACATGTTTAGTCTCGTGGTCAATTTAGTATTTTATGTTGGTGTATCTAGTGTAGATGTTGCACATATATTCATCATTGTGTTAAGAATTTAAATTAATCACAGAATTTCATAATTTTGTAACGTTCCTCTACTGGCATTTGATATTTCTAATATAACCACACACAGTTTTAATATCTTAGTTTACAGTTTTGATGAATGACCATGTGTCTTGCATCCTTGTATCCTACTCATCTAGGGAAGCAACTTACTTCATGTTCTCTAAAGTTCATGCTTGTAGAAGTAGAATAATTGAACAAAAATGCAATTGTCTCAGCTAGCGTATTATGTTGAACCAAAATAACTGAAGAGCTACTTCAATGCTTTTACTAATGCGTCACAAAAGCCAAAAAAGAAGGATATTCATGCATCATGCTACTGGCATTTCCTGAGTGAGCACAACACAATTTCAATCCTCTCAGCTTACGATTTTTCTGATGATAATGTGTTTTGGGTTCTTAAAATCTTCTAATCTAGGGGAACAGTTGACTTCACATTTGTAATTTGATTGCTTTTTTTATATGAAAGAACTGAATCAAAGTGAAAGTATCTGACATAGCTGCACAACTTTGTATTTCAGCTCAGCTAGATTTGGGTAACTTGATTTGGTTTGGTTTGGTTTTGTCACTACAACGATGCTTATGACCATCAAAGCGTATGATGTGTGTCTTATTACAAAGGGGCTGCCGTGTGAAACCTATCTGGGGTTGGTGAGTTTTAAAGGTCTTCCGAGCATCTGTTAGGCCCCTCCCAATGCTCCAACTTGGACTGGTGCTAAGACATGCCACATAGGCAAGAAGATGATGTGGCGGGGTAATTAAGAAGGAGAGAGATAGTTTTGGTGTCTCCAGGAAGAAACGATGCTAAGTGCGTAGACCTATGCAAAACGCCTATGTGGCATCTATGTATTGGGGAGTTTAGTTGCTAAACAATTAAATGAAGGAAGCTTAGCTACAAAAAGCTAAGCACCTATGCATTGGGGAGTTTAGTTGCTAAGCCCTTTCATGCACTTAGCATCTCATCTAAGCACCTGTGCATTGGGAGGGGCCTTAGCATCCTTGGGAACATAGAACAGAACCGGGTAGAGGGAACGTTATGAAGGTTTTGTTGATCCAATTTATTTGTAAGGTACAAAGATAAAAAAAAAGGTAGTGCCCTCCAGCTTATTAACTAGCTCTAGATTCCAGATACGGATGCTAATTTTCTTTCTAAAGGAGTTATTGTCACCCTTATTTCACATTCTTAGTTAACTTTGAACACCTCCTTAATTTTTTACATCTTCATAGTGCATATCATCTATTTAGTGTATCAAGGAAATCCAGTTTTCCCCCCTAAATTGTTGGCTTGGCTCACTTTCACCCATAAACTATTTTTGGGCTCAATTTCCCCCTAATCTATAACAAATGGTCCACTTAACCCCCTATCCCGGGATTGCACACATTTATGAGGATACGACGTCAATGGATACAACCGCTGCTGCCACTACTTCCTCTATTTCCTCAACGCTTCATGTACAAGCGACAAATAACAAGAGGAGGTCTAGCAAGATCTTCAAGAGCAAGAGAGAGTTCAATATAAGATTAAAAAAAGGAGGTTCAACAAGCTACCTCAAGAAGGAGGCATAACTAGAAGCCATAAGATCAGGAGGATGCATGAAGATGATGATTTCCTCAATGCCTTCTACAAGCAGTCAAGCCTCCATGACGACATGGTGATGATAATCGGAGAAGTCCTAATGGAAGATTAAATGAAGCTTTGGTCCAACATAAGTAGAATAAGGACTTAGTCGTACTTTCGAGTCCAATTACGTATCTACTGGCCAAGCCTTAGTTGTCTTCTGAGTCTTATGTTCTAGAGTCATCATTCTACCAAAGTTGGTAGGGTCGGTCAAACCACCCCCTAGGGCCGGTTAGACCACCCCAACCGACTTAGGTCGGTTTGAGCCCGAGTTGTCCTAGCGTGTTTTTCCACCTATAAATACCCCCTGGCCGCCTCTGGTTTTGTGGGGTTTTGTTTAGCAAAAAGTTAGCCACGTGCAACTTCTTGATCTTCGGTTGTGTCCAACGACCAACTACGAAGACCATTTATCAGGACCCCTATTTATCTAGTACTTCATCTCTATTTGTAATTTTAGATAGTTTTTATCTTATTCTTGCTTGTTCTTTGATTGTTTGTAGGAATACATCCTTCATGGATAGGTTGATTGTGCTTTTGGCATCATCAATAACCCTTCGGAGTAGGTGTAGCAATTGCTAAGGCGCTTCGTCGTCATATGCAGTAGTCAAATCGTCAATATCGTCTCCACCAATCGATAGTTATTGTTCTCGTCGAATGATCGGGACACCCAAGGTGCTATCCCATGGTATTAGAGCTCAAGGTTGCTTGGTGAGATTTTTTTAGTTATCCCTAGTTTAGATTTGTTTCTACCAATCGTTAAGAAAAAGCCACAAAAAAATTAGCGCTAGTTCAATCTTGGCCTTGCAATTTTCAATTTGGTACTTACATTTTTGAAACCTTGCTACATAGATCGTGTCATGTTGATGCTCTAGACTGGTTTGTAGTTGTAATTTTTTCTACTAGATCAAACTTCTTTTTGTTGCTTTCTGTTTCTTGTTGTAGAAAAAAATATAAAAAAGAAGTAGAAGACCCTGTAGCGATAGCCCCTTGCCACCACCCACTACCACCACAACTCCACCTACTTCCGCGACTCTGCCACCATTGCTGCAGCAACTAAATGTTGTCATGCCTCCAACTACACTTGCTGCCGCAGCCTGCCGCGGCAAGGTTTTCGCTGCCACGACCCAAGCTAGTGCTCCTGCCGCTAGGGAGCTGCAAACCCTAGCCGAGAAAGAGGAGAAGTGGTCACTTGCTGCTTTGCTCAACCAAGCCAGATCGGATCTGAGGAAAGTTTGGAGAGAAAGAAAAGAAAGCTTGGGCTTTGCTTGGAGTTCAAGTTGGTGTGCTAAAAACTTTGCCTAAGTCACTTCGGTTTCCATCCCGTACACTTGGGCAATAGTTAGCCGACCTCCTAGGCTCTCCCAAACCCTTAAAAAGGCTCCTGAGATCGGGTTCCACGTAGCTTCGAACTCCAAAGGTGAAGGAAGCTTGAGTCTGAATCTGATTCAAATTCAAATTCAAATTCGGACTAAAAAATTCAATGTGCCCAGAAAATTCTAAAACATATTCTAGAAAATCAAGCATAATTCAAGGAGTCTACAATTAACTTTTCAGCTCAATCTAACCAATGGTTCCCGAGTTATAAGCATCCTAAGTTGTTGTTTACCCTAGACATCCAATCTTCGAAGATATGACACCCCTTGTCACCGGTCACCCCTGTTTGCATGGTAAGAATTTGAAAGAACTGATATTGGCTTAAGCATTGAGCGACTTGTCACCACATCCAAGTAGTTAATAGGAATATTATACTTACGATTTTATTTCTTGTTTTCTACTAACCATGGTAGGTCCCTGAGTTATCGATTATTGGGCTAGATCTATAGTGGGAGATGAGCCATACATTGAAACGAGCACATGTTTACCACCATGGAAAGTACCACCACCACCACTTGAGGTATGCTGCTTAGGTACACATTGTAAAAGTAAGTTCACCACCCCCATTTTATGATGGTAAATATAATCCAAAAGGTTATCTCACTTGGGAAATGGCCATAAACCATGTTTTTCATGAATATAGAATTCGTGAGTATGATGAGATTAGGATCATTACTAGTGGATTATTTGTTTTGCTATTGTTTGGTGGAATGGTTATAAGCTTGAAAATCTTAATATTCCTAGCACATGATTTGAATTAAAGAAAGTTATGAGAGCTAGATTTGTTCCTTCTTTTCTTCGTCATGATTGGTTGAATACATTACAACGGTTAGAACAAGGTAGTAACACCGTAGAGGATTACTATCAACATTTGCAACCTTATTTTTTTTGGTATGATGCAAATGAAATTCAGGAAGCTACCATGAACATATTGTGAGAGGGCGTACCTGACAGGCCACGTCTCGCAGCCGGGACCCACAACAGGCCTGGTATCGCAGCCTAGTCCCATGGCGCCACGCGCCGTCATGCCCACGGCCCACGATGTTGCTGCCTCGGGCCTCCCGCCCGTGCCCCGGCACCCGTTCCTGCCTATACCCACCTCGGGTCTCTCACGCACCGAGACCCTGAGCGTCGCGCCCCAGGCGTGTGACGGCCCGTGGCCCCATGCTCTGATTCCCTCCGATTCTCACTGCGCCCCGACAGCCTGCTTCCATATTTGACCTGAGAGGGGATTTTTTTTTCTTCGCTGCTTTCCCCTGGCTCTGCTTTTCATCCCTCGCTTTTAAACTTTGCCACTGTCTCTGATTAGATGGAACTCCGCTTTTACTGCAGCTTGAGCCGAAAGGCAATACGGACAAGATTCCCTCCACCATTATTAACACGGCATGGTCCAGCCCCTCCCCTCCAAACCCTCGTTGTGCTGATGCTTATATGGAGGAACTAAAGAGCAAATAGAGAAGAGAGGGAGAGTGCGAGATAGATTATTAGGCAAAGATTAGAAGCATTTGGAGACGAAATCATGAGTGAAAACACTTTTAAAAAGTGTACATCAATTCAAAATCTCTCTGCAGAGGTAAAAATGTTTTGCATGTGAGTTGTTGATTAGTTGTTTGATCAGCATGAAAATAGGTAAAGATTTTGTTTGTGTTGTTAGTTGAAGTATGTAAATTGTTATTTTATGTGATAGATATCATATGGAAGGGATTATTTTTTGTGTGATTAGTTGATTTTATGTCATAGAAAATATTAATAATATAGTTAGGTACTAATTAATTTTTTCACGCAAGTATTTGAGAATTTATGCAATGTTAGTAGTTCAATATGATATGCAAGCACGATTTCGCACTTCATAGAAATTTATTTTGCCACATATCAATTATATTTGTACGATGTAAATATTGCGATATGATAGGGATGGCTTCATCTAGTTGTGATAACATGCAAAGGAGAAGGTGAGAAATTATGTCCCCAGAGGATTCAAGGTTCTGATTTGCTGGTCCCAAGATCCGTGTGGGCTCATGAAGTCCCAAGATATGTCGTACACCTTCGGAATAGGGTTCTTCATGTGTGCTAACTACGAAAATGAGCCAACAAAGGTGGCATGTACAACCGTCGTCCACGGGTAAAACTCGCGCATACCCATATTTCTTACATGATGGACAACTATGTCACATATCACTAATGACAACTAAACTTGCATGTAGTCTCCCCCACCTGTATGTGACTATATACAGTGGCTAGACAGTACCCAATCGAAAGATGAGGAGGAACAACTGATGCATGAGATGGCATGGAGGCAAGAAGTGCTTGCGCGCCACATGCACGAGGCAGAGGAAGAGGAGAAATGACAACATTGGGACGAGGTGCGACACAACAAAAAGAAGGAGATGGAACATCGGGCAACGGACCCTCGTGAGGCAGAGAGGGTGAGGAAGCGTGAGGTGGCGTGTCGCGCAAAGGCAAAAGGAGAAGAAGCACACGCAAGTCGTATGGGGAAGGGGAAATATCCCAAATCCGCAGAGTAGAGTCTACTGGTAGCTTGTTAGGTGTTATGGTTATAGTTTCGGACTATTTGCATTGTCCTCCCTTGTTTGCAAATCATAAATGTATTGAACTCTCAACTGCATTAAAAAAATCTCAATCTTTCATGGAGTAGGGCATACAGCAAAGTACAACAATACAACTCACTGAAACAACTAAACAAAGTCGCGATCAACGGCCTCTTCCCCTCTTGTGCCTTGGCGGCATGTGACCTAAGGGGAAAGTGAATTGTTTGCTAGGTCTCGGGTTTGTCCGGAGCCTATACTGGGGAGTATCTTGAGTGTCCTGAGCCTCCTGGATGTCATAAGTAGGGTCTAGCTTAGTAGGAATATGGCTGTAATCAATCTTCTAATGTTGAAACAAATCTTCCACCCACTCATGGCCCTGTTGGTGGGACGAATGAGGGACTTGTACTAAAGTGAAGATCGCACAAATGGATTTTGGTCAACAAAACTACAATCATGGGTAGGCAAATCACTTTGGTCTATCTGCAAAGTAACATGAACAAATGGTGTGAAATTTAAGAAACAAGTGCATCATGGAAGAAAATAAAATTAATTTTAGATAGCTGACTAAATGTCCCTCCCAGAGACCCTGGGGGCTGCTCGTGCGGCGAATCCATGATGTACTACATTGATCATTTCTGAGATAAAATTTTAGTTAGTCTGCTTTGGTGTTAATTGGTGCATTCTGGACATATGGTTTTCACCTTTAAGCATTAATTTATGTTTATTTCTGTTAGGGTCATACAATGCGATTCTTCCAATGCTACTATAGAAATATTAATATCAGACGCTTTATTCTAAATGGTTCAGCAATAACTGTCTAGGATAGGACTTATCCGAGACTGTTTCATAAGATAAAACACATACGAGACGATTATTACTTAAACACTATCTCAGATGTATTGGCTATTGGAGATGGTTGTGAGTAAAAACTATCTGCAATTGAAATCGCAGATAGTTCATAGTCTGAGCCGTCTAGGTTTGTGGGCTGTCGGCCTAGCTCAACAAGTCACCCTATTTATTTTTCCTGCACTTGGTCCTAACCCTAAGTCCCATGTGCACCGCTACCTCACCCGACCCTCCTGTGTGGCGCCACTACCTCTCTACCCTTATCTCTTCTAGATCTGACACTCAACTTTACCTCAGCCAGATCTGGTGCACACCCACCATCCCTCCTCCCACCTCTCCACTGATGTCGTCACCCTCGCCCCACCCCCGCGCGCTGCTACCTCTCTAGCCCAGATCTAGCGCTTGCCTCCACCTCTCCCTCACCTAGATCCAGTGCTCACCCCCCCTCCCCCTCACCTCTCCATTGCTGCTACCCTCACCCCCACCTCTCTGTCACCCTCAAATCTGGCCAAGTAGGCATCAGTGGCTGCAAGCGTCCATGGAGGGGAGCACGAGCTCATCCGAGCAGAGGAGCACATGGCCGAGGGTGCTGCCGCCACTTGCTCTTTTCCAAATCTGGCAATGCTAGAAGGGCTCAGCCTCATGGCAGCTCAGAACCCACCTGCGGCCAACTCATTGCTGAGGTGCCCAACAACCGCCCGCAGAAAAAGCAGCCCGACGGTGGCAGCAGGACTGCCCTCTGCTCGCTCGGCTACAAGGTCACCGGCTTCTCTCTCGACAGCAACAAGAAGGCGAGGATGCACACGAACAAGCTGGCCGTGCCACGGTGGCTCCGTCGACGAAGCGGCGCAAGGCCATTGGGTGCTGCCTCGTATACGACCACCACTACCTCCAGGCAATGTTTCTTTAAAATCAAAAACTAAATTCTAGAAGGTTCTACCTAGTGAACCATCTCAGTTCTTTGTCCATCCCAGACGGCTCAAAAACCGTCTGAGATGAAGACTCCCATATCTCCAACACATGTTTCTAGATGGTTCAAAAAACTATCTCCAATAGAGATTTTGAACCGTTTGAAATAGGGTTTTTTTGTAGTAGTGCAATGGCATCAATGGAGGTTCTGGACTGCATGCCTGCTACCTCATTGGATTCAGATCCTTTCAACAAACAGATAGCAAATTAATGGTACTGTTATGTAGGGTAAACACCACTGGACGGATGGCCGAGTGAAGTCGGCATACAGCTGATGAGAGTGTACTAGGGACGAGGGAGGTGAACTTGAGAAGGAATAGATTGGTTTCTCATTGCTTTAATTGTACTGAATACATGATTCCCTTTTATTGCGATAACCAACAGTAAGCAATCTCTAACTTAAGGTAATAAGCCTTATCTAATACTCCTTCCATTTCATTATATCTGTATTCAAGCTCAAGATATTCATTTTTACATAATATTTGTTCGTTGGGAAATTCAAAAATGTAGTTATTATGTATATTTCACTCTATTAAATTGCTTTGAGAATGGTTAAATGGGTATGGTAGGAAAAATATATGATACTTCATCAAAAGAGTTATCAAATCCAAGCAATGATTTTCACGAAGCATGTAGGTCAGTAAACTTGAAGACATGCAGATCGAAGGGCCTCTTTGGATCGTAGAATTTTTTGAGGATTTGGAAAATTTCCTACAAAGGCCCTCTGGAATAGGATTGGAGTTCCCAAATTCCTATGAAATGCATTCCTATGCCCTTAATTTTATAGAAAAATCAACATGAGCTCAAACCACATTTTTTGAGAAGTCCAATGCATCATCTCTACTCTCTCTCTACTCTCTCTCTTCATTCCTACAAAATTACTGTATTTATTTTCAATGAACCATTCAAAGGCATCACTTTTAAAATTTCCGTGTTTTAAGATCCCATAGAAATTCTTAGCACGTGACATCTTATTTCTATTTTTTTTATCACTATGCTTCTGATTAATCCGAAGATGCCCTAATCTGGCAGTCAAAACTGATTACCGAGTCGGAGAGTGCAGAGCACATGCACTGCACTATCGAAGTAAATTACTGGAAAGAGCGACAAGCTTTCGTCGCTAGTTTATGTCTTATTTTGCGGCTGACAAACAATTAATACATATGAACACGAGCACTTCATCTCAAGTAGCATCATTATGCCCGCTTGAAATCTGTAGTATTATGACTACAAATGTCCAAGCAGGACGAGGTCAAAGAAATGTATGATGTCGTCAACCTCTAATAATTGGTCTGTCAAATCTTTTATCACAGTTGTTTTGTTTCCATGGATAGACAGTATACATGCATGCATCCATGGCGTACTATAGCCATGCATGCATGGATGCACCCTATTCCAAAATGTTTTGACTTTGACCACAGCATATATATGTATACGGTACCACGTACATACTGCAACTACATACGTACACACGCTGATCGAAGCAAACATAAATGCATGCATGCATCTCCAAGTACGTACAGACGTCGAGGTCGATGGAGACATAGCATCATCCATTCTTAGTACGGGGTCTAGGACAAGTCAGTGTCGCAAACTCAGGCAGGCACCCAAGAACGGCAATGCGAATGACACGACGCTGCGGCATGCTAGAGCTCAACTCCGGCCGGCTAGCAGCCAGAAGGCAAGCACTGACATTGGATGGCAGCGCGCAAGAGGATATCTGGAATGGACGGTCGCTAGCGACGGATGAACAGCGGCGCAATGGAGGTGCATGCGCGCGCGCGCGCCTCCGTGCATTCCATGTGCACGCTGGTGCGTTTGTCCATCGAGCGCGCGAGCTGTCTCTGTTACAGCACAGTTTATATATGTGTCCTTTTGTACGGTGAGATGAGACTGCATCTGCATGGAGGGAGGTTGATTCGTCCTATACTCCCATATTGCTCGTACAAAGTCACAAGTCTCGCCCGACATTTCAGTGCTCATATTTTTTCGAGCTTCAGTACTCTGAATATCACTAATTGGGCAATTAGTCTGCTTCTTAAGTTGGTAGATTGTCCGAGGTTATGTACTGAAAAAAATAGCATTTAACTTGCCATACTTTGTTATTACACAACATGACCAAATCCATGTACTTTTCTTTTTTTGAGAAAACCAAATCCTTGTACTATGTAGCAACAGATCTCAACAAATGCAGTGGCTGGCTCACTTGGGCCGGCAGTGTGAAATTATTGCAGGCCACATCTCCCCCAGGAATGGGCCCGGAATCCCGCCTTGTCCCTGTGGACCCAAAAGGGCCTTAGAGTTTACTCCATCGCTTCTCTCTCCGGCTATAAATACCAGTATCATTCCTCCCATCCAGATCTTGTCTCTCCCCGACCTCAAGCCGTCGACAGACATCGCCATTTGCCACACCACCCCATAGAGCTCCAATGCAATCAATGGACGGCAGCAGAAGCGGCGTCCGGCGGCTCAAGGACCGCTTCTCCTGGCTGCTCCGCCCCGCCAACTCCCTCCTCCGCTCCCCGTGCAGCTCCTCCTCCTCCACCTCCACCTTCACCACCACCGCCGCCACCACCATATCGACTTCCTCCTCCTCCTCTGCCATCACCGCCACAGCTCTCCTCCCCCGCGTCGAGCCCTTCTCCGCGGCTCTTGACCTCCTCCGCCACCCTCCACCGGAACACACGAAGAGTAACAAGCAAAGGTGCTCCTCCACCAGCCATGCCCGCCGCCGCTATTTCAAGAACGTCGATGACAAGATCGTGAGAAAGCTCTCATCCAACCCCCACGGCTTCACCACCGACGACGACGACGACGGCAGCGACGACACGGAGGCCTTCCTGTCCTCAAGAAGCCTCGTCTCCTCCGATTCCTCCGGCTTCTACACTCCCAAGCAGCCGCCCCTGAACAGGAGTGGTCGCCACCATCGTCAGCGGCGGGAGCACCAAACAAACCGTCGTCGGCAGCGGCGGCGAGCGGCGAGCTGCAGACTAGAGGCGTGCAGCGTGCGGGACGACGAAGAGGCCGGGTTCCGGCCGCTGGTGGCGGCGCAGGAGGAGGTGAGGAAGGGGCTGGCGGTGGTGAAGCGGTCGAGGGACCCGTACGCCGACTTCCGGGAGTCGATGGTGGAGATGATCGTGGAGCGGCAGGTGTTCGGTGCAGCGGAGCTGGAGCGGCTGCTGGGGGCGTACCTGTCCCTCAACGCGCGGCGCCTCCACCCCGTCATCCTCCAGGCCTTCTCCGACATCTGGGTCGTCCTCCGGGGCTGCTAGCTAGCTAGCCTCGCCGCGGGCGTTGCTGTACTTGTAGCTAAGCTAGCCTATATTTGATGCATGCGTGTGTACTTTTTGATCAGGTTGTGATCGAGTAAGTGAGTGGGTGGTTAGGTGGGGTGTTAAGTGCAGTGTTAACTCATGTAGGAGTGGTAGCTGCGCAGGATGCATCAGATGTCTCCATGTCGCGTGATGGCCGGGCTAAAATATCATCAACCGGATGAAATGCCACTGCAAAAGTTTCGTGGTCTCATAAATGGCACTAGGTGCCACAAGAAGCATCATTGACACGTCGGATCTAGGATCCACGTCTCGGTTTCACAACCAATGGAAGCAGCATTTGCTAGTAATGTTTTTCTCCATTTTAATTTGGATCAGTGCAAGTCCTTAACTCTTTTCATTTGAAATATGTTTATTCATGTTTGCGAAATTTACGGTGCGTTGTGGTAAGTTTATAGGATTTTCATAGAACATTCATTTCCGACGGGAATCGTCGAACATTCCTATTTTGAAGTATGTGTGTCTCGGATTTTGGCAGCTGATCAATTTCCCTTGTGATGCGTGGAGTGTGGTACTGATTAAGTAGCAACAACCTTGTTTACAGTAACAGTATGCAAACAACCATGTAAATTTCAAAAGCCGTGAAAATGCAGGCGATGGAACTATATTTCAAGCATTTTAAATAATAGATTCTCTTCTAACCTTTTGCTGCAAATGGATTGAAGATAGAATGGTAGTACTCCGTAGGAGTATTGATTTCTCTATGAACATTCTATAAATGGATCCTACTAGTACTAACTTTCTCAGATAAAGATGACCTGCCTGCAAAAAGGTACCAACAGAGCAGGAGTTTTTTCCAAAGAGAAATTTAAGGAGACGAGCAGGAGGAGTTTGGCTTTCTAGTCTGGTGTGCATTGTTAGCTAGCTTGCACGGGGTTTGACCCTATCTGGCTCTTCATCCCAAAATCACATGACAGCGATAGACATAAATAATTGGCCCTCTGAGTCAGGTTGCTAGCTGCTTCTTTTTCCCAAGTACGTACATACATGACGCGAAAAAGATGGCTGTAAGGCCACTCCCAATGCATAGGTGCTTAGAGCAGGTGTTTAGTGCATGAGAGGGCTTAGCAACTAAACTCCCCAATGCATAGGTACTTAGCTTTTTGTAGCTAAACTTCCTTCATTTAATTGTTTAGCAACTAAACTCCCAATACATAGATGCCACATATGTGTTTTGCATAGGTCCACGCGCTTAGCATCGGTTCTTCCTAGAGACACCAAAACTATCTCTCTCCTCCTTAATTACTTTGCCACGTCAGTTTTCGCCTATGTGGCATTCTTAGCACCTGTCCAAGTTGGAGCATTGGGAGCAGCCTAAATGAGGAAGTTTGCGTTTGAACTTTGAAAGGTGCAACATAAAACTGTCAAGCTCCTCGGATCCCAAATGAGATCTCAAGTTAATAAAAGAGGCTGCTTGATTTGGTGTCTGCGCCTGTGTGGAGCTGTGTTTCCTTTAAATCTTGCACCTGCTATACATGGCTTCTGTTGTTTTACTCCGTACATGCACATATGTTTACACATTTTTATATTCTAATATTGTGTTGCTACGTATTACGCTACATACTAAAGAAGATTAACTACTATTTATACCAAATCAAACTCATCTATACCCATTATCATCCCAAACATTTGTGTCAGATCTAACAGATGGTGTGACCCGAAAGGTAAACAGACCGCTGTCACCAGTTGACATCTTTATAGGAGTAAAGATACAAGAAAACAAAATAACCAACACCAAAAGTTGTACCCAAAAATACATCTACGCCAAACTAAAGCCCAAAGGCCCACAAACAGCCAATTAGGCTAGCTAACCTAGGAAAAAGATCCCAACCATATCATAGACCTCTGGTCCTCCCACCAAAGTTACCTAATCAGAAGCCACAACACATGGAAAAGAAAAGGCCCCGCTATCTAGGCCCACAGGTAGTTACTGAGGTGCACCATGTAGCACAAGAGAAAGAGTACAATGTGAGTTGAGGAGGCCTTAAAATCGCTTGGTTTTAACCGGCCATAAGGATTGGAAGGATGTTGGGAAATTAACATATGTTGCAGCCTTAGACATCCGTTTGCAAATATGCATATGTTGGGCGAGTCCACAACAATTGTTGGTTATTTTGTTGTACTAATGACAGATAGCCAAAGGCTTTGAACCACCCACTTGGTGGGGTGGTGGAGTTGAGGTGTAAGACTCCATCCATCAAGATTCAAATCATTGTGTTTATATCTAGATATTTATATGTGAGTGTGCTTTGATAAGAACTTTGTGAGATTAGTGACTTTATCTCTGGTCTCACTCAATTCTTAGCATGTGCTTCATCATAATCACAAGAAGAGAAAAGTAGCTTCGCACAATAATACTTATGCACAAATTTAGCACATAAAACACATGTATGGTCGGACTTTGTTAACTGCCCACGTACTCAATTCCACCTTTGATCTATATATGTACTTACCAAGCTTGATCTACAACGTATTATATTACAGTAGGATAGGAATGGTTACAGCATTCCAACGGGAAAAAAAAGAAGCATAGGATAGGTTATGGCTACTGTGCCGGTTATCCTTGTAATAATTAGTCTAGATTTTTTAGAACTGCCTAACATCCACTATTTGTTCATGAGGAAACTTAATAGGGCAGGAGCTCTACAATTCGATGCGGTAGAAATAAAGCTGCTCATTTAATAAGGGATAACCGGCGGAAACCAGAACCTCTTTTATTTGTTAGCTGAAGTTTAAGAAAAACTGTATGAGCTCAAACGCTATACCAAGTCAACCATCAAATGAGTAACAACCATTAAGGCTTCTTAGATTGAAGGATTTCTAAAAAAAAATTGGTAGGATTTCAATCCATAGAAACTTTGTCTATAGAGACCATTTGGATCAAAGGAATAAGACCACCAAAGTTCTATGGATTGCTTTCCTACACCCGTATCCATAGGATTCTTCTTAGTAAGGTGTTGGACCTCTTGGAAATGTTACTTTGTGTCTATGACAATATGTCACGCACATAATCCTTCAAAAAGTTCTTGTGTTTTTCATATGGTGCAACTAGATAGTTTTTATTACTTATACATTGAAAAATATGATTGAACATGTCACACCATTCAAATCATATGTTTTCCATATCCTATGTCTTTCAGTTCATCACATTCCAAAGAAGCCTAAATTTAGTTATCAAGTGGTTGTTATCTAAACCATGCTCAGGCCTAAGGGCCAAATGCATATAAAGCTGGGATAACTTCTCGGTTGCAAAAAGGTTTCCAGACCTATTAATTATCTTCTTCCATATGTTGTAGCTCGGGAAAAGGAATCCGGGGCGGCTGGGCTTGGCTGGCCCGAAGATGGCCCTCAGGTTGGCTAGAGAGGCGGAGGGCAACGATCGGTGCTGTAGAAGAAGGTAGCTGCAATGGAGCTCCGATGATGAAATTCTGAAATTGATTAGGAGAAAAGGATCACAATAGGAAGAGGAAGCTATTTCTCAAAGGAATTAAAGAATAGGTCATTGCAGGTGGAGAGCGTCTTCATGTACGGCTTGAGAGGATGCATCGGGAAAGGTTTGGCCCATCGGCACCGCTCGTGTACTACCTTCGCCTCAGCGTGCATCTCCGGTGGCGGGCGGATAGGCACTAAAAATTGCCACGGTAATGGCATCCGTTGGTCGCTCTCTTGGCTCATGTACGGGGAGAGAATGGGATCAAAGAAAGGTTGATACATATGGGATCGATTTTGGCATGCACTAACACATGTTGGTTTTTACGATTAGGGTCGTACCTTGTTCAGGATGCAGTATCACTCTCTCTCTTTAATTAGGCAGCCACAGTGGCTTTTTGCCTAGTTGGCATGTTTTAGATCTAGCTGATATCATTGCATTGGGACTGCCCTTATCACCAGCGATTGATGTCGCCTCTTTTTGGTGAGGATTACTTTTGCAACCCATGCTAACGAAAAAGTTCCTAGTTTCTGTTGTGTTACACGATGGTTTTCAAAGGTTGTCTTGTCATGAAAATTTGCACATGTTTTTATAATCTTTCATCCTTTCAAGTAAAGGGTGTCTATATGATGCATACATTTTGACTATATTAGATCTCAGGTTGGGCATTTGGTTTTGTCAGTTTTTCTAGTTTTTAATTATTTGGTTTTCCAAAAAAAAAGACAGCCAAATTAACCTCTAAATTTATGGGAACCAACAGTCTGATTAACCGAAATTTTTGTTTCTGGTTTGCCGATTAGACTGAAATGACTACTTGGGCAATGGAAAAAATGAGCAGAGAATAGAGATGAATGGAGATTGCTTTGTTTTTGTGCAAGTGTACCATTTGATCTTGGAGAAGATGATGTTTCCTAGGAAGGGGAAGAATGGTGGCGCTCCATGGAAGGGGAGAAGAAGATGGTTGCGTGGCATGGCCGCATTGGAGGGGAGACAAGGGCGGAGACAGGGGGCGAGCAGGGGCTAGACCCCTGCCAATCGCTCGCCCCCCAATGATTTGTAGCAGGTACTATACGTATATATACATGTGCTAATTGGCCGTAGCTAATTTACATCATTAGCCCACATGTAAATGACTAATTGAACTAGCTATACGAGAGGCCCAAAGGCCAAAGCCCAATAGGCCATATACGGTCGTGGATGGCTATTGTTTTGCTCCATGTGATCGATCAGATGAGATCGATTGATTGATCTGAACTGAACGTGCGTACGTGCGACTAGGGCGTTTGCTGCTGCCGCCAGCCGCCATTCCTGCCGATCTACCGTCGTGCGTGTTTGCCATTGCCGCTGGCCGCCGCTCACCATGACGACGACGCCATCTACAGATCTACTGATCGGTGTCTGCACACAGCACACGGCCAGATGCAGGCTGCAACAACTGTAAATGCCAGGAGAAGATGAAGCGACAGGCAGGTACCACTACGCACTGCAGCACCAGTAGCTATTAGTTATTAGTTCTATTTTTGTGAATTATGATCTTAGTATGGTTAATTAGTATTATGTATAAACAAGTGAATTAGTCTATTAGTTATGTTTTTTTTTGTTACAGTAGTCAAAGATGAAGCGAAAGACACCAACAACTAGGGGGATAAATTCATTTTTCAAGCTAATTGTTTCAACTTCAAGCTCCAACATTCCTTGCGTTGAAAATGTGAATCCATCTGAGGAGCAACCTATTGCAGATAACAATTCCAATCCTATTGCCGTTGATATGCAAACTGATGATCAAGAGGTTGTGGCACCGGTAGAAGTTGCAGAACAATGTAGAATTGGAAGCATAGCGTATGAAAGGGACCCCGGTAAGCACCAGCAGATTTGGGAACTCCCTCATGATAAGCAAGAAGAAGCATGACGATTTTACATTTTGGAGGGCGCTTTTCAACCATACATGAGAGAATATCCATATAATGGAACAGGAAAAATCACCGCGATTCTAGTACAGTTATTTCACAACTTTTCCTTGGCTAGAGTATTCACTATCCACACATCGTGCATATTGTCTACCTTGTTTTCTCTTTACAAAAAAGCCAAGTGGAAGGTGTGGCTCAGATGCATTCATAGTCAAGGGATTTATAAATTGGAAGAAGGTGAATGATGGAAAAGAGTGTGCTTTCTTAACTCACATGGGCAAAGATTCCAACTCTGCTCATAACTTTTCAGTTCGGTGTTTCGATAATTTGAAAAATAGTATGACTCATATCGACAAGGCGATTGTACAAGCATCTGCAAAAATGGTTACAGAAGCAAGGCTAAGGCTTAAAGTTACAATTGATTCCATCAAGTAAGCAAATTTTCCTATTCCGAGAATTAGAATATTATATAATGTACATTCCAAGCTTGTGCTTATAGAGGCCACGATGAATCTCCAGGATCCTCAAATCAGGGTAATTTTCTTGATCTGGTGAAGTTGTTGGCTTCTTATAGCAAAGAGGTGAATGAGGTTGTCTTGGAAAATGCTCCAAAGAATGCGAAGTACACCTCCCATACCGTGCAACAAGAAATTCTGATATTACTTTCTTGAAGAGTTCAGACACAAATTAGAGAAGAAATTGGTACTAGCAAGTTTTGTATAATGGTGGACGAAGCACGAGATGAATCTAAAAAAGAGCAAATGGCATTGGTCCTCCAATTTTCGAGCACTGAAGGGTTCATACAGGAGCGTTTTCTTGATGTCATTCATGTCACTGACACTACTGCTTTGACTCTCAAGCAGGCAATTTGCACTGTCCTTGCAGATAATAATTTGAATGTCCAAGACATTAGAGGACAAGGCTATGATGGGGCAAGCAACATGCGAGGTGAATGGAATGGGTTAAAGGCTCTAATTTGAACGAATGCCCTGTACATGATGTGCACAACTTTTTCCAACATGCAAATTTCATCATAAATGTTGTTAGTGCGTTGACTAAACGCAATGATGAGTTGCTAGCAAATAAAGCTGCGGAAATTGCACGTGAAATTGAATTGGGAGAGCTTGATACAGGAAAAGGGCAAAATCAAATAGGAACTTTACAGAAACCTGGGGACACTCGATGGAGTTCTCACTTCAATTCAATTCAGAGCTTACAGAAGATGTTTGGGGCTACAGTTGAGGTCCTAAGGAGTATAGCAAATGACCGTGCAGTCTTTAAATATTCTAGAGGAGATGCTGTAGGCGCCCTAAAGATAATTATGTCCTTTGATTTTGTGTTTATTCTACATCTGATGGAGAAAATCATGAAGATCACCTATATTTTATGTCAAACACACCAAAAGAAGTCATTGGACATTCTAAATGCATTAGATTCAGTTTCGAACACAAAGGTGCTACTTGGTAAGCTGAGAGAAGATGGCTGGGAACCTCTTCTAGAGGAGGTTCAATCTTTTTGTTTGAAGCATGAGATTGACATCCCCGATTTGAATAGCAGGTACATATATTTTCCTATATCTACAAATTAGAATATTATTTATCATAGTTACATTACTGTAATATTAATATATATTGTGATCTGTAGGTATATTGATGTGACAAAGTCTCGTAACAAACATGATAACACTACGACATTACATCACTACAAAGCAGATGTGTTCAATGTTGCTATAGATCAACAATTGGTTGAGCTAAATGATCGGTTTGGCGTGCAAAGCACAGAACTTTTGAGACTTTGTGCATCTTTGGATCCACGGCACGACTCATTTGACGTGTCTAATATATGCACACTAGTGGAGAAATTTTATCCTGCAAACTTTTCTAGTCAAGAACGGGCTCAATTGGAGTCTCAACTTCCCCATTTCCAGTTGGATGTTTGCAACCATCCAGAGCTAAAAAGCTCGCCTTCACTTGCCGATTTGACTGTTGGTTATTTAAAACAGGTAAATTTGCTACATACTCAATGTTTGATAGATTACTACAGTTGGTTATAACTCTTGCTGATTTGATTGTTTGATTATTTAAAATAGGTAAAGCTGCTACATACTCAATGGTTGATAGATTACTACGGTTGGTCATAACTCTTCCAGTGTCAACCGCGACAACTGAGCGAGCTTTTTCGGCTATGAAACTAGTCAAGACATGTCTTCGAAACAAAATGGGAGATGACTTTCTTCGGCATTACATGATTGTTTATATTGGGAAGGAAATAACTGCAAAGATCAAATCTGATGAGATTATCAAGTTGTTCGACACTGGTGGTCGTAGAGCTGAATTTAAGCTAATATAAATGTAACTTTCTTTTGTAGTTCCAAACATATGTTTTTATGCTTTGTCATCAACGTTATTGTGAGACTTAATTTATCGTGATGTTTCGTCTATTTTATGAACATTGGTTTTTCGCCCCCCCCTCATGTCCAAATCCTGGCTCCGCCCCTGAGGGGAGAGGAGGGAGGAAAGCCGCCGGCATGGGAGAGAGGTCACAGGAGGATGGCAGAGTGCTATGGGAGGAAGAGGAGCGAGGTAGAGCGACATTGCACTATGGGAAGGAAGAGGAGGATGATGACACACCATGGGAGGGAGTGGAGGGAGTGAAGGAGGGCGGCCTCGCGCCATGGGACGGGAGAAGGGGGTGGTGGCGCGCCATGGCCCATGGGAGCTGAGAGAAGGGAGCCAGAGAGGGATGCAGCGTGGAAAGGGAGAGGGGGAAGCACGACATGGCGGTTAGGGTTGGAGAATTCTCATGCTTTGGCAATTTTGGGCTTTTAGGTACTACCTAATGGGCTATTGGGCTGCCCTAGAGCATGGGTAATGGAAGGGGAAGGCCTATATTCTGGTTTAGTCAGTCAATTTGGTTAACCTAGCCCAAAGATCAATTGATCGAAATAATTTTATTTTTCAAATCTGACAACCGATCTAGGCACCGAAAACCAGATTAACCCTATACTCTGATTTTCTTTTATATATGTTCGATTTTCTGGTTTCTGTGGCCACCTTGAATTAGATTCCTGAACAAAATAAGGGCATTGCAAGTGGATTAGATGAAAGTGGACGGAAAACCTTCAAAATAACGTACGTTGACCTGCTTGATATATGTAATTCGCTATGAATTTTTGTTATCTCTCCGGCTTGCACCAACACCCCTCTTTCAGCCGTATTTTGAATTTAAACTTCATAATATAGGATGAAAGAGTCTAGAATATAACATAGTACTAAGTCTTACCCGTCGGCCTGCTTGGGAAGCACCATGGCACGTCTTGGTGTCGATCCCACTTCCTGCACTTTTTTAACGCCGCGAATTCAGTGTACGTCGCAACGACTGATATGTTGCTTCCACTGCTAGGTAAATCGTAGAAAACAAACAAAAATTCTCGACAATGAGGGATCAAAACCCTTCCAACCATTGGGGGTGTGAGCTCTATTGCTAACAGCAATACGCTACTCTCTTATTTAACCTTTTCTTTAGGAATTTTAGTACTAATTCGTTCAAAAATTATATTATGGTAAATTTCCTGTAACCGAAGATTATCAGATATCTCGACACCTCCCGATAAAATTATCAAAACTGTATCTAAACGCTTGCCTCGTATGCGTTGTATCAGTTGTGTTATAAAACTTCTGTCTTCGAAGTGATTGGAATTCTACAAGGAACTGGGCTTAAATCAGTTGGTGGGGTTTCGTGGTGGTATATTTCCACAAGCTGGATTCAAATACAATCCGATTCGAATTTAGATGTCTATTTATTCAAAATCTATTAGATCTACTTATACCTAATTTGATTTGCATTTATGGAATTCTATCGGGGCAACACCATTCTAGTTTCCATTGGCAAGAAGACTTTGACATGAATAGAAAGACGGGCTCATCTAGCTAGTCGTGTCGCCATAAATGAAAGGTCATGTCAGTGGGAATTTCAGCTGACTTGATATATTAATCTGGCATGATGACGCAATGATCAAAAGAATTCTTCCAAATACAAGGGTATGTACAATTTTTAACTTTTTTTCAGCAAAAGGAAACGAAGCCATCATTCTAATTTTATATTGACCGACAAACATTAAAAGAAATCGTAACTATCTAAAGCTATTTTTTGCCACAACTTTTCATACCTCGAGTTACTCATAAAGTATATTGGATACACTTACACAACATATGATAAGACGATTCCCCGCAAAGAAATCATATGATAAGACTACTTTTGTTTAAGTATAAATTATTTTCACAATTTAGTTTTCTTTTCTTGGAAGCTCTTTAAATTCAAATATGCCGGCGAAACAAGCAAAACTTGACCAATTAACTGCAGGTCCCTCCCAACATACTGTTGGAAAATTAGACAATTTCGTGATTAATTCCAGTAAACAATTCATGACTAAAACAAATATTAGCATGCATAGCTCTAGCATACTAGGTGAACAGAACAGCAGCATCGCACATGCAACAGCAAGCATACTTAAAAACAGGATCAGATCACGACGCATGTACTGATCGTTTGTAGATGAAGTAGCCGTGACTGTTGCAGAAGCGATGTTGTTGACGACGACGTTGGTGAAGACGGGTCGAAGCAGACGGCGGCGGAGACGACGGTATGCGGCACCGCCTGACTTGGATGGAAGACGACCCGTGGTGACGGACGTGAGCAGTCGCGCGTAGCGCTTCCCAAAAACCTAATTCGTCCTCTCCCGGTGCAGGATCACAAGGACGAGAGGTTCCGGAGACCTGCTCTCCCTCTCGCTGGTGCACGCCGGCGTTCGGGATGGAGTAGATTACTGTGGCGGCGCAAGTAACAAGAGGAGGCAAAACCCTAACTCGTTTTCAATCTATCTTTGGCTGCGGCCGGTAAGTCATATATATAGGAGAGCCCACGCGGTCTCGTGTCGCGATCACGATCTAAACCGATTAGGTTTCCAACACGTAAGACTTATCTAAACCGATTAGGTTTCCTGGTCAAGCAAACAACAAACTTGTCTGCCAAGAAACCAAAAATTAAAACGGCAAAAGGAAGCCGCGCTCCTGCAAGGTCACGGACCGGATTTCGGCGGACCATTCACGCGTATGTCGCGCGCCCGCGCCCGCGCCCGCGCCCGGCCAGGCCAGGCGAGGCGAGGCGATGCTGCGCGCGTGTGTGGTGCTTCCTTTCTCTCCTCATACCAATCACTAAGTGTGGTGGGGAGAACTCACTATATAAAGTGGTCTCCCACCTCCTCCACTAGCAATATGGGACTAAACTCTTGCCCCACCTCTTGCCATTTATTCATGGGCCTTTGAGATTTATTAGGAATTTCAGAAACTGCACATGGGCCAAGCCCATTAGTTCTAACAATCCCCCACCAGATCTCAAACGTCCATTTAGAGATTTGCCTGATCTCGTTACTTGTTTAATATACTAGTGTTTCAGCAGAGACTGTTAAGTTGAACTTCTGCCTAGAACTTTGAGCTACATCCATTCACAACTTGAACAATGGACTATGCCTTGAATTGCAAGTTTTGTGCAAACAGGTTTCACTTAAAGTCACAACCAGTACCTGGCTGCCAGTAGCCTACCCCGCGGGTGGAGCATATACGTCGTACTCCCTGGTCTCCTCGTGAGCTTGCTAGAGACCACCCAAGTCTCATAGACTGCGACGTTTAACAGTCGGGCTCATGTAGGTGTGTTTTTTCAGGAATGCTCTGTAGGACAGCATCTTTGCTAGACATAGCCAATAGAAATACATTAAGGCATCTTGCCAACCTGCCATACAGCTCTGAGCCTTAAAGCTCTGAGAGTTTTGCATCTTCACCTAGAGAGGGTTACAAGTTACTCTCCTCAGTTAACCAATAGCTTGTTTTCCCAGGTCCTAATTCACGGGATCTCCGATCACAAAGGTTGGGTTACTACTATGGTGTAACACATATGGGTCTCATACCCATCTCCCTCGATGCATTATCTATCACATTCCGTGATAGTCCCTTTGTAAAGGGGTCTGCCAGGTTTTTGTCTGTTTGAATATACGTAACAGTTATTACTCCGGAGTTTCTCAATTTCCTGACAGACTTCAAACGTCTCTTCACGTGTCTTGAGGACTTCGCATTATCCTTAGAACTGTTCACTTTAGCAATGACCGTTTGGTTGTCACAATTCATAAGAATAGTCGGCACAGGTTTTTCAACCACAGGCAAGTCCAACAAGAGCTCACGCAGCCATTCTGCCTCAACAGTGGCTGTGTCTAAAGCAGTAAGTTCTGCTTCCATGGTTTGACCTCGTCAATATGGTCTGTTACACGACCTCCATGACACTGCGCCACCTCCATGAGTAAAAACATACCCACTCGTGGCATAGAGCACGTCAACATCCGATATCCAGTTCGAATCACTATACCCTTCAAGCACAGCAGGGTGCCCTGAATAGTGAATTCCATAACTCATTGTACCTCTCAGATAGTGCAAGACCCTTTCAAGTGCATGCCAATGATCATCACCCGGGTTTGACATGAACCTGCTCAGCTTGCTCACAGCAAAAGAGATGTCTGGCCTTGTTGCACTAGCTAAGTACATGAGTGAACTGATAATTTGAGAGTATCTTAATTGATCCCTCGTTTCTTTCTTGTTCTTTCGGAGTGTCACACTGGGATCATAAGGTGTTGGAGAAGGCTTGCTGTCTATAAAGCCAAACCGGCTCAAGACCTTTTCAACATAGTGAGATTGCGTTAAGTAATCCCACTCTCATCCTTAATAAGCTTGATGTTTAGAATCACATCAGCTTCTCCCAGATCTTTCATATCAAAACTTTTGATAGAAAAGACTTGACTTCATTGATCACATCAATGTTTGTACCAAAGATCAGTATGTCATCCACATACAAGCATAATATAACACCTTCGCCCCCACCATGGCGATAGTAAACACACCTATCAGCCTCATTAATAACAAAGCCTGCAGAAGTTATAGTTCTGTCAAACTTCTCATGCCATTGTTTAGGTGCCTGTTTCAGCCCATACAAAGATTTTAACAACTTGCACACCTTTCTCTCTTCACCCTTTACCACAAACCCATCAGGCTGATCCATATAGATTTCCTCTTCCAACTCTCCATTTAGGAAAGCTGTCTTTACGTCCATTTGATGAACGATAAGACCATAGGAGGCAGCCAGGGAAAGTAGTACTCGTATGGTGGTCAGTCTAGCGACGGGTGAATAGGTGTCAAAGTAATCTTCGCCTTCTCTCTGAGTGTAGCCCTTGGCCACAAGCCGTGCCTTGTACTTATCAATAGTACCATCAGGTCTAAGCTTCTTTTTGAACACCCACTTACAGCCCACAGGTTTACAACCATAGGGTCGTTCAGTTAGTTCCCAAGTTCCATTGGAAAGAATCGAGTCCATCTCATTATGGACAGCTTCTTTCCAGTCATCTGCATCTGGAGATGCATATGCCTCTGCTATAGACGTGGGAGTATCGTCCACAAGGTATACAATGAAATCATTACCAAAGGATTTTGCAATCCTCTGTCTCTTACTCCTCGTAGGAGTTTCATTGCTATCCTCCTCAAGGACTTCCTCATGTGGTTGTTCAAAATACTCATCAGATGTACTAGATTTAGGAATTATCTCAGAAGAAATTTTAGCAGTACTAAGCATATCTTTCATAGGAAACATATTCTCAAAAAATGTTACATCACGAGATTCCATTATAGTATCAACATGCATATCAGGTACCTCAGACTTGACCACTAAAAATCTATAGGCAATGCTCTGATGAGCATAACCTAGAAAGACACAATCCACTGTCTTCGGCCCGAGTTTGCGTTTCTTAGAGATTGGAACGTTGACTTTCGCCAAGCATCCCCAAGTGCGCAAATAAGAAAGTGATGGTTTTCTCCCAACCCACTCCTCATAAGGGGTTTTCTCTTTATTCTTGTTTGGAACTCTATTCAGGACATGACATGAAGTCAACAAAGCCTCCCCCCACCATGCCTTAGATAAACCAGCAGTGTCTAACATGGCATTCACCAAGTCAGTCAACGTGCGATTTTTCCTCTCGGCAACCCCGTTCGATTGGGGCGAATAGGGAGGCGTCCTCTCATGAATAATACCGTGTTCCTTACAGAAATCATCAAATATTTTAGGAAAATACTCGCCACCACGATCCGACCTAAGACGCTTGATCTTTCTCTCTAATTGATTTTCAACTTCAGCCTTATAGATTTTAAAGTAGTCTAAAGCCTCATCTTTAGTTTGCAACAAATAAACATAGCAAAATCTAGTCGCATCATCAATCAACGTCATGAAATATCTCTTTCCACCTTTTGTCAACACACCATTCATCTCACATAGATCAGAATGTATGAGTTCTAGAGGTGCCAAGTTTCTCTCCTCGGCTGCCGTGTGAGGCTTCTGAGGTTGCTTTGATTGCACACAACTATGGCACTTAGAACCTTTGGCAATAGTGAAATTCGGAATTAGACTCATACTGGAAAGTCGAGACATTAAACCAAAATTAACGTGACATAAACGAGAGTGCCAAACACTCGCATCATCATTAACAGCAGCACAAATTTGGTTTACTGACTTATTGCAAAAATCCGAAAGAGAAAAGCGGAACAAGCCTCCGCACTCATAGCTTTTGCCTATAAATTGTCCATGCTTTGACATAACTACTTTATTCGACTCTAAGACTACCTTAAACCCATCTCTGCATAGAAGGGAGCCACTAACAAGATTCTTGTTCATAGTAGGGACATGCTGCACGTTCCTTAGTTGCATGATCTTTCCCGAAGTAAACTTCAGATCCACCGTGCCAATGCCACGAACAGAAGCATGTGACCCATTCCCCATTAGGACGGAAGAATCCCGTGCGACCTGATAAGAAGTGAACATAGAGATGTCAGCACACATGTGAACGTTAGCATCCGTATCAATCCACCAACTTGAAGACTGAAATACTGAAAGGACAATAGGTAAATTACCATACCCATCAGTATTGCTAGCGGTCACCATGTTGACATTCTTGGAACCCGTTTTCCCTCTGCGGTCTGCACGATCTGGGCATTCCTTAGAAAAGTGGCCGGGCTTCCCACATGTAAAGCACTCTAGCTCAGCTTTGTTCATCTTCTTCTTCTTGAAGGTAGTAGTCTTTGCAGGCTTATTGAGAATAGGCTTGTTCTTGCCTTTGTTCTTGTTCTGTGGGTATCTCTGCACCATATTGGCGCTAGACTGGCCCTCGCCTTCTTTCTCATTAGTATCTTTAGCCCGAGCTTTTTCTTCAACATCAAGAGACGCTATCAGATTTTCAACTGATATCTCCTGTCTCTTATGTTTCAGAGTAGTGGCAAAACTCCTCCATGAAGGAGGCAGCTTTGCAATCATGCACCCAGCCACAAATTTGTCGGGTAAGACACATTTTAGGAGTTCGAGTTCCTTTACAATGCACTGTATCTCATGAGCTTGTTCAACTACAGAACGGTTGTTCACCATCTTATAGTCATGGAAGCTCTCCATGATGTACAGTTCACTGCTTGCATCTGTTGCACCGAATTTAGCATTCAGTGCATCCCACAGCTGCTTTCCATCTTGTATGTGCATGTACACATCACACAGACGGTCAGCAAGAACACTCAGAACGCATCCCACAAATATAGTATTGGCTTCCTGAAACTTCCTCTGATCTTCATCAGAAATTTCCTCTGGCATGCCAGTACTAACATGGAAAACTTTCAGAGCAGTAAGCCAGAGCGTGGCCTTCACTTGCCACCTCTTAAAGTGCACACCGGTAAATTTATCCGGCCTCAGTGCATCAGTGAATCCAGTCATGGTTAACTCGGGAAATTGCCTACAATTAGGTTTTTGGATTGTTGGAAAATTAGACAATTTCGTGATTAATTCCAGTAAACAATTCATGACTAAAACAAATATTAGCATGCATAGCTCTAGCATATAGGTGAACAGAACAGCAGCATCGCACATGCAACAGCAAGCATACTTAAAAACAGGATCAGATCACGACGCACGTACTGATCGTTTGTAGATGAAGTAGCCGTGACTGTTGCAGAAGCGATGTTGTTGACGACGACGTTGGTGAAGACGGGTCGAAGCAGACGGCGGCGGAGACGACGGTATGCGGCACCGCCTGACTTGGATGGAAGACGACCCGTGGTGACGGACGTGAGCAGTCGCGCGTAGCGCTTCCCAAAAACCTAATTCGTCCTCTCCCGGTGCAGGATCACAAGGACGAGAGGTTCCGGAGACCTGCTCTCCCTCTCGCTGGTGCACGCCGGCGTTCGGGATGGAGTAGATTACTGTGGCGGCGCAAGTAACAAGAGGAGACAAAACCCTAACTCGTTTTCAATCTATCTTTGGCTGCGGCCGGTAAGTCATATATATAGGAGAGCCCACGCGGTCTCGTGTCGCGATCACGATCTAAACCGATTAGGTTTCCAACACGTAAGACTTATCTAAACCGATTAGGTTTCCTGGTCAAGCAAACAACAAAACTTGTCTGCCAAGAAACCAAAAATTAAAACGGCAAAAGGAAGCCGCGCTCCTGCAAGGTCACGGACCGGATTTCGGCGGACCATTCACGCGTATGTCGCACGCCCGCGCCCTTCGGCCCGGCCCGTGCCCGGCCAGGCCAGGCGAGGCGAGCGCGCGCGTGTGTGGTGCTTCCTTTCTCTCCTCATACCAATCACTAAGTGTGGTGGGGAGAACTCACTATATAAAGTGGTCTCCCACCTCCTCCACTAGCAATATGGGACTAAACTCTTGCCCCACCTCTTGCCATTTATTCATGGGCCTTTGAGATTTATTAGGAATTTCAGAAACTGCACATAGGCCAAGCCCATTAGTTCTAACACATACCATCTCATTAAGCTCAAAGAAATATCCAGCATATGTATCAAATACATTACAGGTGAGAGGGAGACCATGCAAAGCTCGGCCCTAATTAACGAAATTAAAGAATGCCCTATATCTCTCAGTCGGCCGGCTTTAGGACGCTGCGAAGCTGCAGTCTGCATACTGCGTGCATAAAGAAGGTCAAGCCAGAAGCCATTCCATCCGACTATCTGAGAGATGATGCGACAAGGACCGGCGACTGCATTTACTACCATCTGTTTCCAACGTGCCTCACGCTACGTACATTGCTGCTACTAGCTAATGTAACTAGGTAAGTTTCAAAAGAAAGGTAGCTAGCTAGGTTAATACAGTAACTTAGCATGCAACAGCCAATGAGCTAACCAACCAACTACTCCATCCAGTGTTCCATCTTCCATGGACAGTGGCCCCATGCATCTTTGCATGCATGCATATATGCATGCGCAGAGTCTGCCTGCCTCATCAGCCGCTTGCTCTGACCTCGCACCGTGCCATTGCCGTCGCCATCGCCATTGCCGTCTGCATGCAGCTAGCTAGCTAGCTAGCTCTGCGTACATGCGTCCATATATGCATCTGGTACCGTGCGCGCGCGCATGCAGGCGTTGGTCGGCCGGCCGGGCTCGTGGCATGGCAGTACCGAATGGCCAAAATTGCAGTCGCAATGCTGCTACCTGACTGCTCAGTCCTGCCGGCAATGGCAACGCAGGCAGGCAGCAGGAAGCTGAAGGCGTGCATGCATCAGGGCATGCATTCATGGAACCATGCAGCAGCGGCAGCTAGCGCAAACATTTCATTTGCATGCCCACCACAGACAAAAGACCGTGCATGTATATGCATAGTGCGCGTCCGGCCACTGTCTCCGTGTTCAAAAACACTAGTAGTTTATTTGTGTCACGATCTCCAGTGTAGGAGTGGAGTAGTCTTACTTTGGCCATCGGTACTGATGGTAGTATATACATATGTTGGAAACTATGATCTGTTACTATAAATCTAGGTTTCGCCTACAGTAAAAAATGAATGATGTCCTATTTATAGAACATGCAGTCGTACTGTACCAACTTCCATCAACAATATCTTGATGAAAGTGTCAATCGGCAACGCAAACATATGATCTGTGTCGAAAATAATTTTGTAACGTTATAATTTTATTGTCTCGATAATGAGCACCTATGTTCATATTATCCATTTATGAGATACGTCAGTGGTTATAAAAAGATTGGACTACTTGAGGTACGGACTCTCTTCTGGCAAAGTGACACTACCTCAAGAAACACTAGTGGTTATAAAAAGATTGGACTACTTGAGGTACGGACTCTCTTCTGGCAAAGTGACACTACCTCAGGAAACACCAGCACTGACGGGCGCAAAAAGGCAATCGCTGACGGGTTTCGGGCCCGTTAGTAACCTCCTGTCACTGGAAGTTCTACTTTCACTAACAGGCGGAGGGCCCGTCAGTAGACATATACTTCACTAACGGGTGTAACCTGCCCGTCAGTGAAAAGACTTGCAGCGCTACTCGGGCAGCATCCTGAGAGTACTTCCACTGACGGGCATTGAACTTCCGTCCGTCAGTGATAACTATTTCCACTGACGGTTAAATAGACGGTGCCCGTCAGTGGAAGTTATTTTATACTTTTTTTAACATATCCGAATAGACAATATGAAACATATGTAGCAATTAATATCACAAATATTAAGCACATCTAGCATTTAATATCAAAAATATTAAGCATATATAGCAATTAATATCACAAATATTAAGTACACATATAAAATCAAGTTTACAACGAATTAAAATGACAAATAAATGAATTTAACAATGTTTATTTTCACTAGCCCTACTCTAGGTCTATGATGCTTGGCTAGTACTTGCAGGGCGGCGGTAAGCGGGTAATTGGACTCCCGCGTAGAAATCACCGCTTGGCCGAATGACTTCGTTGTTGATAATGTACGCGAAGGTCTTCTGGATGTGGGCAAAGTCCTTCCTCCAGTCGTACTTATCGTCGGCCAGGTCATGTATGAAATTATTGAATTGATCCTGGCTCCATTGCGGGTTGTGGGATATGACGAACGCGTCTATGTGAGCACAGACGTAGTACTCATATGTCACGCTACCTTCTGGCTGTTGCCTGCAAAGGAAGTTGAATTTGTGGATCAGCTTTTTGCTCTTGCATTCTGCTCCTCCCCCTCGCAAGTTGTATTCCCAAAAGGCGGCTTCCAGAACTTCCTTAATTTCTGAGTAGTCCCGCTTGGTACTTCTTTGAGAATCAAAATAGTATATCATTCTTGAAGGCTTGTGGATGACAATGAGGATCCAGTGGTCGCTGCGTAAAAGGTAACGAACGAATATAAACAGACGGGGATACGTGCTTAAGAAAAGCAAACTAGGCACGATAGTAAGTAACTTACGGGGGGTTGTAGGGCAGGAATACGTAGTCCTTATCCTATGATATATCAACGACTCAGTGACGAAATTTATTAGGATTGGCTTTGCTTCTTGTACATAGTAGTCGTTCATGATGACCGAATCCATTATTCCGAAAGCGCAGTTGGGCAGACGCCTACACTCTTAGGCTTGGTGAAGCGCCCACAGCCTGACGAGCATGGTGTCGAGCTGGAAGAGGTTGAACAACATAAAGATATCTTCAAAATTGATGTCAAAGTGTCATGCTGTCTGTCCAGGAAGATACCATAATCTTTTGGCACCTCGACCTTAAAGTGTAGCTCATAATCATCTCGATTCTGTGACCTCATCATGATTGTGTCATGGAGAACTTTCATCTGTGCGGACAACCTCTGCACCTCATCATCTGGGAGCAAGGGCTCACCTGCCTCGTACACTACTCGTCGAGGCTTCTTATTCTTTTCGGCAGATGTCTGAAAGGATAAGGCTTTTTTCTTGCTTTCCTTGCTTGCCTCCTTCACAGCGGTGCCGCCCCGTTTGTGTGTTCTTTTTCTTTTCCTCTCCGGCTCTGGAGAGGAGGCCCTCTTGCCTCCCATCAACGCTTCGCCCACTGCGGCATTGAGCGTGCTTGGAGATAAGACCTTCTTTCCTACTGCCTTCGGGTCATGGTGATGCTTGGAGCGTCTTTCATGGGGCGGCGAGTCCGTCTTTGGTTGCTTCTCCTCCTGGGACGGAAGGATCATCGTGTGTTGCTGCTCGGCAAGATCGTCATCCCGATCATCGAACGAAACTGGCGTACGGCACAGGCCGAGCAGAGACGGGCCGGCTCCGGTTGATGGAGAGGGGATGGTTGACGTACTAGGAGAGGACACCCCGAGGGTAACTATCTGACTCTTCGGCCACAGGATGTAGTACCCCTTGCAGTCTCCTAGCTTCGTGACATTCTCTTCAGGGGCGACAGGGACTGCGATGTCACTGAACTCGGCGACGACGCGGTCCACCTGCACCCTCACCATGTGGGAAGGTACAGCAGCGTTGTGGCATGTCGCGCCCCCTACTGTTGGGAAGACTAGGCCGTGTGCAACCATCTTCTTCACGCCGGGCAAAGGGATAGTGAGGTGGCATTTTGTTGGGCCCTGCATAATAAACAATGTGTCGTACCCATTGTTATCCGCACAATACTGTGAATTAGAGCCCTCAAACAAGTGATTCAAGGTGGCGACGAAGCTTACAGTGATGTCTTCGATGGGACTTGGTGACTCGGGAGCGACATCGGAGGCTGAGGCGCAGCCACTCCATCCAGCAGGATAGGAGCCCTGATGTCCATGAGGATGCACAGGTGGACGAGATGCATCGCGGGCGTCATAGCCTCTAGATTCTAAAAATTGTTGCGTCGCCAGCTTGCTAGCCTCCTGGGCTGCTCTTATCATCTCTTGCATAAGAGATGTTTGCCTTTCTCTCCTCCTCTGGCGGGCAGCCTCGCGGTTTTGAGGAAAGACTTCATTCCATATAGCCCCGCTCCCAATCCCTCGGACACGCCCTGTCTTCTCCCTCGTTCCTAGAGCCTTTGAAAGATGGTCTTCCCACCTCTAACTCTGAACGGAGTCCTGGGAGCTCTCAGGCTAGTGGGACAGCTGCCTCTGCAAGGGAAACGGCACAAGGTACGGGCCGTTAGCGTATTGAAAGCACAATAGTATATTTCAAGAAGACATTGGGTTTAGATTATACAAACGTTCAGAAACCGCCTGGAGCTCGGGGTCCGTGATAATTGGTGACCCAGTAGCTGGGTCAGAAACTGTGGGCGCCCTCATCCAAATCTGGCCGCGTTCCTGCTCGATATCGGCGAAAGGAACCAGTTTGCCAGCCGCTATCAGCGCGGCGTCCTCTTTGGCCTAGATCGGTCTCTTCCCTGGAACACCTCGGCTGCCAAGGTGGTGGGGGAATTTGTTCTTCGCGCGCAGCTACTTCCCCCAGCGGCTCTTCTCCTTGAATGCGTTATTGTTCTTGTCAGCAACGAACTCCTCCCAGTGTTCGAGTTCTATCTTTGGCTATTAGTTTTAACTGCAGTTTCAAAATTGGCGTCTAGCAGCTTCGTTGCTTCATATTGCTGTCGACTTTCCTCTGCACTCTTTTCTTGTCAGCCTCTGGGATAGCGTACTTATCCCACAGCTTGTCAAACATGACTTTTTTCTGGGTGTCGGTCATTTTCTTGAAGTCCCGGCATGTGATCCTGACATGCTCATGGACAATGCACCCGCAGATGTTGCTGAACGACCTCGCAGCCTTCTCGGGACTTGCAGGAACACCTATTACGCCGACTCGAGTGACGACGAATGTCTCGTACGTCAGCTGGTTGCCACCTCTAGGGTTGTACCGTCTCTTCGGCTTGGATGGTGCTGCTGACGACAGCTCTGGCGCCTCCTGTTCTTCCGATCCCGACTCGCTAGAACAAGAATCGTTAGACGAGCTAGATGCACTCTCTTCATCTCGCGTCGTGGGAGGTGCAGGTGCGGCATTCTCCAGCTCGACGGCAGATTCACTGGCTGGCTCAGGGGCTGTTTGATCGGTTCGGGGCGGGGCATCAATTGGGGCCGCCACGTCTATAGGCGCCGCCCTGTCATCATCTACGCGGGCTAGTTCCCGGGTTGGCAACGAGTCCATTTCTGATATATTAAGAAACTTAAAAAATAAAAACCATGTATCAGAATAAGTAACTAGAAATGATTAGATATATTTCATCACAACTACATTTGATCCAATAGAAAAGACCGATTAGCATCACAATTCCGCATGGTGCCACTTGAAGAACAAAATAAATCTCATACATCAACATGAACTGAGTACTAAACGTCCCCCCACTTTGGATCACTAATCTAAGATATCTAAATCGCCTGACATTGTGATCTCAGTTCCCAAATCGCCTAACTAATCTTTGGATGTCATAAATGTGATTCTTCAAATACATATTTTGAAATAAGGAGATTTAACATGGTCATTCAAAATAGTGAAGACAATATGTGTAGCATTGCAAAACATAGCATTAAATAGCACAAGAAAAATTAACTTATCTAAGAGATGACCTCATTTCTGCACGATTTATGAATACACGTTCACTTGTCTTCTCACTAGCAGAAACTAATGTATATCTAAGATGCGATGCTACTGCTATCGTAAACTAATGTATATATAAGATCATAGAATTCCAATATCTAGCTACTGCTACTGTTAGAAATGACTTAAAATCATATTTAACAAGAAAATTCCCTAGTTATCAGTAAATCTCAAGCAACATAATTTCACTTAACAGCATATCCAAAGCTGATCTGACCTTGTAATACCTTAGCAACTATTAAATCTCTGGTCCCTAAAATCCAAACCAACTCCACCCATAACAAAACAAGACACTAACAGCAAGAATCCTGTATAGAACTTACACATACATCGAGAGAGCCAACGCTTAGCACATTCATCAAAGGGAGAGAGCAAACCAAAAGAGAAGACACGGGAAGAAAAAGGGTGAAAGGAAGGGAAGATGTGCATCACCTGTTTGCTTTACCCTCCACGCGAGCTGAGGCATCGAGGAGATGCCCCGGAGAGAGAGAGAGAGACCTGCTCGGCTTGGGCTCGGAGGCTGGCGGGTGCTCGAAGCCGGGGGACGGGCGAAGGATGGGCCTGGGAGGACGACGGGCCGGCGGCGTCGGGCTCGTGACCTCCGGCGGTGGCGTGGAGGCGTGGTCGGCGGCGGCACGGAAGAGGGCTAGGGGTGGCGGCGCGCGCTAGGTTTTTCACGGCTGGTTCAAAATGAATGCACGAGAACAAGTTGTGAAATTTTGCCAAGTCCCACTGGTTAAGTAGTGTAACACTTTCACTGACGGGCGCGTAGTACTCACCCGTCAGTGGAAGTCCTTGGACCATCACTAACGAGCGGAAAACAAGGAGCCCGTCAGTGATGATAGAGCACCACTGACAGGCTCATTGACATGGCCCGTCGGTGATGATAGAGTACCACTGACGGGCACCGCGTCATTACTCGTCAGTGAAAGTTGTTTTAGGATTTGACAAAGTGGGCTGATATACATGGGCGTTTTCGGCCTGATGTGGACTGATTTTCTTTTTTCTCGGACTTAGCAAGATGAGGCAGCCCATCTTCTGTCAGGGCCAATATTTGTATGGGCCCTTTAGTAGGGCGCATGTCATGGCCCGTCAGTGGAGATGTTTTAGGGTTTGAGACTTATAGCCTGATTTCATTTGCAGAGCGAAAATATAGGCTGATTTTAGGGTTCGTGGAGCGGACCTAGAGCATATATGCAACACATGCGTATTTCACCAAGTCCCGAACATAATTAACCATTCAATTCATCAAAATGATATTATTATGCATTGAGGTTTGTTCTGAATTGATCGAAAAGCTAGGTTTCGTCGTCTTCGACATGCTTCTCAATAGTGGTTTTGATCTTCTTGCTGGTATACGTCAGTCCTTCGGCGTGACTGCGTCTTACGTAGGGACATGCATCCTGAGTACCTTTGCGCCTTTTGCTTGTTCGATCATCAACATCTTCTTCTTCTGTGTCCGGATCAACCCGAAGAAACTTTGACACCATAGAGGCATTCGCAAAGGCTATGGAGCTCGTCTCTACTTAGAGTGTAGCAAGCAGCAGGATAGTTGGTCTTGACTCTGATACCATTCTTCCCCGTCTTGGTTGTTTCTCTGGTTGCCCATAGCTCATGTCTTATATTCATGTGTTGCATGTCTGCTCGTGCCTTCGGTCCATCTTTTGTCTTGTCCAGAATGTTGAGCAAGAGACCAAGCAAGCTGTCACAGACACTTTTTTCGACATGCATTACATCTATGTTGTGACGTGTGTCTAGGTGAGGCCAGTAAGGCAATTCCTAAAAAATATATTTCCTTTTCCAGACGCCCTTTACCGATGGTTGTTTCTTTCCTTTTCCTGACTCAACTTCGTCCATTTCATTCAAGAGAACATAGATTTCTTGTCTGGTCTTCTCGCGAGGCTTTGGATGGATTTCGTTTGTTCCGTCGAACCTTTTCGTGTCCTCTCTCCATGGGTCATTCATGGTCAGCCACCTTCGGTGGCCTATGAACACGATTTTTCTAGAGCCCTCTAAGAAAACACTTGTGGTTTCTTTCACGCACTTAACACATGCTTCGTATCCTTGGTGCACTGACATGCGTTGTTCCCGTACGCGGGATAATCTTGCACCGTTGTGAACAACATGCCTTTTAGAGTGAAGAACTCTTCTCTGTCCACGTCCCAGACCTGAGCCCCTTCTTCCCATAGCGTAGCTAGTTCGTCCTTCAGTAGTTGTTGATACACGTTAAGATCCATTCCAGGTTGTTTTGGCCCTTGAATGAGAATAAATAGGTGCATGTACTTCCGCTTCATGCACAACCATGGAGGGAGGTTATAGATCCAAAGAACAACGGGCCATGTGCTGTGTCTGCTGCTCATGTTGCCGAATGGATTTATTCCGTCTATACTCATACCAAACCTGATATTCCTCAGATCACTACCGAAATCTGGGTATTTGGCGTCGATTGCCCTCCACTAACAAGCATCAGCTGGGTATCTCAACACCCCGTCCTTTCTTCGCCCTCTTCGTGCCAACACATCAGCTTTACCTCCTTCTTGTTACCGAATAAACGCTTCAGACGAGTGAGGACTAGAAGGTACCATACAACCTTTACAGGGGCACCACTCATCACCTCGTCTCATCATCATCTTGGTTTCTGCCCCACTTATATCGAGATGTATTGCACACCGGACATTTGTGTAGCTCTCTATACTCTTTGCAATAAATAATACAGTCGTTCCGACAAGCGTGGAGTCTCTCTACATCCACATCCAACTTCGATCCATCGATCCCTACAACAACAAACTAATTGATTATAATCCAAATTAACAAAATAATCACAAAATTAATTCTCTTCTTTCATGTATTACATCGTACCAAAGAGAGCTCTCTAGCGCCGTCAAAGAGCGGACTCGAGAGCCTTCCGAATAGGGTAAAGAGAGAGAGGAGGGGAGGAGGAAAGAGAGGAGGGAGGAGAGAGGGTTAAAAGAGATCTAGATCTAGATTGTATATCTAGGAGGAGGAGAGAGGGAGGAGGGGAGGGGGAAAGAGAGGGTGGAGAGCAGGAGGGAGAAGATTGAGAGAGATCTAGCTAGCTCTAGGGTTTAAATCTATATGGAGGAGGGAGGGAGGATGGAGGGAGGAGGGGGAGAATAGCATGGCTGCCGCGCAGTGTTAGGAGCCGCCCGCAGCTGGCCGTGTGAGGCGCGCGAGCTCACCGGCTAGCTGCGGGTGCCTCCA
The DNA here is from genome assembly GCA_019208055.1 of Stipa capillata. Lineage (NCBI taxonomy): Eukaryota > Viridiplantae > Streptophyta > Magnoliopsida > Poales > Poaceae > Stipa > Stipa capillata. The sequence goes on from JAGXJF010001443.1 coordinate 61,916, forward strand.
CTGTTATATGCGCAGAAGTATCACTGACGGGCAGCACAAGGAGCCCATTAGTGATAAGTCTACCAACGAAGCCAATCTGGGAGTAACCTTCCACTAACGGGCGAGTATAAACCCGTCAGTGGAGATTGGGTCTTCACTGACGGGCACAAAATGTCCACCCGTCAATGAACATAGTCTGTCAGTGGAGATGCCAAGCTGGGCCACTCGTTCCTCTTTTACTGACGGTCGGGTATTGCGCCCGTCAGTATAAGTTTTGCTGCCTGGCCTAGTGCACCAGTTCTACTGACGGTCACGATATCGCCCGTCAGCATTTCCTATAATCAGCGACGGGCCTCCTAGTGCCCGTCAGTGATTATCGCATAGCAGAAGTGTTTTCTGAGGTAGTGTGACAACCAAAAAAGAAGTACAAACTAGCCAAGTGGATTTTAATTTGCCGAACAAAAGATCAAGGGGATCTGGGAATGCAGGATGACCTAGACGTTAAAAATGTTTTCCTTCTTTACAAGTGGCTTTTCAAACTTCCTTCCTTAAAAGTGGCTTTTCAAACTACCTAATAAGGAGTGTCACGATGGCTTCTCAGAAACAAATATCTTCAGGGCAAGACTCTTACTCAGGTCAATAGTAAACCAGGTGACTCACAATTTTGGCCTAGTTTGGTGAAGATCAAAAGTAATTTCTTCCCTTACAAGACCTTCCAAGTCCAAGACGTATCTCAAACTCGCTTCTAGGAAGACACCTGGTTGGGAGAGAACCCCCTTTCCATGCAATACCCATGACTCTTTAATATACTCTGTGTTACGAAATTACCTTCTATGGTGTCGTGCCACTGCTAACTTCTATGACCAATACCATGGCCGCTTGGTTTCACTAATCCCAACACCAAGGTTGCGCAACCTATGATCTATCGAGGTTGCATGCAAGAAAGAAGATGAGACCAATATTTGTTGACGAGGTTCAGCCGAAATCTACATCCCGGGAGCCTTTCTCCGGGTGCTCCGTCCCACATATATTTACCATACATGTACATCGACCACCGGTCAGACCAGCTCCCCTCCGACATTGATCCACTGATCCACCAAGTATCCAAATGACCCCAAGGTATGCACGATCTTTCTAGGGCTGACGGTGAGAGCGTCCTTAGACTGACCCTCCACCGCACTCGAATTTTAGCTTGGTTACAGCATGTGGTGCCTGCGTCCTTATACAGATGGGCCTAGGATATAAGAATCTGACTCCTACTCTAACCCTATCCTATCCACAAACCTTGTAGTACCCTATTACAATATATACTACAACTTCTCTAAGTCCAACTTGTAACTTACTCGTAAACATATTCGACACAAACTCAACAGCCTGGAAAAGCATGCCACAGTGGCTAAAGTGTTCAACACTAATCTGCTAAACTTATCCTTTCGTTGAGTGATTGTGGGACCAAATTTACTGGATCTATATGACATTAGTACAGAACGACACATCTGAGGTGGTTCAAAAAGTTCATCCTCGAGGTTTTGGGAACCGTCGAGAATTGACCGTCACCTACAAGCTAGCTTCATCACCAACGGTTTCCAAACCGTCTAGGATGTAAAATATATCCTCGACGGTTCAGATAACAGAACCGTCTAGAATGACAAACATATCCCCGACGGCTCCTCACCATAAATTGTCTAGGGTATCTGTTATATCCCAAACGGTCATTGCAGAAACAGCCGTCTGGGATATCTGTTACATCCCAAATGGCTATTTTCCGCAACCGTTTAGAATGTGTATATAGTAGCAGAAATATATATTTTAGCAGAAATAACAGCAAAACTGGAAATTCAGCATAATTTATATATTCACAACACAACACAATAACATGCAATCGCAAAACTGAAATAATCTCCATAAATTATGTTCACATCACAACATCCATTCACACATTAATCAAGTAAAATTACATAAAAACAAGTGTTCTAACGCTCTTAGGCATGCATTCACAGAACTAAAATCATCTCCAGAAATTATTCTGACGCTTCCCGGCATGCCAATGCATCAACTTTGCATCATTTGGGTTTGCAAACAAACGCTTCAAACGAGAAATTATAAGAAGATACTATGAAACCTTGCAAGGAATTCCTTTCATCACCTCTTTGTCATCATCACCCTTGTCTAATCCACTCTTACGTTTATATCGAGATACTTTGCAGACGGGACATGAATGCAAATGTGCATACTCTTTACGGTACATGATATAGTCATTCTAACATGCATGTATTCTTTCAAATTCTATTCACAAGGGACAAATAACCTTCTTGGCTTTGTAGGTTGTTTTGGACAACTCATTCCTCTTTAGAAGTATGTCTGCGAAGAGACGTAACATCATCATGAAGCTCTCGTCAGACCATCAATTGCTTTCCTTCAATTTCCAAAGTTTAAGTATGGCTGACAACCTAGAGTATTTTGCTTTGCAACCTAAATACAAAGGCTTCTTAGAACCCTCCAACAAGCCAATGAATTTCTTATACCCTCCGTCATCATATTTCCCTTCTATATCACGCAACATCGGATCGAGATCAAGCATACTATCTTTTTCCCCCTCAACATCCGACATCTCATCATCAAAAGCACAATCGATACCCTCTTGCTAATCATCTGGCATATTGTTCATTTCCTCCTCACCGGTGTTACTATTATCTTAATGTACAACCGGCTCTTCACCATGCTTGGTCCAACAAGTATATCCTTCCATGAAACCCCTTAGGATCAAATGTGATTGAATTTGCTGTGGGTTCTGCCACATCTTTGTATTTTCGCAATCAACGTATGAACAGTAAATCTACTTTTCCCCCTTACTCTGCATATCCGCTAGGCAGCTCTTCTAAACCTAGCAATGCAATTAATGTACGCTTCACTAATATAGCTCTCGTTGTATAGCCACTCCATCTACGTTTTACATTTAAGTAAATCAATAGTTTCTCACTTTACATAATTATCACAATGCTAACTCAATTTAGAATATACCGTGCATTAAATTGGTAATACAAAGTTATCTAGAGTACATGTAAAACTTACATTATGCTATCCACAATCTAAATAAACTTCATTTACATACCAACCATAATCTAACCATATGCTTCTTATTTTGGTTCTCTCTTCTTTTCTAACAATTTGTAAGAAAGATAAGTAATCTCATGTAATTACCAGCCTTCCATAACCAACACCAAATAGATCTTCAACAAGTAGGCAAATCACCACCTAAATGCCAACTAGCCGCAATAGATCTTGGCGTCACGATCTATCCTGGTCGGTGGTGATTGCTAGATATTTATGGACGAACATCCCAAATGGTTCGAAGAACGTAGCCATCATGGATATATCTCACATCCATGATTGTAATCATTTTCAACCCTCAATACACATATCTAGACGGTTGGTTTGATGAGCCGACACAGATGTGGAGCCATCCTTGATGGTTCCTTTTGGGATTACTTATCCCCGACAATTTTCCTAGCAGAATCGTCTAGGATGTGTGTCATCCTTGATGGCTTTGCCGAATTTTCAACCCTCAATACACATATCTAGACGGTTGGTTTGATGAGCCGACACAGATGTGGAGCCATCCTTGATGGTTCCTTTTGGGATTACTTATCCCCGACGATTTTCCTAGCAGAATCGTCTAGGATGTGTGTCATCCTTGATGGCTTTGCCGAACCATTTGGGATAAGGGGCCTAGAATGTGTCATTCTGTACTAGTGTGAGCTCACCACTATGACAAAGGCAGTGCAATTAACGCAAGACAAAGATACTTTTTGGTGGAATCTACACCAACATGGACAGTTTTCAGTCAAATCTTTGTATGATGTGTTGGTGCATCAAGATATCCTTGTCTCAAACCAGAAATTTTGGAGAACCAAAGTATCTCTAAAGATTAAGATAGGTTCACACATAGTTTTCCTACTTTCCGCTCATTGCAGGGACATAAGCACTCGTTGCACACCCCTCTATCCCACGGGCTGGTCTATCTAAGGGCTTGGGGTTATGGTGAGTTTTTTCCTTTTCTTTTCTTCTTTGCTTTTCTTTTGCTTTCATTTTCCTTTTCATTTTTTCCTTCTTTTTTTATTATCTTTTCTTTCCTTATTTTCTATTTCCTTTTTTTCCTGTTTCATTTTTTTTCTTATTTTGTTCCTTTTTATTTTTCTTGTATTTTTGCATGTGTTTCATTCATTGATATTCTTCAACATTAATTTTTTTAGGTTGTTCATTCATTAGATTTTTTATCAATAGATATGATTTGTTCCAAACAGTGATCTTTCATAATTTCGACAACGAAAGAAATGATTAACATAAGTAAATTCATCATGTTCATCTTTGACATATAAAACAATTTTCACGAGTTGGATGAACATTTTTTGAAATACATGAATATCTTTCATGAAAGGTGGAACATCTTTGTGATCTATCAAAATAATTTTTCACTAGTTGTGTGAATATTTTATAATGATATAAGTGAACATTTTTCCATGGTCCGTGGAGCAAATCTCATGAAATGCCGGAACAAATCCCAAGAAATGATGGAACATTTTTGTCTTGTGCTATAACTTTTTAGAAAAATATCCTCTAAAACACATTTTTATTAAATGACATTTAAAAAAAGAATAGGTGGGCTGGACCAGTAGACCAGTCCATCTAATGCGCTGCGGGCGCTGCTGCCTTAGCGTGCTTAAGACAGGAGGCAGGAGTTCCTGGTTCAAGTGATCCTAAGTCTAAAATCAACTTTCCTGGCAGAAGCCCATAATTTCTCCAGGAAAAGAAGATCATCGTGGCCCGCCCTAGACGAGAGAAATACTCGGCCCATTATATGTTGCATGGGCTTCGTTGATATGCTACCTTTTCTTTTTTCCTTTCTTCTCGTCACTTAACGATGGCAAGCATTCTTCTTCCCATCCAAAAAAAAGGTGATATCTGGTACATACAAAAAGAAGAAGCAAAAGGTGGTAGAGAAAAAAGTATGCATTTGTTCCTTACTTTTCTGTCACTGTCATGAACCAAAAGATTTTCCTCTTTCAAGGGGCAAAAGATTAACTCTTAGTCGGCCGAAATTAGGCTGATTTTTGTGCCTTTCGCAAGCAAGTGCATCTCTTGAAATGTCGATGTAATTTCAAAATAAAAAATAAAAAAAACATTGATGTTTAGCATTATCAGATTGCCAAACTTTACTATGCAAACACTGTTTGCTCCGCTTGTCAGTATAGCATGTATATGATATGCTGGAAGCTCGCATAGCTCAATAAACTCAGAATGAAAGCCGTACCTGCAGGGTTGTTGTTTTTGTTATTTTGTCCAAATGAAAACCAGTACTAGCAGATAAGGTGAAACCTCATGGTCTTGTGCTGTTGTTCTCCAACCATGTCCTTATGGATGCTTCAGAGTTCACTGTGCACGGCCGGTGATTTTGACAAATAATCCTGAAACTTGCAGCACCATGATTGCAGCAAATTGTTGCCATCGTCCAGTTCCATCTAGCTACAGTAACTTGATTTAATTTCTTAAAATGCGAATTGTTGCAAATTACCGAATTGGGATCTAGGATTTTTCATGCATGTGAAGTTGAAGTATGTATGAATCGCCTTACCAGTCTGCTGGATTAATTCTGCTTGTTAGAATATTCGATGTTGCGAGCTATACAAGGATATGTTCAAGGAAGTGCTCAGGCCGGACAGAATTGAAGCGATCCGGGATCTTTTGAAGAAGAATGCGGCGATGCATGCCGCATTGGTCGAGGAGGTCTACTAGGCCCCTCCCATTGCTGCCCTGCGGTCGTCACATCTTTCTCCAATGGCGACACCCAACGAATGTGTGGAACGTGCATGGCTTGAATGCACCAGCGCGTCATCATGTTCTCCGCAGTTTAGTGCGTGATGAACGGATTTCTCTGCTTTGCATTGAAGAAACCAAAATGGCTGTAATCGATTACTCTCTCATTCTGCAAATGGTAGGACTTGGCTTCAACTATTTTCATCTGCCGGCAGAGGAGACACGGGGAGGCATTCTATTAGCATGGGAGTTGTCAGCTGGGTTGTCTCTGGAGTCACGTTTCACTCCTTTGCGCTCTCCGTGCTGATCAAGCAGCGTGGAGACCTATCGTCCACTTGGTGGTTCACAGGCGTCTACGGGCCTCTGCAAGATACTGAACGAGCTCTCTTCCTTCAGGAATTGAGAGACTGCAGAGTGTCGCACCTCGGCCCGTGGGCGATCACCAGAGACTTCAACCTAATCTATCAAGCCTGCGATAAGAATAACTCCAACTTTGACAAGCGCTGGATGCGAAGATTTCACCGTTTCCTTGATGATCTTGAGCTGCGGGAGTTAGACCTCCAAGGGCGATGGTAGACGTGGAGCAATGAGAGACGTGTCCCCACGCTCGTACGCCTCGGCCAGCTCTTCTGTTTCGTGGACTGGGAGGAACGGCACCCAAGCTGCCTCCTCCGTGTGGTGTCGTCAATGGTCTCCGACCACTGCCCCATAATCCTGCACACATCTCTATGAACCCCGCGCGCTCATCGGCCCCACTTTGAGAGCATTAGTTTGGCCGAAGTTCGAGGATTACAACCAGGTTGTTCAGGCTGCTTGGGATGCTCCTGCTTCAGCGGATCCCTTGCGCTGCCTTCAAGAGAAGCTCACCAAAACGTCGCACGCATTGCAGTCTTGGAACTCACGGCACATTGGCAGCACCAATTGTAGCTGGCGATCGTAAAGGAGGTCGTCTATCGTCTCGATGTCACATAGGAATCTCGAGCCTTGTCCATGATGGAGCATGATCTTTGCAAGGAACTTAAGCTCAAGTTGCTCGGGCTGGCATCCTTGGAGCGCACGATTGCTAGGCAGCGATCGCGAGTGTGTTGGTTAGCCGAGGGTGACGCCAATACATGCTTCTTTCACATTCATGCATGTAATTGGCAGCGGAAAAACCACATCGTCGCCCTTGCATGAGACAGGGCTGTTGCCACCTCGCATGATGACGAGGAGATGCTCGCTGATTATTTTGCGGGAATCATGGGCACTGATGTGGAGCGCGTCCATGATATCAACCTGAACCTTCTGTAGGTGCCCTTAGTTGACTTGTCAGACCTTGATGTGCCTTTCACGGAGGATGAGATTTGGGCTGCCGTCAAAGACCTTCCGGCTGACAAAGCCCCCAGCCCTGATGGGTTTACGGAGCACTTCTACCAGGTGTCCTAGGCCATCACAAAGGATGACGTGGTTGTGGCCATTCACCATCTCTACGCATTCTGGTCCCAAGGCCTTGATTGTCTCAATGATGCTCTAGTTGTGTTGCTGCCAAAGAAAGGGGACTCCTTAGATGTGAAGAACTTGCGGCCGATCAGCCTCACGCATAGCATCGGCAAGCTATTCTCCAAGCTCCTAGCCACTCGCCTTGCACCCAAGCTGCCGCTGCTCGTCAAAGCAAACCAGAGCGCGTTCATGCATAGGAGGAGCATCCATGACAATTTTCAGCTTGTTCACCTCACAACCTGTGTGCTCCATGCTAGGCGCATCCCTTCGCTGCTGCTGAAGGTGGACATTGCCAAGGCGTTCGACTCTGTCTCGTGGCCTTTCCTCTTTTGGCTGATGTAGCATATGGGTTTTGGAGAACAATGGATCGAGTGGATTTGCTTGCTCACATCGTCCGCTTCCTCTAGGATCATGCTAAATGGCATCCCTGGCAGACACATCTTGCACCGCTGTGGTCTACGCTAGGGCGATCCGCTATCGCCGTTGCTTTTTCTGCCTGTAATGGAGGTGCTTAACGCCTATCTTCGAACAGCAGAAGAGGTTGGGATGCTAGCGCCGCTCCGCTGTCGAGGTGTCAAGTTTTGAACGTCGCTTTATGCTGATGACGTGGTGATCTTCCCACCCCTACGACGTCTAATCTCTCCTTGCTGCGCTAGGTGCTCCAATCCTTTGGTGCAGCGACGGGCCTCGCAACCAATTTCTACAAGTGCTCAATTTTGCCAGTTCATTGTGGAGATGAAGAGATGGCGGTCATCGCACAGGCCTTTCCGTGCGCCATTGCGCAGTTCCCTTGCACATACCTTGGGCTTCCTCTATCTTTCAAAAAGTTGCCCAAGGCGAGCTTGCAGCCAATCTTTGACAAGGTTGCATGGAGATTGCAATCGTGGAAGGCACCTCTGCTCACGGCTGGTGGCAGATTGGTGCTGATCAAGTTTGTGCTCCACTCCATTCCGGTCTACCATACAATCGCGATGCAGTTGCCACAATGGCTCCTGGATGCAATTGGCAAGAGAATCCGAGCTTTCTTTTGGAAGGGGACGGTAGCTGACAATGGAGGGCAGTGTCTAGCCTGGAATCAAGTCTGTCGGCCAGTTCAGTACGGTGGGCTCGGAGTTTTTGATCTACAAATCCTTGGCTATGCACTGCGCATTCGCTGGCTCTGGCTGCAGCGCTACAAAAGCTGCTGCTGGGTGCAGTTGCCGGCCAAGATCGAGGATGATGTCCAGGTGATGTTTGACACTTCCACTTCCATTGTGGTAGGAGGTGGGAATCTAGCGCTATTCTAGACCGACAATTGATTGGATGCGTAATCCATCAAGATAATAGCTCCAGCCCTTTTCAATGTCGTTGATGCCCGCGCCATCAGGAGAGCAGTGCGACAAGCCCTTCACAATGACACGTGGATCTGTGACATCACTAGAGCTCTGACTATGAACATCATCGTGCAGTTCTTGCAAGTTCAAGACCGGCTCGCTTCCGTTGAACTCCAAGAGGGCGTCGAGGATAGAGTGCTGTGGAAGTGGACAGCTAATGTCATCTACTCTGCAAGCCTCTGGAAAGCCTGGGCCCCAGCCAAGTGCAAGCTGCACCTATGGCTTGCCATGCAGAGAAGACTATGGACCGCCGATCGCCTACAGCGCCGTGGCCTCCCAAATCATGGAACCTGTCCACTATGCTCCAGCGCCCCCGAGTCTACGGATCACCTATTTGTAGCCTGCAACTTCGCTGCCTCCATCTGGCAAGCTTTCCTTGCACGATGTGGCTTATCTCACCTACGACCTCGCCGCAGGATGTGCTCATCAAATGGTGGCCAATTAGCAGGAAGCGCGCACCAAAGGACAATCGCAAGGGATTTGTCTCAGTCGTGCTACTCACCGTGTGGATTCCACGGAAGGAGCGCAACGCAAGAGTGCACAATGCGCAGCACTCCTCAACAGCCCAAGTTTATAGTAAACTAGAAGAGGAGCTAAACCTCTAGAAGCTCGCAGGAGCGTGCGGTTGAATGATATCTAGAGATAGCTGCTTAGTGTGTTGGGTGTCATGTTGTAAGCACGATGCGTGGTTTTGCCCAACCACTTGCTCACGAATCTGAACCTGGGTCACCTGTGGCTGAAGGCTTCCCTGTACAAGCACTTCTATGCTCCTTTTTTTCTTCTAATACATCGATACGCAAGGCTCTTGCACGTTCATAAAAAAAATCTGTGGTATGCATGATGTGAATGAGTGGATCACCTTAAAAGGGAAGTTATTCGATGCTTTTCTCGAAAGCGAAAGGCATAAATTTGTTTTCGTTTCTACTGTATATAGTAAAAGTTCATTTGACCGTATGACTGGTGATGCTTGGCAAGTGTTGGATAGATTTGAATATCACTCATGTTATTTCACAATCGCTTGAAAATTTACAACCTCTCAATTAATTTAACTTCTTCAACGTCACAAGCTTGCCGAAGTGGTTAGGGTTACGAGAGCAGCAACGACAACGGAGCCGAGAGAGAAGACCATGCTAGAGCGGTTAGGGTCACGAGGTGGAGCCGCCAACGATGCGACAGTGGTGACAATGGCAGAGCCAAAGAAGGAGACCTTGCTAGAGTGGTTTCGGGTTAGAGTTAGGAGTTGTTAAGATGGAGGGTTCACGGGAACCGGAGGGTTTAGAGAGAAAGTTTGATCCGACGTCGGTGGCCGCCAAATACTCCGAGCCAGATGTGACAGCACCAGCAGAGACGAGCTTAGATTGAGGATGTAGCGATGGTGGTGAACGAAGAGATGATTCAGGAAGAAAAAGAAGGATCATTAGATCAAAATCTGTCAGTTTGAAAAGTCAACTGTGGGTTAGAGTAAAAAGCGGCAACTGCTGTACCGACCGACCCTTTGTATTGTATTCTTTCCCGTTTTTCTCCGTGTCGAACCTGTTATCAAAATTTAGCAACCGGTGAGATTAACATCTATGTTGTCCATAGAAAAATAAATTACATGACGCATCACGGCATCGGCACCCAAAATGCTCTTTCTGCGTGATGTATCTGTTCACACACGAACACGTCACCGTGTACCCCCGATGTCGAGCGCGATATGCAAGACAACATCGCTGGAGGAGCCTCGTCGGGAGCGCAATACGCAAGACACGCCGGCGAGATCTTTTGAAGACCCGAAACCCCACAAGCCCGGGAGGGACCCCGTCAGGGAGTGTGGCAGCTACGGGTTGCCCTAGGTCGGCCTGACCGCCCCTAGAGCCTCGAGGTTTGTTGCCGTCTAACACGAAGAACAACGAAGAACGAGAAGCAGAAAACAAGGGCGAGAAAAATAGTAAACGAAAAAGATAGTAAATTGATTGGTTCGATTGTGTGTTTTTTTAATCGGCCATCACCCTTCACATATTTATATAGGGCGGCTGGTCTTTCCGTAGGAGAGCAGGACTCCTGATCCTAACTGAATATGTACATGTGACTTTCCTTTCTCTCTTTTCTTGTCTTCCAAGTCTTGTGCGCCAAATTTGGTAATCAACATATCCGTGGCCCACCCGCAGGGCAACTTCGGCACGGACTCGGCTTGGGCTACTCGGCGCACTGAATAACTTGGTGGCACTATGAACAATTTGGTATTTTGGAGACCTTCGAGAAGGCTGCACGACTTGGTAGTACTTTGAGCAACTCAGCATGTTGGACAATTCGGGAATGCCTCGGGTCACCTGGCCTGAGCTACTCGGCACGCTGAATGACTTGATAGTACTGTGAGCATGTTGGACGTTGGACCACTCGGGAGCACTGCGAGCCACTCGGCTTGAGCAACCCGTCATGTCAGACCAGTCGGGAGTACTGCGGACTACTCGGTATGCTGGATTCGCCAAGCCTTCGCTGCAAGTCAACACCAATTCTAAACAATTATCGGCCGGTCGACTCAGCCATTAGCAATTAGATTAACTCGGCCAAATCTTGCTATCAACACATGCCCCCCTGTTTTCAGTATGATTGTATTTACCGAAAACACTATGACAAATCCTTAGGACGATGCCAAATATCTCACCGGCCATAGTATTGCCTAGGGTGATGTCTTAAATCTCATCGGCCACTTCTCTTCTACTCAGGGTAACATATTGGCCACAGCACTATCAAGCCTCCTGCCATACACTTGGGTGGAATTTCTTCAAATATTTGCCGTTGAGAGCTCGAGGCAACAAAGTACCTTGTATGGATTCCACCAAGTATGAATTTCCAGGAACCACCCTTACAATTTTGAAAGGACCTTCCCAACTCGGAGACCACTTCCCAAACTTGTTATCTTTTGAGCCAATTGGTAGAATCACCTTCCATACTAAGTCACCGACTTGAAAGCTCTTTAACTTGACCTTTTTATTGTATGCTCTTGCTACTCTCAATTTGTCTCTTTCTATGGCCTTTAAAGCAACCAAACGTTTATCGGCGACTTCATCAAGATTATCCATCATCAAATCATGAAAATCTACCGCCGATAAATCTTTTTGCTTGGCTAATCTTAAAGCACTCAGATTCACCTCTACGGGCAAAATGGCCTCTTGTCCATACACGAGCTCATATGGAGTTACCTTTGTAGCACTATGCCTTGAAATACTATGTGCCGATAAAGCTTCGGACAACACCTCATGCCACCTCCTTGGATTATCTTCGATCTTCTTCTTGAAAGCTTGATTAGCACCTTATTGCTAGATTCAGCTTGTCCATTGGCTTGGGCATAATATGGAGAGGAATTGAGCAGCTTTATCTTATAGGATTTGGAAAATTCTTTCACTTGTTTTGATATGAATGATGAGCCTTGATCCGTAGTTAAAGTTTGAGGGATACCGAATCTATGAATAATGTGCTCAGTTATGAATCGAATTACCTCCAAATGGGTCATATTTTTGAGAGGTATTGCTTCAGACCACTTGGTGAAATAATCAGTAGCTACTAACACAAACCGATGCCCTTTTGAAGAAGAAGGATAAATTTGTCCGATGAAATCCAATCCCCAACCTCTGAATGGCCACGGCTTGATAATAGGATGTAACATAGCAGCAGGGGCTAACTGAACATCACCAAACTTCTGGCAAGCCTCACACCCCTTGTAATATCTGAAGCAATCATTAATCATCGTCGGCCAATAAAATCCAGCACGTCGCAACAACCACTTCATCTTGTGTGCCGACTGATGAGTGTCACAAATGCCTTCATGCACTTCTCCCATTGCAACTCTCGCTTGGTCCTCATCCAAGCACTTTAACAGAATACCATCAACCGTCCGGCGATAAAGATCATCACCTATTAATGTATACTTGAAAGCCATACGCCGAACAATCCTATTTGCCTTCTTACCAGGATCCTATAAATAATCAACGATGGGCTTCCTCCAGTCCTTGTTGTCATCTATACTAGGCTTCTCACTAATGGCCGAAGCAGCGGGCTCCGGTTCAGCCTTACCTATGTGGTCGGGACCAAGCATCGGCTCTTGAGAAATATGAAATATACCATGATCAACATGGTAACCAGATGCTTGTTGCGCCAACTTATTTGCAATCTAATTCTCTGTCTAGCTATATGAGCAATACTAAAGTAATGCAAGGTAGAAATTACATCTAGACATTTATCGAGACAAGCATTAAGTGATGCGTCGAGACATTGATAAACCTTAGATATTTGCTGAACTACCAACAACGAATCACCGAAGGCCTCAATATGTGTAGTACCTATAGCAATTAGAAGCTCTAAACAGAATAACAATGCTTCGTATTTGGCCTGATTATTTGTGCAAAAATACTCTAAACGGCATGAGGCTTCAAAAATAGCACAATAAGGAGATATATAAACAACGCCAACACCTTGGCCATTGCTACAAACTGACCCATCAAAATATAACCTCCATGGTACTAGCGAGACAAGATCAATGCCAATACTATACCCGTCGTCAATCCGATGTTCGACAATGAAATTAGCAACGATTTGGCCTTTCATAGACTTCAAAGATTCATATGCCAAATCATATTCAATCAAAGAATAAGCCCATTTGCCAATTCTACCACTAAGAATTGGCCTATGCAACATGTATTTAATGACATCGGTTTGACAAGTTACTATGCAAGCACTAGACAATAAATAATGTCTCAACTTTGTGCAAGCATAATATAGGCATAAACATAATTTTTCAACAAAAGTATACCTTGTCTCGGCATCCAATAGGCGCCGGCTCAAATAAGTGATAGCATGCTCCTTTCCTTCGGTCTCTTGAGTCAAAACAGCACCAATGATGCCTTCTTCTGCTGCAATATAAAGCCTAAAGGGCTCCCTATGCTTAGGTGCTTTCAACACTGGAGGAGTGGACAACTAACCCTTGATCATCTCAAATGCTTCTTGCTGTCTTGCCCCCCAAGTAAAATCAATGTCATTTTTCAACCGAAGGATGGGAGTGAACGCGTTAACTTTCCCCGACAAATTGGCTATGAATCTCCTTAGATAATTGACTTTGCCAAGGAACCTCTGCATTTCTTTCTTACATGTTGGAGCTTGCACGTTCTGTATAGTTTCTATCTTCTTGGGATCAATCTCTATGCCATGTCGATGTATAATGAAGCCCAAAAACTTCCCAGCCGATACACCAAAGGCACACTTCAAAGGATTCATCTTTAAACCATACATTTTCATTCTTTTAAAAGCTAAGTGCAAGTCGGCTAAATGAGATTCAACAGCACCCGACTTGAAAATAATATCATCAATATAGACTTCAACTATGGCGCCAAGCAGATCATGAAAGATTAAGTTCATAGCCCTTTGATATGTGGCACCAGCATTTTTTAACCCGAAGGTCATCACCATCCACTCAAATAAACCAAGGAATCTGGGGCAACGAAAAGCCGTTTTGGACATGTCTTCCTCTGCCATGAAAATTTGATTGTACCCCACATTACCATCCAGAAAGCTAATGACCTTATGTCCAGAAGCATCATTAATAAGCATATCGGCTATTGGCATAGGATACTCATCTTTGGGTGTAGCTCTATTCAAGTTTCTGAAATCAATACACACTCTCAATTTGCCGGATCCCTTCTTTTCCACAGGCACAATATTGGAAATCCAATCAGCATACCTGCATGGTCTAATAAAATTAGCTTTAAGCAAACGACCGATCTCCTCCTTGATTCAGTCATACATCTTGGGGTTGAACCTTCTGGCCGGTTGTTTGAAAGGCCTGAAACCGGCCTTAATAGGCAACCGATGTTCCACTAACTCTCGGTTCAACCCGCGCATTTCGTGATAGTCCCACGCAAAGCAACAAACATATTCTTTTAATAACTCGACTAGCTTAAGCTTATAGTCGGCTTTTAAATTCTTGTTCACAAATGTCGGTTTAGGAATTGAACCATCTCCTATGTCTACTTCCTCTAACGGATCAGCCGACATGAAACCTTGTCCCAACTTGTCCATGTCATCGAGCTCTTCTATAGACTCATACATATCGTTCCCAATAGACCGATATTTTGCAAGACGCTTTTGTAACCATTCCGAGTTGGGATCCATCTAATTATTTCATACCTTGGAGCCGATTACCACCAACCAGCTTTGCAGAGACGAGCACCCAATCACTCCTGGTAACACTGGGGCAGTCGGACCCCGAGAAGTTGAGCCCTGTCGAACAAGTCGTGCTGGGACGTTGTCGACTCGCCAGCGCATCGGCCAAAGCAATGCAAGCTGAGTTGCCCTAAATTTGATCACTACCAACCGGCCTTAAGGAGACGGGTACGAAGCCGTTTCTTGTAGCGCTAAGGAAGTCAAACTCGGAAAGATTGCACCCTGTCAGACAAGTCGCATTGGGATGTTGCCAATCCACCAACGCATCGGCCAGAGCAACACAAGCCGAGTTGTCCGCATGAATGACTTTGACCTCCTCGTCAATCCATTGTATCAAGAATTGGTGCATAGTAGACGGCATGCATTGGTTAGCATGAACCCAATCGCGGCCTAATATGACATTGTAATTACTTTGCACTTCGGCAACGAAGAATGCGGTAGCCAGAGTCTTGCTTCCCACGGTAAACTCTACATACATCACGCCTTTGGCTTTCGTCTTTTCTTTGCCTTCAAACCCATTAAGCACCATATTGGTTTTCAACAATTTGTCATCATGCAGCCCTAACTTCTAGAAGACCGAATATGGCATGAGGTTCACCATAGCACCACCATCCATGAGCATCCTAGCCACCGGCGATCCATTAATATGACCCTTGACGTACAATGGCTTCAAGTGTTTTACCGGTTCTTTTGGCTTCTCAAAGATGGCGTTCTTGGGACCAAAATCCAGCTGGGCTACTCCCCTTCTTCATCAATGGCACGAAATTCAATGCGTAAGTAATACACCATATTTATATCCATGCCTCCTCGAGTCGGTGTGGGTTCATAATCCACCATCTCCTCTTCATCGTCCTTTGAGGTGGCTACCTACCCCGGAACCTTTTCGAGTAGATAGGGTGTGGCACATGACGTAGGTGATACTGTAATAACCATGTCGCCTTCCTTTGATGGCATAGGAGCTGCTGTATCTTCTACTCGTTTAGGTCTCCATACTTGTTTTATGGGCGCTGCGGGCCGCATGTCGTTAAAGGATTCGTCTCTTAGCTTCTCTGCTTCTTGATCTACCTTCTCTTGGTTCCTCATGTGTTGCAGTCTCCTCTTCTTGGTTTTAGACAACCTGGGAGGACACCACTTAGGTTGAGTGTATTTAGGATCCCTAGGCTTGCTCTTGCTCGTGCTAGCTTCATGATCATTAGCCATGGAACCCTGCTGGTCAGCAATTATGTTATCACCAGAATTAGCCGAGTTGCCAATAATAACCGGCCCTTTACTGAGTTTTTTGTTTTCTGACTCTGGCTTGCTGGCCTTTGGGATGTCAATACTTGGCGGCTTAGCACACCACACCTTTCTGATCAACCATTTCGGAGAAGCTTGTGATGGCTGACTAGCATCACCACCTAATCGGCCCCGAGTAAGAGGGGTGAGTCTCTCGTGAACAGGTCTCCTCGACGCTGCCCATCCCGGATGAAAAGCACAGGGCACCATTGGGTGTGGTCCCCACCTTCCATCGAAGCTTCCTATGCAAGGCATGTAGGGAGGTGGCGCCATTCATGGAGTCGGGACCCATGGCCCATATGACCCTGCTTGACGCTGGAAGTCTCGCCTTGGAGGCGACCTCGGACGCTTCAAACGTGACGACCGGTTAGAGACAGAATTGGCCGCTTGATTGGCATATTTGGACAGCAACATATCAAAAGTCGGCTTAATTCGCTTGTGCTATACTTTGGCCTCATTTGTTTTCCACTTGCCGACTTCTGGACTCTTGGGCTTGATAAATTTGACACGAGCATTTTCTTGTACTTGCGGTTGCCCCCCGAGTGTAGGATTTCTAATAGTGATCTTCAACGTCTCCTTGCCATTGGGGTGCTTGTCAAGTACGACTTCTCTTCCCAAGACCTTGTCCTTCTCCTTTATCTCCCTAGGTTCACCAATGACGATATTATCTTTGTTAGCGGATTCGGCTAGCTCAGGCCGAATTAACACCTTCTTTCCCTCCAAGTCGATAGCATTCATCGGGAAAGGTTGCTTGTCCACTTGCATTTCAGCAAAACTCAATTGTCCATCATTGATAGCCGATTGGATTTGTCACCGAAAAAATTGCAATCGTTAGTAGTATGAGAGAAAGAATTATGATGCTTGCAATAAGCTCGCCATTTCAGCACTTCAAACGGCGGCAAAGCGTGTGATATTCTAATGACTTTATCTTGCAACAACACATCAAATATTTTATCACACTTAGCTATGTCAAAAGTGAATTTCATCTCTTCTTCACGATTTTACGAATCGGTTTAAGAGCATTGCAAGCATGTGGTTTGGCCTTAGAGGACCAAACAAACTCAGCAACATAGACATCAACCTCATCATCTGAACTATTGCTACCACATCTGATCATATGCATTTTAGGATGATCGGGTTTAGACCTATGAACTTCTTTGAACTCTACGCTTCGGCTCTGTTGAGCCAGAGCCTTTTGCAAGACTTGGTTAATACTTAAGAGCTCATAACCCTCTAACCTTTCTCTAATGTGAGTTCTCAAGCCGTTAAGCACGAGATCAGCGAAGTCTCTCTTAGTTATCACTAAACTATAACATCGGTTCTTTGTATCTCTAAACCTCTTGACATAGTCAGTGACCGATTCATCATGTTTTTGTCTAACCGATGTAAGATGTGATAACTTAAGCTCATTATCACCACTATAAAAATAATCATGAAATTTTTGTTCTAACTGCGACCATAAAAGGATAGAGCCATGCGGTAAGGCAGCAAACCATGAAAATGCGGTACCAGTCAAAGATAAAGGGAATAGACGCACCGTCAACTCATTTAGCAAATTTGTGTCACCTAATTGTGCTAGATACTGACTAACATGTTCCCATGTTGTTTTCGTTCCTTCCCCATTAAACTTAGTGAAGTCGGGAACCTTATAACCCGGAGGATATGGGATTGCATCAAAGTACTCGGGATACTGTTTTGGTGCACCCGACTTCTCATCTGCAGCTCAACTCCGAAGGATTCCTGAAACATCTTGCTCACATCCTCCCTGAGTTTAGCCAGGACTTCGTCTGTGGTAGACGAAGATGCCTGTGATGATGGCGTAGGAGCGATATGATGACTAGTTATGGGTGCTACTTGTGGCATGTACGCCGAACCATAACTCGGCATTGATCTAATCATGTTTGTGCTCATAGGTGGTGCGACTAGGTTTTGGTTCGGCGTTGCCGCCGAGCCGGGTATGCTCATGATCAGATTAGGGTTTGTAGGTGCAGCAACGAGTTGACTGGTTTGACTAGGATAAAAATTCAACGGCATTGGAGGTGCCGATGAGTTTACTGCCAGGGTTGGATTAGGGCTTACTACATTAGCAGCCACTCCTATAGCACCACTAGACGACTGAGGCGTATTTTCCCGAGCGTTTGTATTCTCCAAGAATGATTGATACACGAGGTCGTTACCTTTAGCAATGTAACTCTGGATCTCGGCTAGCTGCTCAGGAGAAAAGACGCTACTTACAGAGGTTTAGCTTCTTTGCCGCGTAGAGGAGGGAACGTGATGTCTCCAACCGAAGTGATGTTTCCTTAACGATCCTTCTTGAAGTTTGTGAGAAACATCTGCAAATCCTCCTCCTCATGCTTCTTCTTGTATGCCTCGAAGGCTTGGCGATGTTCCTCCGATAGTTCATTGTAGCCTGGCTTGCTGATGTTGTCGGCGCTGATCTTGGCGGGTTGTGGAACCTTTTTGTTAGCCATGATGATCCTCCCCAGCGGAGTCGCCAAAAAGTGTGTTCACACACGAACACATCACCGTGTACCCCCGGCGTCGAGCACGATACGCAAGACAATGTCACCGGAGGAGCCTCGCCGGGAGCGCAATACGCAAGACACGCCGGCGAGATCTTTTGAAGACCCGAAACCCCACACGCCCGGGAGAGACCCCTTCTATGCTCCTTTTTTTCTTCTAATACATCGATACGCAAGGCTCTTGCACGTTCATAAAAAAAAATCTGTGGTATGCATGATGTGAATGAGTGGATCACCGTAAAAGGGAAGTTATTCGATGCTTTTCTCGAAAGCGAAAGGCATAAATTTGTTTTCGTTTCTACTGTATATAGTAAAAGTTCATTTGACCGTATGACTGGTGATGCTTGGCAAGTGTTGGCTAGATTTGAATATCACTCATGTTATTTCACAATCGCCTGAAAATTTACAACCTCTCAATTAATTTAACTTCTTCAACGTCACAAGCTTGCCGAAGTGGTTAGGGTTACGAGAGCAGCAACGACAACTGAGCCGAGAGAGAAGACCATGCTAGAGTGGTTAGGGTCACGAGGTGGAGCCGCCAACGATGCGACAGTGGTGACAATGGCAGAGCCAAAGAAGGAGACCTCGCTAGAGTGGTTTCGGGTTAGAGTTAGGAGTTGTTAAGATGGAGGGTTCACGGGAACCAGAGGGTTTAGAGAGAAAGTTTGATCCGACATCGACGGCCGCCAAATACTCCAAGCCAGATGTGACAGCACCAGCAGAGACGAGCTTAGATTGAGGATGTAGCGATGGTGGTGAACGAAGAGATGATTCAGGAAGAAAAAGAAGGATCATTAGATCTAAATCTGTCAGTTTGAAATGTCAACTGTGATTTAGAGTAAAAAGCGGCAACTGCTGTACCGACCGACCCTTTGTATTGTATTCTTTCCCGTCTTTCTCCGTGCCAAACCTGTTATCAAAATTTAGCAACCGGTGAGATTAACATCTATGTTGTCCATAGCAAAATAAATTACATGACGCATCACGGCATCGGCACCCAAAATGCTCTTTCTGCGTGATGTATATGTTCGCACACGAACACGTCACCGTGTACCCCCGGCGTCGAGCGCGATACTCAAGACAACATCGCCGGAGGAGCCTCGCCGGGAGCGCGATACGCAAGACACGCCGGCAAGATCTTTTGAAGACCCGAAACCCCACACGCCCGGGAGGGACCCCATCAGGGAGTGTGGCGGCTATGGGTTGCCCTAGGTCGGCCTGAACGCCCCTAGAGCCTCGAGGTTCGTTGCCGTCTAACACGAAGAACAATGAAGAACGAGAAGCAGAAAACAAGGGCGAGAAAAATAGTAAACGAAAAAGATAGTAGATTGATTGGTTCGATTGTGTGTTTTTTTTAGTCGGCCATCACCCTTCACATATTTATATAGGGCGGCTGGTCTTTCCGTAGGAGAGCAGAACTCCTGATCCTAACTGAATATGTACATGTGACTTTCCTTTCTCTCTTTTCTTGTCTTCCAAGTCTTGTGCGCCAAATTTGGTAATCAACATATCCGTGGCCCACCCGCAGGGCAACTTCCGCACGGACTCGGCTTGGGCTACTCGGCATATTGAACGACTTGGTGGCACTGTGAACAATTTGGTATTTTGGAGACCTTCGAGAACGCTGCACGACTTGGTAGTACTCTGAGCAACTCAACATGTTGGACAATTCGGGAATGCCTCGGGTCACCCGGCTTGAGCTACTCGGCACGCTGAATGACTTGATAGTACTGTGAGCATGTTGGATGTTGGACCACTCGGGAGCGCTGCGAGCCACTTGGCTTGAGCAACCCGTCATGTCGGACCAATCGGGAGTACTGCGGACTACTCGGTATGCTTTATTCGTCAAGCCTTCGCTGTAAGTCAACACCAATTCTAAATAATTATCGGCCGGCCGACTCAGCCATTAGCAATTAGATTAACTCGGTCAAATCTTGCTATCAACAGTATCACGACTTATGAGCATAGAAAACGAAAAAAAGAACAGGATAAGTATCGACAAACTGCAGACGTATGGCTGTACGGGAGGAGCATCTTGGTGATTGCAAGCACATGGCGAGCAACACTGGGCTGGAGATGCCACCGCGTGTCATCGCACCAAGAGGCATCAACGACACATTGTCCGAGCAGGCAAAAAAAAATATCGCATCTGCCATTAAGACTAATGATTCATAAACTCATAATGCAAGTCTGGTAATGATTTGGTATCTATGTAAGGTATGCATCATAGTCGTCATACTTGTTTGGAGCGTTCCAATGGCTCAATCAGTGTCAAGTCGCTGTTCAACTTATAAGTCATGATGATTATCTGGTACTTCCAGTTTGTTGGCACCTGCAATACCACTCACAAAACTATATATCTAAAATCTAAAACAAAGAACTACAAACTTAGGGATCAACTGTATAAAAAAATTCAGATTTTACAGTGCACCCAAATCCACACCCGGTCTGACTATATGGGTTGGCACGTGAAACCAGTCAACGATTGTGTGAGTATGCCTTGAGTACTGGGTTTGCCAGATCTAGGAGATATCGCATGTGTTCTCTCTTTAATATTGTTTGTGACAAAAACGCTCATTTATTATCAGCCAGCTACTTTCCTAATCCAAGCTTTGTCTTAAATTCTCAGTTCTTACACCGTCGTGGCGGGAGCTCTGACGATTTTCTGGCTTAGAGTCCAATTGGTCCAAATGAACCGTCAATTCGGGGGAGATATTGCATATCTACTTGGTCTTGGTAATCTAAGATTAGTGACTGGTTCAAAATTTTAAATAATTTTAAAGATCTAGCGTATGCTAGAGAGAATGTAGATCTAGAGCTAACTCTATTAATGTAAGGCAAAATATATTGTTCTTGTTGAGTTTAAAGCTATTAATGGTTGTATTGTACTATATTGAACACGTTGCTAGCTATTTAGGGTGGCAAAAAGATAGAATCGTGGATGGATAGTTTAAATGATCTATAATGTGAAAAGAGAGAAATATTAAATATTAATATTGTATTTACTGATTTAATATTAATGATAGCTTTAATTAATATTGTATTTATTAATTTAACTATATTATTTTTTACTTCTTATAAATAAAAAATTTAATTATTAATAGCTTGTATGTTTGGTAAATAGCAACATTGTTAATTAAATAGAGTACTGATAATTAATTTTTAGATATTGTCATAACCCACGCAGTAATGACATGATTAATTAAGATTTTATTAATTAATTTACTCTTAGTTGCTACTTTCTGTCATGTACATATAGTAACCCTCAACATTTGACACTAATAAAATTTTATTTTTTTGTGCATAGCGTAAATGGACCGACGCTAGATGTACAATGGTAACCGCTTAAGTGAAGAGTACCTTAATGATGTGGCAGAGTTCATGAGAGCTGTAGAAGAGGATAAGTTGAACAGAGGATAGGAATATATATGATGTCCATGCAAAGACTGTGAGAACCTACATATGTTTGACAAATCAGAGCAGATCCAAAACCATTTGACTTGCAAGGATTTCATAGAGCGATACACATGTTGTACAAGTCAGGATGAATGGTAGACAATACAGGAAGGTGACAACGACGACATCGTAGAGAAAGAGAATTATATGGTGGATGATATCGATTCTAATTCAGATGAACATACATCGTTCGATAATCGTGACCATCTAGATGAGATACTACGCCATGCAGAAGGGAGCCGTAATACGCAGGAGTTGAGAAATTCAAAGTCTTGATGGGGGACTCAAAGAAACCTTTGTTGAGGGATGCAAGAATAAGTATACGAAGTTGTCATCTGTGCTTGAACTATTGAAATTGAAGGCGAGCAATAGGTGGTCAGACAAGAGTTTCATGACACTGTAAGGTCTCTTAGTGAACATGCTTCTGGAGGGAAACGAGTTGCCCACAAGTACCTACAAAGTCAAGGAGGTTCTTTGTCCCTCAGGAATGGAAATACAACGAATGCATACTTGTCCAAAGGACTATATCCTCTTCCATCAAGAATACGCAAATCTCCACGCATGTTCGGTTTGCAAGTCATCTCAATACAAGCATAAGCATCAAGTCGATCAGGATGAGGGGGATAAGGTGACGAAAGGGACTCTAGCTAAGGTCATGTGATATCTACCTATAATACCATATTTGAAGCATTTATTTGTCAACCCAAAGGATGCAAAACTGTTGGTTGGACGCTAAGAAGCACAGAAGTGATAGAAAGCTTAGACATCCTACTGATTCCATCTAGTGGAGAAACATTGATAGAAAATTAGAAGAGCTCTACGGGGAACCAAAAAAAATATAAGGTTTGGATTGTGCATGAATGGAATGAATCCTTTTGGAAACATGAGCAATGGTCATAGCAGTTGAACTATGAATCTCTGCATGTATGACCTTTCTCTTTGGTTATGCATAAAATAGAAGTACATTATTATGGTGACACTTGTGCAAGGACCGAAGCAATCTGTGAACGATATAAATGTTTTCCTAGAGCTATTGATGGATGATCTCACAAAACTGTGGACCCATAATGAAGATGTATTTGATGCCCACAAGTGAGAGAACTTCAATCTGTGTAGCTTCTTGTTTTGGACCACAAATGATTATCCTACCCTGGCTAAGCTTTCGGGACAGAGTACGAAAGGGGAAAAACATGTACGAATTGCTTGGATGATACTGCTAGCATGTGGCTTAAGCATTCAGGAGAAACCGTGTACATGCGTCACCATAGTTTCCTTCAGAGAGATCACCTGCGCCATTGAATGAAGAAACAATTCAACTGAAGAAATGAGGGCAGTACACCTCTCAGGCAGTTTAGTGGTACAAACATATATGATATGGTTAAGGATTTCAAAGTTACGTATAGGAAGGGAAGGAAACTCAAGACAATATGTGAGAAGGCCATGTGGAATAAGAGGTTGATATTCTGGAACTTACCTTATTGATAGCACCTACAAATTTGTCGCTGCATCATGTCATGCACGTAGAGAAGAATTTATATGATAGCGTGACTGATTTGTTATTAGATATCAAGGATGCCATAAAGATGGCCTCAAAACACAGCTTGACTTGTTGGATATGGGAATCAGGAAGGAGTTATATCAAAAAGAGACTGAAACCGGCCAGACGTTCTATGAACCTGCTTGTTATACTCTCTGCCAGGCTGAGAGAACAGAGCTGTGCTCATTCCTACATGGTGTGAAAGCTCCTTCTAGTTACTCCTCCAACATCAAAAAGACTTTTTTTGATGGAAGATTCAAAATTGATTGGCATGAAGTCCCATGATTATCATGTCTTGATCACTCAGCTATTCCCAATTGTAATTCAAAATATTCTACCTATCAAGGTTCGAGAGACAATCATGAAGTTGTGTTTTTTCCTTTATCATAATTTCTCATAAGGTCTTCAATCCTATAGAACTAGATGTTTTTCAGGAGGAGGTGGTGAAAACTCTATGTTAGCTTGAGATGTATTCCCCCCATCGTTCTCTGATATTATGCTCCACCTCATTGTTCATCTTGTGAGAGAGGTAAAATGGTGTGGGTTTGTGTTCTTCCGTAGAATGTATGTCGGGACCCAAAATCCATAAGAGATAATCTTAAGTGAAATCACCCACTAAGTCGAAACATCAACCCCAACTTCAACCCTTGGGCACCAATTCCAAGAGGAGTGGAGTGATATGACTCCGAATAGCCCGAGACATCAACCCCGAACTTGTTTCGGCAACTAATGCACAAATTAAGTAGGGTGATATGGTCTCCTCACTCCTTTCTCACTGAGCTAGAACATCAATCCCAGACTCGTCTCGGCAAATTAATGCTCGGCTAGAGTAGGATGATATAATTTCCAAACTCCCAGTAGAAGAGTCACTTCATAGGGATGATTACACCTAACAATTCTATGATATAGACTCTGAAACCCGACCCGCATCATGTGATTCAATATCATACACATAGGGCACATGAGGCAGGTGAGAACAAACAAGTACCACAACAGTAACTCTATGACTGAAACTACAATAATACTAGTTGTTTTTGAAACTTAACAACATAATTAACATAAAGAGTCAATTACACAACAGAAGATTTAAAGTGGCTAAGAAGCCGAAAAGTAGGGCCAAAAGTTGGCAGCAAAACAAATCAATCTGCCGAACCCTGGGCAGGACCACTGCTTGGATTCCCAGCGACTAGTCGTCGTGGGCATCGATCTCTATGTAGAAACCATCCGTTGAGGGGATGATTTCCTCTGCATAAAAATATCAATGGCTGCAAGATGAGTACAAAAGTTATACTCTGCAAGTCTTACAAGGGAAATTAGTAATAGATGCAATAGATATCAATAAAGGAGTAATTGTGTACTATTTTGCAGAAAGCTGATTATTCTTTTGATAATACTCTTAAATAGGATGAAATCGACTACCAGATTGTTTTTAAAAGAGATGAATCAAATCTTCATAATGAACTCTCGAAGGTTGTACACTTACAACCCTCGATTCTTCCTCAACCACCAGGGAGGAAGCAATCACTAACATCTTAACCTTAGAGTTAGCATGTGTTAACATATTGTTGTAGTTGTTTAATTCGATGCAGATTCTTACCAAGCTGTCCATAACCGCAGACATGGCTATTTGAATAGTTTAAACCCTGCAGGGGTGTACATCTTTACCTACACGTATCAATCGACTCTTAACGCCAGATCATTTATACACTTCACTAGGTGTGTTGGCAGAGAGATATTGAATACAACCTTTACAATCTTTTCGACTTAACTATGAGCCACCCTAATGTTAATCCGTGTACACCAGTCCGGTTGGTACCCCGACACGGTCCCAAAGTTGTAGCAGGTGATACATCCCCGGTCCCGTACCGTGTGTAACCCTTAGACCTATATTGAGGCACCACATCACATCATTTTTCACACATCCGGCAAATGGAAACGGTGAACTATGCAACTAATAGCTTAAGTCTAGACAAATAATTCACTCATGGGTGGCCCATTATACCACCTGTGTAGAAATACGCAAATCTTGGTTCAAAAGGACACTAGGAACCGGTCCTTGTGGGAAAAAGAGACAACACACCATGCTCCCAGCCATGGCCTCTCGTCCCAGCCTGATAATTATTAGTCAAGTTCATCAGTTACTTCCCGGTGAACACCCACCTACCACTTAACCCATCCATGGTGTGTTGGTTTGTCTGCCATCAAAGGAATTACGACTTCTACATGTCTAAGCATGTCTAAGCATAAATAATAACATAAATAGTATAGAAGTATCAACTATACTACTCTAATTAGGTTGGGTGTGGTGGTGTTGATTGGGCAACAAAGTAACTTCATGCAAGGCATAAGGTTAATACTTAGCGGAAAGTATAATTTGAACGCATGCGATAACGAATTTGAAAACAAATAGTACTTTGCAAGTAATAGGTATTTGGAATATTTTCAAAGGGGCTGCTTGCCTTGTTGCTCAGCAACGAGGTCTTGCTCTTACTCGAACTTATCGGTTTCGGGACAATCTGATTCTATCACGAAGAAGAAAGAAAACACCGAAAAAGAGGTGTAATAATGAATACCAAAATGATGAACATTAGCATGACATGAAATATATGTCATGTCTTAGTGGATTCAATATAAATACTAATGCAAGTGGAATCAATTTAATCGGAGTCCGGACGCTCAAGATATCGCGATCCGAAGATTTTCGGCTAATCAGGAAACCCTAATTTGAGTTTTTATCCATTTATATTTTTTCTAGTATGCAAACATGTATTAAATTGACATATTTGGGTATATCTTATTTTTCTGAACATTTTGATATATTATTTGTATTTTTTGATTGAAATGGATTTACTCTGATTTTTCTAAGATTTAATCATTTAATACCTTTTTTCATTTTTATCAGTAAATAAAAAATATTAAATCATAAATACTTTTATTACTGAAATCATAATTAGCTATAGTCACTGACATGTGGGGCCCCAAAGTCAACTCTAGTCAAATTGACTCGGGTCAATGATAGGTGGGGCCCAATGTCATTTAATTTATTTTAACTTTTCCTTTATTTCTTACATGTGGGGCCCAGTTGTCATAGAGATAAAATTAATCACTTCATTCATTGCACTATTTAGCTATTAATTGTGGTCATTAATGTGTCAGAACAGTAATCACTGAATTAATTACAGTCATTAATGAACAAATGATTAATGAGGCATTAACTATGTCGGTAATGCATTAATTAGCCATCATTAGCATTAATTATGGTCATTAATCCCAATTTAGCATTAATTGTGTCCAAACATAATTTATGGGTTAATACGACATGATTAAGGGCTATTAATGCCCTCTTAGAGCTGTTGGGTGAGCTGGCTTAGCTCGGTCCGACCAGTTGGCTTGGCCGGTCCGACCAGCACTGGGTCGTCGGCGGCGGCGGCAGGCTAAGCGGGGAAAGCGGCGGAGGGGCATAGGGGCAGCGGTGGTGGCTTACCCGGCGGGGGCGCGGCGAGCAGGGAGGCGAGCGAGGAGGAGCGGGGCTTTGGCTCAGGCGGCAGCTGGCTTCGGGACAGCGGGGCTGGAGGACACCGACGGCGAAGGTCCTTGGGAGTGGCGGCACATCGGGGCTCGACGAGGCTCGGGTACTTCAGGGCGGAGGCGACTGGTGGAGCGGCGGCTTCGGCAACAGCGGCTGCGGGCGGCGCTCAGGTGGCGGGGTGGCGAGGAGCTTCGGCTGTAGTGAGAAGTGGAGGCGGTGGGGAGAGAGGAGCTGAGAAAGAACGGGACACGGGGGAGGGGTTCGGCCGGGAGAAGGAGAAATAGAAGGGGGAGAACGGCACCGGTCTCCAAGCAGGAGCTGGCCGAGGGAAGTTGGGTGGTCGCCATGAAAGCAGGGGGTGGTGAGGAGGTGGCATGCGCTGGTGGCGGCGCTGGTGGCGGCGCTCGGGAGAGATAAGGACGAGGGCGGCGGCGCGGAGAGGATAAGGGAGAGGGAGGGGACGACGTGGGCCAGGCAGCGAGGATGCTGCTGGGCCACCTCGGCCTAGCCGAGAGAAGGGGAGGGACGGCAGGCTGAGCGGGCCAGGCGGGAGGAGAAACAGGCCGAGGTGGTCCGGGAAATAAAAGGACGGAAACGGGCCAAGCGGAAAAGACGAGGCCAATCCGAGGGGAGAAAGGGAGCGGGCTGGGCTAGGGAGGCCCAGCTCGGTGGTGTGAGGGGAAGAAAAATGGGACTTGGCCCATTCGGCAGCAGGGAGGGGGGTTTTATTTGTTGTTCTTTTTTTCCTTTTAGTTTTTCTGTTAATTTTCTTTTTGACCAAAGCTTTAGCTTTTAGAATAATTCGTATCCACATTATCTTTCCCAAAAATTTTGTCCATAGTCTCATAAAAATATAAGGGATCATTTGAAATAGTTTTGAGGTACTTTTGTTCAAAGAATTTTAGATCAAAATTTGAAATCCATTTTGAACCCTCATGAAGAATTTAGGGTTTTCTTTTCATTATTCAAGGTGGTTCCCAGTATTTCAAAAAGTTCAAAAATATTCTCATTTTTAGGCTTATGCATGAATGCCATGATGCAAAATTAAACCTAGTTAAAGATTGGGGATGTTACAGTGTGCCCATTCAAGAGGTATGGGAATTCTAAAGCACTTTGTGTGGAACCGATCACAACTGAAGGGCAGCATTGTCGAAGGCTATGCAAGTGAAGAGGCCGTCGAGTTTTGCACCAACTACATGGCTGCAGTAAAACTGATATATTTGCCTGAATCTCGCCACGAGGAGAGGCTTGGGGGTATCCAGACCATTGACAAGAAAGATATCAATCATAAACGGTAGGTTATACAAAGCCAAGCTACAGAAGGATAATCCAAAAGCAATGAATAGTTGGGGTGAGGAAATAGCACAATCATCGGTTCAACAGATGGTTATATGAGCAACTTCATGGGCTATCATTAGGTGAACCCTACACTCACATGGTTGGCAGAAGGACTATCATATATATTTATGACATGGCAAATGATAGACATAAATGGCTACACATTTAGTACGAGAGATCAGGATCAAAAGAGCACAAATCAGAATAGCGGTGTTCGTATAGATGCTCGAGATATGGCTGGAAGGACGAGCTTGTACTATGGGTACATAGAGGAGATTTCGGAGTTGCACTATGTAAAGTTTAATATTCCACTGTTTTGTTGCCATTGGTTTAATCTCTCACAGGTCAAAGTTGATAAGTACAGCTTCAGAATGGTCGACCTCATAAGTATTGCATATAAAGATGAACCATTTGTGCTAGCAAATCAAGTTGGTCAGATCTTCTATGTAACCGACCCTTCAAATAAAAGATGACACGTAGTTAGGGATTCAAAAAGTAGCATTGCTGGCGTTGATGATGTAGAGGATGAGGATGAGTACAATTCATTTGATGAGATGCCTTCTCCCTGATGTGGTGTAACGGTCGAGGAAGAACCAAGTCAGGACTAATCTAGCTATGTATGCGATGACATCATGACTTGTAGCAAAGTAGAAGCATGCTTAGTATACATTTATGTGGATTTCATAATGCATAATATGGATAGAAATCATTCAAATTTATGAATTAAGAAATCTATTCAATTTATAGTGAGATCATTCAATTATGAAACTAGAAGAAAAAATATTCAATTTATAGTAAAATCATTCAAAGTTATGAAATTAAAATAAAAAGTCATTCAATTTAAATAGCTTATTCAAATTTTCTAGGGTTTTTCATTTTTAAATAACCATTCTGGAAAATCACATCACAAGCGGTTCTGAGCCTTAGAACCGCCTGCAATGACCCCTTCACTATATAAAGTTTATAGGGTTTTACTCAAAAAACTGTTAAGTCCTACACCATTGCCCGAGCCCTAGTGTGCCGTCGTCACCCAAGCCCCTTACCAATGCGATCAGGCTCCTCAAGCCCCTTCACGAGCACCGCCGCCTCCCCGAGTGCCTCTGCATGAACTACTGCCTCCCTGTGTACTGCCGCCTCCCCGCACGCTTGTCGCCCTTGTCCTCGATCAAAGGCCGCCGGCGCGCCCTCCTTCTCAATGCCCTTGACACCTGCCTCTCCTAACACTTCCTTGCCTGATGTCCTTGACCATGGCCACCATCACCCTCCTCCACCGCCAGAGCCACCTTCAACCTCCTCCCCATACCACTACCACCGTCGGCATCCTCCCCAAGCCACCGCCTCCTCCACCCAGTGAAAATCTCATGGCGAAAGCCTCCTTCTCCCTCCCTCTCTATTTATTTTTTTAATTCCACTAATCTAGTGTATTATGATTATGCAAAAATTAGGTGAATTGTATTCTTATTATGATCATGCAAAATTTGTGTGAATTATATTGAATTACTTGTCTATTTGGTGTTGTCTTTTAAATTCTATTATGCGTTGTCAAAAAAAGAAATAGAGAATTATAAAAATGCATGTTATAAAATGAAGTTAAAATGCATGTTTGAAAATAAAATAAAAATGCATGTTACTTGTTACACTACTGCAGATTGGGCTTTTACTGACGGGCAGTTAAACCCCTCTACTGATGGACAGGGAGCCCGTCAGCCTGGGAATGTTAGTGGAGGGCTGCCCTCCACTGACAGGCGGTCCGCTCGTCAGTAGTGCGCATGACTACTGACGGGCCCAGCATGCCCGTCAGTGGAAACCCCTCTAGGGTTGGCCGGCGAGCTATCACCACTGACGGGCTCCTGTTGGGTGCCCGTCAGTGATGGTGCCACTTCACTGATGGCCATTTGATAAAGGCCCGTCAGTAATGTGGCCATTGTGCACATTTATTCAGCACCAATTTCACCAATATATTCACAAATTTCACAAATATTCACAAATTTCACAAATATATTCAGCACATAGTCAAAGCTCATAATCACATAACACATTCATACGTAATCACATAAAAGTTGATATAGCACATTCATAATGACATAACACTTCACATAACCATTAATCACAGGTATGAAAGAACACAAGTATGTTTGACGAGCGACATAGTAAAGTTGTTAAGTGTAGAAAGAACATAATGGCAACTATTCTCAATTACAGAGACAACGAATCTATCGATGCCCGCTTAAGTTTGGCTTCAGAAATTGGGGGCTAGCGTAGAATTCACCCATTGGATTGATGACTTCAAGGTTGATGACTTTGGCGAAGATTCTTTGGATGCAGGTAAAGTCCTGACGCCAGTCATACAAGTGACTTCCCAGCTAAAACCAAGCCTTTAGTTCTTTCATATCTTTCCAATGCTTGTTCTTTGACCGGATCCAGCAGTCCATATGGGCACAGGTGTAGTACCCACATGTCACGCTATTTTCTGGCTGAATTTTGGAAAGGAATTTGTAATGGTGTACCATTTTTGTCGCTTTTGAAGGTATTTTACTATGTCCTGTGAACTTGGCTTTGAAAAAAGCTATATCCAAATATTAGTGATATTTCTGAAGTCCGACCTCTTGGTCTCGTCAGATTCAAGGTAAAATGCCTTGGCCCAGCATGGAATGATCACAATGAGGACCCAGTGGTCGCTGCGTAAATGTGAACAAATGGACGTAAGCAGGCGGAGATACGTGCGTAAAAAATAAAAAAATTCCCACGGTGCTAAGTTAAAGGACTTACGGAGGGTTGTAGGGGGCTAGTAGGTAGTCCTTGTCCTTATGAACGATGAACACATGCGTAAGGCACTCTTCCAAAAAGACTCGACCGTCCGGGGTCGCAGCATAGCCTTCGTTCATGCATATCGGATCGATTATTCCAATATTGGAATTTGATCCCGCAAATTCCATATACTCCTGACTGTCTCTCCTTGGGCGGCCAGCGACCCTCGGGATTTTCGAGGAAATACTTTGTCCCATTTAACGCATCCCCGACGCCTACTAGACGGCCCCAATGCTCCGGTTTCTGTCGAGCCTTCGCCAGATCATCGTTCCACCTCGGGAAGCTCGTGAGGAGTCCTGTGAGCTTCCAGGCTGCTGGCTTAGGTCTGTCTGCAAGTTATATTACTTGATGAGAAATAGCGTATTTGGATGCAAGTAAATTAAGTAAGAAAAGACACTGAGTTGAGATGTTACCAGCGGTGCACCTCCTGGAGTTTCTCAGACTCTATAATTGGTGACCCGTCACAGGGTCAGAGCCTGTGTGGCGCCCTCATGTACTCCCTGGCGCGTGGCTCCCTGAAGATGCGCGAAAGGAGGTGCTTCCCAGCGGGGCTAGTTTCGCGTGCTCTATGGCCCACTTTGGCCTTCTTCCCTAGGTATCCACGGCTTTGCGAGCTTGTGGTCTAATGCGTTCTTGGAGCGAAGCTCCTTCCCCAGCGTCTCTTCTCCGGAATTCTGGACTCCTTATTTGTAGCATACGAATCTGCTCCAGTACTTCCTTTCTGTCATCTTCGACCATTCTTTACTAATTTAGTATCCAATTCATCGTACCAGACTTTCTGTGCATCGTGATCACGCAAGTCTTCAGAGTCCCTAGCCATGATGCAAAGAGGCTTGCGCTTCGACTTTGGTCTGTCTTGGCGGTCTAGAAATCTTGCGGGTACTTGTCCCATAGTTTCCTCAAGAGAGCATCTCATGGGTCTGACTCAGTCAATGGCTGAACTCTTTGCAATGTAGATCTTCACTTGTTCGTCGGACTATGCACCACGACAGGGTGCCACTGAAGCGTCTGGGCGGCCTCATTAGTGGATCTCGCTGAACATCTTGACGCGTCGCCAACTCGAGTGATGATATACGTCTTGATCCGGCAACTGTTGCTATTTCTCCTTTTCTGAGACCTGGTCTGGTGGCGGAGTGAGACTTTCTCCTCGGGCGCCTCTTCGTCCTCTCAGAACCTGACTCGGAGCCGAGTCTATCAGTTGGAGGTGCTGGAGTACGAGGCAGGCTGCTCTTGCTAGCTGTGCCGGCACCGCCTGGCGAGGACATGTGCACTTTGGCCGCTCGGGGTGCAAGGTTCCTTGCCGTGCTCCCTGAGGGTAGGTAGTTCCTTGGCCGCGCTCGGAGTGCAACTTGCTTGCGGTGCTCCAGGGGTTGGGGTGTCGGATCAAGTGTTGCCGGCCACGTCGTAGGGGCGGCGTGCTGTCATTAACGGGCTCTAGTTCTCGGGTCAGCGACCCAGCCGGGAGGAGACTACTGAGCGGCCATTTAGAATCCGAGATATGAATTCTTGTGCTCTGTTATTTGTTAATATCAGCAGCTACAAGCTAAAGTATCTATCGATGAGGACGACTTACACACAGCTACCAAGAACAAGATTGACAATATCATGTAATGATATGGTGGCCTACTCACCTTGTGCCAAAGAGATTTACTCGTATGTCTTGTTACCTCTATCAAACAACGCTCAGACAAATCCACACCAATATCATCTCATTCATGATCTACCTAACGCTCTCACTTTGTTTCAATACATCCGGAAGTAGATTATGAACAGATCTTTGCTTGTGGACTGGAAAAAAGTGAGATTTCTTGTCTGTCCTAAATCCATTCATCACAGAGTTAAAGAGTATGATGAGGATGTCTCCTCTGATTGAAAGGATGGCCTATAATCATGGAGGCTCTAACAGAGCTGGAGGTTAATATTGAATTATCATGTGAAGTAATACAATACTTGTGATACGAGGGTAAAATGTCAATGTCTCCTCTTGCTTCGCTCCAGTGGTTTTAGATACGATGGGAAAATGTTGAAGTACAATATTGCCTCTCTTCGGCAATCCTCGAGTTTTATTCAGAAAAATGAAATACTCGAGAGTCAATAGCATATCACTTGTGAATTCTTCGATTACAGAAGGTGAAAAGCACGAAGCTTCCACGCCAACTGCCTAATAAGCATGACTGCAAACTGTAACAGAAAAGACAATGAGATAGCCATTTCTTGACCATGGAATTATTTCATTTGATCACGGGGTTACGACTATACATGCCGTATTCTCTACATTTGAGTGTTGCCGTTTCCCACCATACCACTATCCCATAATATTATTTCCTGATCAGCATATCGCTTGCCACCTGTGCTGTATACCATTGCATCAAGTTCAAGAACCTTATACACACCATGTATCAAGGACAAATCGCATAGGTACACTTATCACAAAATTTTTGTGAAACATCAATGGGAGAGCAAGTTAATTTCATAATTCAAAATTTCAACTTAGTCCCAAATTGGAAGATATGAAAAAGAAATCCACTCTACATCAATATTCAGTTTGCTGCTTGTCACTTTTTGTATCTCCCAAATATGATCGAGTTTGAT
The DNA here is from genome assembly GCA_019208055.1 of Stipa capillata. Lineage (NCBI taxonomy): Eukaryota > Viridiplantae > Streptophyta > Magnoliopsida > Poales > Poaceae > Stipa > Stipa capillata. Next base: position 95,816 of record JAGXJF010001443.1, read on the forward strand.
CTTGAAATTTATAGGGCTTATAGAACATCACCTCTCCTGATGATTTCTTTTGAGCACTCTACAAAACTAAAAAAGTAGAAGTTACATCCTGTACAACTACAAAAATTTTAAGTCGACTTCATTCATATTACACATTGCCATATTTGAGGCAGATCGAAAAATTCAGCAATTGAAGTAGGACCTATATTTTCTCTTCACCGATGATGTTATTGGCTTTACACTCTAAAAACACAAAGTATTCCGGGAGGCCGCCCTTGGTGCGGTAGTTCGGGTAGCGTGGGCGCCGGTGCTCGCGAGGGCGGCGGGTGCGGCGCGGCTCGGGGAGGTGGGGTGCGGCAGCTCGGGGAGGCAAGCGCGGGCGCTCGGGGAGGCGAGGTTGCAGACGCCGCGCTGCTCTCGGGTAGGACGAGCGTGCGTGCAGGAGAGCGTAGCGCGTGGCGACTCGGAGGAGGGACGGGGTGGCGTCCTGTTGGTTTGAATGACCGCGGCCGGTCACCTTGGTGAACACTATTTTTGCCCAGTCCGCGCTAGTCGACTTTATATATGATGAGGTCGTATTAACGCTATACTGAACGAGTCTGCTTAGCTTACCCGCTGGCCCGTCCCCGTAGCGTATGGTGAAACCCATCAGTGGAGTGGTATCTTCATTGACGCGGGCTCGCTGACAGGCTGCCGCCATCAGTGGAGGTGGGAGGAGTTAGGGGTTAGCGGGGCGTGTCACCACTGAGACGGGCGCGGCATGCCTGCCCGGGTCAGATGTGGTGCGTGCTTACCGCACGTGACGGGGCTACACAAGGTTTTCGCCCTCAGTGTAGGCGCGTGTATTGGATGTTTTTGGAGTTTTTGTGCGTTTTTTGGGTTAGGGTTTTTTGGTGGAGATCCATTTTGTTTAGTTTTAAGTTTTATGACGTTTTTTAGCGCGTTTTATGTCGTCCATTTAGCGCAGGTTACGGTTTGATTAGGTTTTGTTAAGTTGTAGGTTTTAGGTTTATGTCGCGTCGCGGGTTTAGGGTTTGTCGTTTAGCCCGCGTTAGTCAAAAACATATAGCTACACATGACAACACTACCTCACACATACGGTATCACACAATATTGAAATGCTATCCAAAGCCAAGGAACTTTATTATACATATAGCACAGGCATAGCTCGCTAGGTGTCGTCGTCATCGGACCAATTCTTCTCATGACATAGTGATCTCTTGGTAGGTATTCGTTACTACTCCCTCGTTCCGCCGGCATGACTGTGCATACTCAGTATGTAGGGCTTCCGACATCTTAGTAGGCCTTTGCTCCTTTGGTAGGGTTGTTTATCATAGCGTGCTGGCTCGGAGTCGCGGGTCCGGTCGAAGTGGTTCATAGTCCTCTTCGTCAAGCTACAACGGCATCGACTCCGTCAATTACTATACTCCTTTGTCCCCTTTTCTCTGACGACATGGCCGTTTCTTTTCCGATTCGGTCCTTTTATGTAGTAAAGGTACTTGCGAGATCCTAGCTGTGTAGTCTCATGATACCCTGCTCATGCTTTGGCCACTGTAGTGCTTGGACTTGTGTTGCGGAGGTAATAGTTAGGGTCGGAAGAGTAGGCTAACTCACCGCGTAGTGAATTTGTCAATCGTCGATATGGACATTTTTG
>JAGXJF010001444.1:0-14910 GCA_019208055.1 Stipa capillata
GTTCGAGACAGCTTGAGATGGTCTGGAACGATCGGGTTGGACGGTTTGGTCGGATGGATCAGGACGACTAGAGGAGACCCGGTCCGTCTTTCGGACGGACCGTTTTGAGGGTCCGGCACTGTCGGGTTGGACGGTTTCCTCGGATGGTTCGGGACAACTAGAGGAGATACCGACGTTGATCCGGATGGGCCGTTTTGAGGGTCCGGGACGGTCGGGTTGGACGGTTTGGTCAGATGGTTCGGGACAACTTTGGAGGCTCTAGACCAATCGGGTTGGACGGTTTGGTCGAATGGCTCGGGACAGCTTAAGATGGTCCGGAACGATCGGGTTGGACGGCTTTGGTCAGATGGTTCAGGACGACTAGAGGAGATCTGGTCCTTCTTCCAGACGGACCGTTTTGTGGGTCTGGGACTGTCGGGTTGGACGGTTTGGTCGAATGGTTCGGGATAACTTTGGAGCGTCCGGAACGGTCAGGTCGGACGGTCTTGTCGGATGGTCGGGACAACTAGAGGAGATCCGGACCATCTTCTGGACGGACCGTTTAGAGCGTCCCGGATGGTCGGGTTGGACCGTTTGGTCGTATGGTTCGGGACAGCTTTGGAGGGTCCGGGATGGTCCGGAACGGTTGGGTTGGACGGTTTGGTCGGCTGGTTCGGGACAACTTTGGAGGGTCGAAACGGTCGGGTTGGACGGCTTGGTCGGATGGTTCGGCCCAACTTTGGAGAGTCGGAACGGTCGGGCTGGACGGTTTGGTCGGATGGTTCGGGACAACTTTAGAGGGTCGGAACGGTCGGGTTGGACGGCCTGGTCGGATGGTTCGGGACAACTCGAGGAGATCCGGACGGACAGTTTTGAGGGTCTGGGACGGTCGGGTTGGACGGTTTGGTCGGATGGTTTGGGACAACTTTGGAGGCTCCAATCCAGTCGGGTTGGACGGTTTGGTCGGATGGTTGGGACAACTTTGGAGGGTCGGAACGGCCGGGTTGGACGGTTTGGTCGGATGGTTCAGGACAACTTTGGAGTGTCGGAACGGTCGGGTTGGATTGTTTGGTCGGATGTTTCGGGACAACTAGAGGAGATCTGGACCGTCTTCCGGACGGACCGTTTTGAGGGTCCGGGACGGTCGGGTGGAATGGTTTGGTTGGGTGGTTCGGGACAACTTTGGAGGCTCCAGACCAGTCTGCTTAGTCGGTTTGGTCGTACGGTCCGAGACAACGAGAGGAGATCCGGTCTGTCTTCCGGACGGACCGTTTAGAGGGTCCGCGATGGTCGGGTTGGACGGTTTGGTCGGATGGTTCAGGACAACTGTGGAGGGTCGGAGTGGTCTGGTTCGACGATTTGGTCTGATAGTTCAGGACAACTAGAGGAGATACGGACCTTCTTCCGGACGGACCATTTTGAGGTTCCGGGACGGTCGGGTTGGACGGTTTGGTCGTATGGTTCGGGACAACTAGAGGAGATCCGGACCGTCTTCCGGACGGACCGTTTAGAGTGTGCGGGATGGTCTGGGACAACTTTTGGGGCTCCAGAGTAGTCGGGTTGGACGGTTGGGTCGGATGCTTCGCGACAACATGGGAGGGTTGGAACGGTCGGGTTGGACGGTGTGGTCGGATGGTTCGGGGCCACTAGAGGTGATCCGGACCGTCTTCCGGACGGACCATCTTCCTGACGGACCGAGTAGAGTGTCCGGGATGGTCAGGTTGGACGGTCTGGTCTGATGGTTCGGGACAAGTTTGGCAGGTCGGAACGGTCTGGTAGGACGGTTTGGTCGGATGGTTCGGGACGACTAGAGGAGATCTGGACTGTCTTCCGGACGGACCGATTAGAAGGTCCGGGATGGTCGGGTTGGATGATTTGGTCGGATGGCTCGAGACATGTTTGGAGGGTCCAGAATGGTCGGGGTGGACGGTCTGGTCGGATGGTTCGGGACAACTAGAGGAGATACGGACGTTTTTCCGGACGGACGGTTTAGAGGGTCCAGGACGGTCGGGTACGACGGTTTGGTCGGGTGGTTCGGGACAACTTTGGAGGGTCCGGAATGGTCGGGTTGGACGGTCTGGTTGGATAGTTCAGGACAACTAGACGAGATCCGGACCGTCTTCCGGTCAGACCGTTTAGAGGGTCCGGGATGGTCGGGTTGGACGGTTTGGTCGGATGGTTCGGGACAACTGTGGAGGGTCGGAGCGGTCTGGTTCGACGATTTGGTCGGATGGTTCGGGACGGTTGGGTTGGACGATTTGGTCGGATTGTTCGGGACAACTTTGGAGTGTCAGGACGGTCGGGTTGGACGATTTGGTCGGATGGTTCGAGACAACAAGAGGATATACAGACCTTCTTCCGGACGGACAGTTTTGAGTTTCCGGGACGGTCGGGTTGGACGGTTTGGTCGTATGGTTCGGGACAACTAGAGGAGATCCGGACCGTCTTCCAAACGGAACGTTTAGAGTGTGCAGGATGGTCGGGTTGGACAGTTTGGTCGGATGGTTCGGGACAAGTTTGGCGGGTCCGAACGGTCGGGTTGGATGGTTTCGTCGGATGGTTCGGGACAACTAGAGGAGATATGGACCGTCTTCCGGACGGACCGTTTAGAGGGTCCGGGATGGTCGGGTTGGACGATTTGGTCGGATGGTCTGGGACAACTTTTGAGGCTCCAGACCAGCCTGGTTAGACGGTTAGGTTGGATGGTTCGGGACAACCTCGGAGCATCGGAGCGGTCTGGTTCAACAATTTGGTCGGATGGTTCGGGACAATTGGAGGAGATACGGACCTTCTTCTGGACGGACCGTTTTGAGGGTCCGGACGGTCGGGTTGGACGGTTTGGTCGGATGGTTCGGGACAGCTTTTGAGGGTCCGGAACGGGTTGGACGGTTTGGTTGGACGTTCTTGTCGGATGGTTGGGACAACTAGAGGAGATTCGGACCGTCTTCCGGACGAACCATTTAGAGGGTCTGGGATGGTCGGCTTGGACGGTTTGGTCGGATGGTTCGGGACAACTTTGGAGGGTCGGAGCGGTCTGGTTCGACAATTTGGTCGGATGGTTCGGGACAACTGGAGGAGATACGGACCTTCTTCTGGATGGACCGTTTTGAGGGTCCGAGAGGGTCGGGTTGGACGGTTTGGTCGGATGGTTCTGGACAGCTTTTGAGGGTCCGGGACGGTCGGGTTAGGCGGTTTGGTCGGATGGTTCGGGACAGCTTTGGAGGGTCGGAGCAGTCATGTTCGACAATTTGGTCGGATGGTTCGGGACAACTGTGGAGGGTCCGGAGCGGTCTAGTTCGACAACTTGGTCGGATGTTTCGGGACGGTCGGGTTGGACGATTTGGTCGGATGGTTGGGGACAACGTTGGAGGGTCGGGACGGTCGGGTTGGTCGATTTGGTCGGATGGTTCGGGATAACAAGAGGAGATACGGACCTTCTTCTGGGCGGACCGTTTTGAGGGTCCGCGACAGTCGGGTTGGACAGTTTGGTCAAATGGTTCGCGACAGCTTTGTAGGGTCCAGAACGGTCGGGTTGGAAGGTGTGGTTAGATGGTTCGGGACAGCTTGAGGGATACGGACCTTCATCCGGACGGACCGTTTTGATCGTCCGGGACGGTCGGGTTGGACGGTTTGGGCGGATTATTCGGGACGACTCTGGAGGCTACAGACCGGTCGGGTTGGACGGTTGGGTCGGATGGTTCGGGACAACTTTGGAGGGTCAGAACGGTCGGCTTGGACGTCTGGTCGGATGGTCCAGGACAACGAGAGGAGATCCAGACCATCTTCCGGACGGAACGTTTAGAGGGTCCGCGATGGTCGGGATGGACGGTTTGGTCGGATGGTTCAGGACAATTGTGGAGGGTCGGAGCGGTCTGGTTCGACGATTTGGTCGGATGGTTCGGGACAACTAGAGGAGATACAGACCTTCTTCCGGGCGGACCGTTTTGTGTGTCTGGGGCGGTCGGGTTGGACAGTTTGGTCGGATGGTTTGGGACAGCTTTGGAGGGTATAGAACGGTCGGGTTGAATGGTTTGGTCGGATGGTTCGGGACAACTTTGGAGGCTCCAGACCGGTCGGGTTGGACGGCTTGGCCGGATGGTTCGGGACAACTAGAGGAGATCCGCTGATGAGAATGGCCCTTGGAGTCACACAAGTCCATCCTCATCAATTGACATTCCAATACCCCAAGCTCAACAAGTACCCATGACAAGGGCAGGAACTCGACAAATCGCTCAACAGGTGAATCTTTTCCTTAATGAATGCCCACTAGATTTGAGCTTGAATGGTGTGCTACCTAATAATGCCTTGATCATTTGCACACTTAGGTTTGAGGAAAAGGACTTGGAGAAAGTTTCAGAAGACACTCCCGGTGCTACCGATTTCCAAAACCGTAGTCACCGACCTGTCAGCCTTAAAAGTCTTCAACTTCCGGCTTGAGTCCTCAAGATAGAAGCCAATCCCGGTGCTGCCGACTTCCAAAACCTTCTCAAATCGAAGAAGTCCAGAAGACGATCCCGGTGGTGCCGACTTCCTAAACCGGACGCACCGAGTTCCCCAAATTGAAGAAATCCAGAAGACAATCCCGGTGCTTCCGACTTCCAAAACCGGACATACCGAGTTCCCAAGTCGAAGCAGCTTCCGAGTACAGAAGCCAATCCCGGTGCTACCGATTTCCAAATCCGGCATCACCGACTTGTCATTCTGAACTCAGATATTTTAGGTTTTCTTTTTACTGTTCCAAACCGACTATGTACTGTAGCACATGCACTGTAGCAACCGTCTTACTGTAGCGTAACTTAGTCATTAAGTTATCTAATCCTCTATAAATATGAGGACCTCTCCACATGTAAAGACTAGTGAAGAATTTCAGAATTAAAGAGAACAATTGTTCCTCTAGAGTGTGAGCTATTTCCACCTCAACCAGGGATTGGGAGTTTATCTGAGATTGTTTCTCCGTTGTTCTTGTGATTTCTTCGTGGATTGCTTGAACACGTTGCCCCACGTTAGTGAGTAACAAAGGGCCAAATTGTGTGGTTGGGTGAATCGAGTGCTGCAGGCTTCCGTAATCAAGACGGTGGTGGGCCGTGTCATTCATCAGGCTTCACAGGCTAGCTATCCAGGATCCTACGTCGTGAAAATTGGGCAAACTTCGGATTTGATCATCCTCCTTCGGGGTGGTTCACATCATCCGCACCGTATTCCGGACGGACCGTTTAGAGGGTCCGGGATGGTCGGGTTGGACGGTTTGCTCGGATGATTCGGGACAACTGTGAAGGGTCAGAGCGGTCTGGTTCGACGATTTGCTCGGATGCTTCGGGACAACTAGACGAGATACGGACCTTTTTCCAGACAGACCGTTTTAAGGTTCCGCGACGGTCGGGTTGGATGGTTTGGTCGGATGGTTCGGGACAAGATCCGGACTGCCTTCCGGATGGACCGTTTAGAGGGTCCAGGACGGTCGGGTAGGATGGTTTGGTCGGATGGTTGGGGACAACTTTGGAGGGTCCGGAACAGTTGGGTTAGACGGTCTGGTTGGATGCTCCGGGACAACTAGACAAGATCCGGACCGTCTTCCGGACGGACCGTTTAGAGGGTCCGGGATGGTCAGGTTGGACGGCTTGGTCGGATGGCTCATGACAACTTTGGAGGGTCGGAGCGGTCATGTTCGACGATTTGGTCGGATGGTTCAGGACAACTATGGAGGGTCGGAGCGGTCTGGTTCGACGATTTGGTCAAATGGTTGGACGGACGGCTTGGATGGTTTGGTCGGATCGTTCGGGACAACTTTGGAGGCTCCATGATGCGAACCGGGGGTGCCCGATCTTCACGTCGTAGGATTCCGGGATAACTAGCCCGTGAAGCCTGATGAATGACACCGTCAACCACCGTCTCGATTACGGAAGCCTACGGCACTCGATTCACCCAACAACACGCTTCGGCCCTTTGTTACTCACTAACGTGGAGCAACACGTTCAAGCAATCGTCAAGCAATCGCAAGAACAACGGAGAAGCAAATCTCAGATAACTCCCAATCCTCTATGTGGTGGAAATACGTCACACACTAAAGGAGCAAGAGCTCTCAATTCTGAAATTTCAAGTCTAAGTTACATATGAGGGGGTAGCCCTCTATTTATAGGTTACAATCTAACTTTACAACTCATTACTTAATGACCAAGAAAGATAATGACATAAGCGCTTACATCATATTTGAAGATGATGTATGCGATGACCTCAAATATATGATGACATAAGCGATGACTTCATAACCTGGCTACACTATGATGGCCATATTTCTTGGTCTTGAAGCTTCTCCATAGTAAAACTCAAATTGGATTTGAGTTCTTTAAAAATATCAAAAATAGATCTACTTGAGGAGCAAGAAAGCTTCTTTCAAATATCAACAATAGATCTTTTCTAGATCTACTTGAGGAGCAAGAAAGCTTCTTTTAAAATATCAGCAGTAGATCTTTTGCTTGGTCTACTTGAGGGGTAAGAAAACTATGATCTTTCTTGAATTACAATTTTTGTACTATCTTCCCTTTCTTGTTCCTTGTTGTATTCAAACCTAAGGAGACATAATGTACATGCTTTAGGTAGTAGCCAAGTCTCATTAGGATCAAAATATTCATTAAGGAGAAGATTCACCTGTTGAGCGATTTGTCGAGTTCTTGCTCGTGTCATTGGTCCTTTTGGAGTTTCTTCAGTTGATGAGGATGGAGGTACATCATTGTTAGGGACATTCTCATCATCCTCCCCCTCTTCAAAAGGAGTCGTCCTCGACTCTGTATCTTCGGGTCCAAAGAAAGGAGATAAGTCTGAAACATTAAATGTATTACTTACCCCATAATCATCTGCAGGAAGTTCGATCTTGTAAGCATTGTCATTCACTTTGGCAAGCACTCTAAATGGTCCTTCTCCTCTTGGCATCAATTTTGATTTGCGTTTTTCGGGAAAGCGTTCCTTGCGAAGATGGACCCATACTAAATCTCCGGGTTCAAAAAGCATCTTCTTTCTATTTTTATTGGCCTTTGCTGCAAAATATTGTGCCTTCTTCTCTATTGCTTCTTTGGTTTTGAGATGGATTTTCTTAACATGTTCAGCACGCTTGAATGCTTGAATGTTGGCACGTTCTTCAAATGGTAGAGGTAGCAAATCCAGTGGTGTGATAGGTTTGAATCCATACTGATGTGACGGTGGCCCGATCTTTCGATGAGACGAATGTAACTATCGATTTGGTGGAGTGTGACCTTGACGATCCGACTATACCGTACGTGACGATACGCCTTAGCAATCGCTAAACCAACCTCCGATGGTTATTGACCTTGCCGTAGGCGCGATCAACCTGAACAACGAAGTTCGAGTTCCTGCAAGCAACCGAAGAACCAGCAAGAACTAAGATTGCAATCTGAAATTGCGAGTATAAAATTAGCACAAGAGCTAAAGAACAAAGTGTGGGATTCCACTGGAGATCTAAACAAGGCGGTAGTCCTACACGACTTGTAGATGCAATATTGTAGCAGTAGCTAAACAACTCAATGAAACCCAATTAACCCTAGGGGTGGCAACTACTATTTAAAGAGAGAAGGAAGGGGAAGGGGTACTGTTCACGCGCGTGAACAGTAGCGTGAACAGTACATGGACGCGTGAACAGTACAAGGGGGCCCACTATGGCTTACAAGGCTCTTGGCCCAAGAAAAAGGTGACGCAGCACCATCTATTAGGTATATGTCGTCCTTCACGGTGATTCCAGCCTTGTATCGCCACCATCCTTCTCCTCACTTGAACCCATGTTCCTGAGTAACATAACATCATCTCCTTTAGGTAGCATCATGGAGTTCATAGCAAATGACGGAGTTCCAAGAAACGAATTTACCTGACAATTAAGTTGGCGTGCGCGAGCTCGTGTTACAGGACCCTTTACTAAGGTTGTATCGATGTTAGGGATGTCCTCATCATCCTCCCCTTCTTGAAATGACGTCGTCCTCGACGGCAACTCGTCACCCTCACCCAAATATGGCTTCAAATCTGCAACGTTAAAGGTAGGACTAACCTCAAAGGCTGCAGGGAGATCAAGCTTATAGGCATTATCATTAATCTTGTCAAGCACTTTGAAAGGACCATCAGCGCGAGGCATGAGCTTAGATTTGCGCAAATCAGGGAAACGGTCTTTTCTCAAATGCAGCCAAACTAAATCACCTGGTTCGAACACAATATGTTGCCGACCCTGACTACCAGCAAGTTTATATTTAGCATTCATGCGCTCAATGTTTGCTTTAGTTGTCTCATGCAGTTTCAATATCAAATCAGCACGTTGCTTAGCATCAAAATTAATCTTCTCCGAAGATGGAAGAGGCAATAAATCAATAGGTGCACGAGGTATAAAGCCATAAACAATCTCAAAAGGACACATCTTAGTGGTAGAATGCAACGAACGATTATAAGCAAACTCAATATGAGGTAAACATTCTTCCCATAGACGCAAATTTTGTTTCAAAACAGCCCGAAGCATAGTAGACAATGTTCTATTCACAACCTCAGTTTGTCCATCAGTTTGGGGATGACAAGTAGTAGAAAACAAAAGCTTAGTCCCCAATTTAGCCCATAAAGTTCTCCAAAAATGGCTAAGAAATTTAGTATCACGATCGGACACAATAGTATTAGGCACACCATGCAAACGTATAATTTCACGAAAGAACAAATCAGCAACAACAGTGGCATCATCAGATTTGTGACAAGGAATAAAGTGTGCCATCTTACTAAATCGATCCACCACAACAAATATACTATCCCTCCCATATTTGGTCCTAGGCAGCCCCAAAACAAAATCCATAGATATATCTTCCCAAGGCACACTAGGAACAGGTAAAGGCATATATAAACCATGAGGGTTAAGTCGTGACTTAGCTTTTTGACATGTAGTGCAGCGAGCAACGAATCTCTCCACATCGCGTCTCATCTTTGGCCAAAAGAAATGGCCAGCCAGCACGTCCTCCGTCTTCTTAACGCCAAAATGACCCATCAACCCTCCTCCATGCGCCTCCTGTAACAACAAAAGACGAACAGAGCTAGCTGGGATGCATAGCTTATTAGCACGGAACACAAACCCATCATTAATGACAAACTTGTTCCATGTGCGGCCTTCTCTACAATTCTGCAATACATCTTTGAAGTCAGCATCATGCACATATTGATCTTTGATGGTCTCCAAACCAAAAATTTTGAAGTCAAGTTGTGAAAGCATGGTATAACGACGTGACAATGCATCTGCAGTAATATTTTCTTTACCCTTTTTGTGTTTGATAACATAAGGAAAAGACTCAATGAACTCAACCCACTTAGCATGTCGACGGTTCAGTTTAGCTTGACTTCGGATATGCTTCAAAGATTCATGATCAGAATGTATAATGAACTCCTTGGGCCACAAGTAATGTTGCCATGTTTCTAAAGTCCGAACGAGAGCATAAAGTTCTTTGTCATAGGTTGAATAATTCAGGCTAGGCCCACTGAGTTTTTCACTAAAGTAAGCTACAGGTTTGCCTTCTTGTAATAAAACACCACCAAGCCCTATGCCACTAGCATCACACTCAAGCTCAAACATCTTATTAAAATCAGGGAGTTGCAGCAAGGGGGCATGTGTTAACTTATCTTTTAATATCACGAAGGCGTCTTCTTGTGCGTCACTCCAAACAAAAGGTACATCCTTCTTGGTAAGCTCATTGAGCGGCGCTGCAATGGTGCTGAAATCCTTCACGAACCGCCGATAGAAACCAGCAAGTCCGAGAAAACTCCGCACCTGTGTGACCGTTTTAGGAGTCGGCCAACTCTGTATCGCCTCGACCTTGGCTTGATCAACTTCAATGCCCTGCGGGGTCACAACATAGCCAAGAAAAGAGACTCGATCCGTGCAAAAAGTGCACTTCTCGATGTTGCCAAATAATCGTGCATCCCGTAAAGCATTAAAAACAGCACGTAAATGGTCTAGGTGCTCCTCTAATGACTTGCTAAAAATGAGTATATGATAAAGTATACTACCACAAACCGTCCTATGAAAGCTCGCAAAACTTCATTCATTAATCTCATGAAAGTGCTAGGTGCATTAGTCAATCCAAAGAGCATAACTAACCACTCATATAACCCGAATTTAGTTTTGAAAGCTGTTTTCCATTCATCACCCAATTTCATACGAATCTGATGGTAGCCACTTCGCAAGTCTACTTTAGAGAACACGACTGAGCCACTAAGTTCATCAAGCATGTCATCTAGTCGAGGAATAGGATGACGATAGCGAATTGTAATATTATTAATGGCTCTACAGTCCACACACATGCGCCAAGTACCGCCTTTCTTAGGAACAAGAATAACAGGAACAGCACAAGGACTAAGGGATTCGCGAACATAACCTTTTTCAAGAAGTTCTTGCACTTGTCGCTGAATCTCCTTGGTCTCCTCGGGGTTTGTACGGTACGGTGCACGGTTGGGCAGCAAGGCGCCTGGAATCAAATCAATCTGGTGTTCAATGCCTCTCATAGGTGGCAGCCCCGGCGGTATTTCTTTTGGAAACACATCAATGTATTCCTGCAAAAGGTTAGCAACAGCAGGAGGCAAAGAAGGAGGCATATCCTCAAATGAAAACAATACTTCTTTGCAAATCAGTCCATAGCATGCATGAGAACTAGCATCTATTTCTGAAATTTTAGCACGTGTAGCTAGGAATGCGGCACCTTTCAATTTGATTTCCTTAGATGAGCTAGGGGTCGCTTTGTTCAACTTATTAAATTGTTCTAACTCATGAACTACTTGCTGATTTTCAGATTTAGCATGCTCTCTATGTTTATTTCTGCTAGCCCTAGCAAGATCATCCTGTAAAATTTGCTCAGGGGACATAGGGTGTAGAACTATTTTCTTCTCATTATGCGAGAGAGTATATTGATTAGTTCGACCATCATGTATACAATGTTTATCATACTGCCATGGTCGTCCTAATAACATGGAACATGCTTGCATAGGCACAATGTCGCAATCAACATTGTCGTCCTAAAGAAAACTGAACTCTCACCATGCGTGTTACCTTTACTTTGCCGCCATCATTGAACCACTGAATGTAATAAGGATGTGGGTGGGGCCGTGTAGGTAAAGTGAGCTTCTCCACCATGTCGGCGCTGGCTAAGTTATTGCAACTCCCTCCATCAATGATTATGCGAATGGAACGCTCCTTAATGACTCCTTTAATGTGGAAGAGGTTGTGGCGCTGACTCTTCTTGTCTCGAACATTTTGAGCACTAAGCACACGGTGGGCTATAATGCTCATGTACCGGTCGGCATCTGCAGCAGTCACATGCTCTTCATCTTGATCGGACTTGACGTCACTTTGGTCATGTTCAGCATGCAAAGCATAGGTATCCTCATCAAGATCACTCGCGGAGTCATACTCGCCATCTTCACGAATGAGCAGTACGCGCTTGTTAGGACAGTCCTTCATGATATGGCCGAAACCCTTGCAACGGTGGCACTGAATGTCCCTTGTTCTTCCAGTGGAGGCTACCGATGACGAACTCTTAGCGGGAGTTGGCGACGCAGTTTTTGTTGGTGCCTGAGAACGGTATGCTGAATTGGATGGAGCATGAGCCGAGCTAGAGGTCGTAGGTGGTGCGGTAGCGGCACGAGTGGGTGGAGCAGCACGTGGTGTCCACGTGGAAGCACGAACTGCAGAAAAGTTAGTACGCTGTCTCGAGCGGCCCTGCACTTCATGTTCAGCATGTATAGCAAGGTGGAATAAACGAGTGATAGATGTATAGTCCTTATAAGCAAGAATATCAGCAATCTCCCTATTCAATCCACCCATAAACCTAGCCATAGAAGCTTCCTCATTTTCATTTAAACCACAGCGTAGCATGCCCATTTGCAATTCTTGATAATATTCTTCGACAGACCTATTTCCTTGATTTAAGCGCTGTAATTTATTCAATAAGTCTCTAGCATAGTATGAAGGAACGAATCTATGTCTCATCAGCTGTTTTAATGCCTCCCAAGTGGTTGGGATCTGATGCGGGTGTATTCTACAGTGTTCCTTCCACCAAACAGAAGCAAAATCAGAGAACTCATTAGTAGCAGCCCTAACACGTGTGTCCTCTGGAAATTCATGGCATGCGAATTTCTGATCGACTAGTAACTCCCATGTGAGATATGCATCTGGATCATATTTACCTTCGTAAGGAGGTATAGTGAACTTTACCTTAGAGAAAGCGTCATCTCGTTCACGGTCTCTCCGTGGAGCACGTCACATACCATATCGGTTGTAGCGTTGCCGACGGTGATCCCGGTCGTTGTTGTGGTTGACGTCATCCTCATCTTCAGAATCAGCACTGTAGTCGTTCTCGTCCGCCGGTCCGTGTCGTGCGTTGGCTCCGGATCCCACGAATGCTGCTGGTCGTATCACCGAGGCATTGTTGGTCGCAGACGAAGGAACTCGTTGGGCACGTGGGACTCCATTGTTGGCTGGAAGACAAGGGGCAGGTATCGAAGAACCTGCAAGATTATCAAGGCGAGCCAATATGGCAGCAATGTTAGCGTTAGCAGTCGCCTGTCCATCCTCAATAGCTTTGAGGCGGTTCTCCTGCATTTGCATTCGCTCATTGGTCCTGTGGAGATCATCCGTGAGACCCTTCAAGACATCTTCTTCCCCACCTGCCATGGTTAGCAAAAGGAAACAAACCCTAGTACTACTGGAATATGGGGGGGGAATGGGTGGCAAGAATCTCAACAATTCAGTAGCAAATACCAAACTCTTACCAGTTCTTACCGTGCTGCAGTGGTTGTCGGCCTTTGGCGGTGTCAAAGATGATCAAGAGGTTAATATAGCAATTACCAAGGTGACCGAACACAGTACAATATAGGAAGGTGGAGGTTGGTTGGCTTCGTATGGTAGCAAGGAGTAGCAACTATCAATGCAGCAAATGCAAGTTGAATGAATGTTCAAAGTACTAGTCACTGTTGCTGACACCTAGCTAGACCAATGAAAAGCTAATCAATGTCCTGTAAACAATGCCCCAGAAGGTACTGAAACTACAAAGGATGAGTGTTATCTGAGAATTTTTTTTTCTTTTTTTTTCTTTTTTTTTCCTTCTCAGAACCCACTCAATAACTCAGAGAAAACAACAGTAGTCTAAGACGTGGCGGCCAAAACTCCGCGCAAGCCTTGTCGTGGCAGAGATGAAGCAAAACAAAGGTTCTGCTGCCGTGGCAGCAAAAACTGCCGCTTTTCTTGCCGCGGCAGGAAATTGGCAGCGTCGGAGAGGGAGTTTGGCAGCTCCGATTGTCGAACGGTTTGCACGGCTGTGAGCAGGAGGGCAAGCTCTATTTCTCCAGAATTTTGAGCCAATTCGGAGAAAGTCGACGAAACGACTCATGCAAATCCCGGCCCGAAATCGAAGATTTTGAAAACGACTCCCGAACGAATTTGCGCGGCAGAAGCTAGGATCAAGGTGGAAAGCAAGTCCTCGACTCAAGCTAACCAAGGAAACAAGAATCACCCAATTCGGAGTCCGGGTGAAGGAGATATGCCCTCCGCAAGATCAAAAAAAGTAACGGAAAAACTTCTGGAGCGAAAAAGTCCTACTTAGAAGCCGAATTTCGAGGGTCAAGACGGTACAGGTGTATACACGTGTATTTTTATCAGATGCGCCTCGTCGTTAGCTTCGATTTGAGTGGTCGTGGACCAAAACGGACTCCGTATGAGAAAGTTATGGCTGTTTTTCTGAACCCTCTCAAACTAGAGTTGGATCTGGACTCTTCAGCCACTCCCCTTGCCGCGGCAGCAGATTTTGCTGTTTTTCTTGCCGCGGCAGGACTTTGTTGGCTTCTGCAGAGAGTTTGGATGCACGAAAAGGGCTGAAATTTTTGGGGCAAGATCAGCACATATATATCTCCCAAACGGCAGAGTTTGAGCCCAATCCGAACACTTGAGTTTTTGGAGTCCGACACTAGTACGAATTGTGTTTGCCTTGGACTCTTCTTCTCCCCGAAATCAATCTAAGGTGCAAAAGATGGTGGGATGGCAATGGCAGCAAGGATGCAAGACACGACAAGCAAGACACCAAGACCTAAGCTATGATCAGCAACATGACACGATGATGCAACAGAAATTCAACAATGCAAACTTACTGAAAGATAGATGCAAGGGCACAGATTGGCTTGGACAGGGAAAACTAATCTACTTTTTTTTGAAGCTTTTTCTTGGACAATAGGTAAAAACAGATCTAACTACGAAAACGATAAATCTCACCGATCAACTTGAGCTCTGATACCACTTGATGTGACGGTGGCCCGATCTTTCGATGAGACGAATGTAACTATCGATTTGGTGGAGTGTGACCTTGACGATCCGACTATACCGTACGTGACGATACGCCTTAGCAATCGCTAAACCAACCTCCGATGGTTATTGACCTTGCCGTAGGCGCGATCAACCTGAACAACGAAGTTCGAGTTCCTGCAAGCAACCGAAGAACCAGCAAGAACTAAGATTGCAATCTGAAATTGCGAGTATAAAATTAGCACAAGAGCTAAAGAACAAAGTGTGGGATTCCACTGGAGATCTAAACAAGGCGGTAGTCCTACACGACTTGTAGATGCAATATTGTAGCAGTAGCTAAACAACTCAATGAAACCCAATTAACCCTAGGGGTGGCAACTACTATTTAAAGAGAGAAGGAAGGGGAAGGGGTACTGTTCACGCGCGTGAACAGTAGCGTGAACAGTACATGGACGCGTGAACAGTACAAGGGGGCCCACTATGGCTTACAAGGCTCTTGGCCCAAGAAAAAGGTGACGCAGCACCATCTATTAGGTATATGTCGTCCTTCACGGTGATTCCAGCCTTGTATCGCCACCATCCTTCTCCTCACTTGAACCCATGTTCCTGAGTAACATAAC
>JAGXJF010001445.1:0-215497 GCA_019208055.1 Stipa capillata
GTGGTGCACCCGGTTTTAAGGCCGGATAAGCCCTTGTGTTTACGGTACCGGTCCCTGGATCAGTAGCCGATACCACAAGTTTACCTGTGTATCAAAATCATACACGCACTTATTAGAATATATTACGGAATCCGATCTTCAAGATCAAAAAAACTATACCTTTAGCCCAACGGCTAGAAATCTTGCAGCGGAAAACACGAGCGGTGATGAGCCCATCAATATGCCGTTCCCAACAGACAACTGACTGGGGTTCGCCCTAGTTATCGTGGATACCGCCATTGCTTTCGGACGGTTGCCCTTCGGTCTGGCCGCATAACAAGCCAGGTGAGTACATTGAATGTACTCGCAAGCACTCCGCCGGGGAGTTTAATACGGAAATGACATGCTCGGGTATTTATCATGGAAAGGCTCAATCCTATGTTTCATGTTGTGCGAAAATGTAAGTTTGCATTTGGAAATAAGTACATAGATGTAAAAGCGATTTTATCAAAAACGTCTCGCCGCAGCGAGACAGGGTATTGCTCAAACACTCGGCCCGTACCCCGGGGGAGTTCACTTTTGTGCTTACCGCTACCTGCGATACAGCACGGTACTTGCCCGGTTTCCACAGGTAGACGACGCTCACCTCGTACTTACGGGTTTCCCAATCACCCGGTTCCTCAGGTAGACACAGCTGACCTCGTACTTACGGGGATTCTAAGGTTTTGCCCGAGTCCACGGGAAAAAAACCCGACTTCATACCTCATGACACAGCATGACACCCTGCGAACACGGCGGATCGCGTCCTTAAACCCATAACCCAAAGATCCTTTTTGGGGCTCAGAGAGCCAAAACTACTTTAGTGTGGCCCGACCAAGTTCGTCCATGACCGCGGACGCGGCTATTCGAATAGTTTTAACACTCTGCAGAGGTTGTATGGCTTTACCCACACGATGTAGTTCCCCCTGGGCATGCTACCGGTCGCATGTGTCCAGAGTTTGTACAACGAGACTCTTCACCGCTGTGAACCTAGCCACGAACCCGTCAGAATAGACATGTCCCACACCTAGCTTGAGTCAGTACCCCTGCCACAAGGAGGTTGGTGTTCCATCTTTGTGGCGGGCGAAAACTCGGTATCCCCGGTTTGCCCTCTTCGAAGTGTACCCCACTCCATCTGCACTCTACTAACTGCCCACGGGTTCATGCTAGTCCAGGTCGGCTACTAGATCAAGTCCTTCCCACAAAGGACATGTGGTCGTACGGTAAGACTTGGCCAAACGGCACTTAAGACAGGTCCTTAGGTGATCCGAGAAGGACTCCGCACCATTTCCCGTAAACGGGCAGCGAGAACCACGACGGGCCTTACCTCGCTCTTTAACATCTCCCTTCCAACACCCTTCATTTTCAACCCGGATCAAAATCCTCTTCCTTTTTAACTCGGTTCCACAGAACCAATATCACGGTAGAATATCCCAACCCATGCATATCCTACCTTCCATGCACCTCTACAACCGGACGCGACGGTCCGTTTCGATATCTCATCATATGAAATATGGGGTGTTGCTTTCCTTTTTCCTTTTTGAAAACCTAAGTCGTCTACTGCGGGGCTAAGCATATATATATACACTACCCTAAGTTTCCGGTAAGTCTTCGGAATACACTAATCCTAAGGCGACAAGGATTACGGGGTCGGACTAGGGTTTCCTATCATCGGTGATATTTACTCTACATAAATAACGGAATAAAATATAGCATGCATGGTTTCGAAAACAAAATAATATTTTGTAAAACTGGGATTCAACATGATCAATGGCGGAGAGCTTGCCTGGCGTTATCGGCCGAATATCAGTCGCGACCTTGGTACGTCGACGTCGGGAAGTCCTGCGCGTGAGGTATCGCCGCGTCGCGACTACACGTCGTGAAAAACAATGAATCACTAACGGCGCGAGGAAGATCCAATTAAGATCCAAAAATATGCTCAAGCAACATTTAAAACCGTACCTCGATCTTAGAGGGTGGCTAGGGTTTTGCGATGCCCTTACGTCTACGAGCTATGCAACAGGGGGATGGTTACAACTACATGCATGAGTTCTAGGTTCTAACACTTTCTTGAATGGTTTAACATGGAGGAGCTAACACTAATGGAAACCTATATATATGCATGGAATGACTACTAGGGTTTCTAGGGTTTTGTTGGTAAACACTTATTCTCCTTGGCTCATGGACACATGCATCGATGAATACTATAGCTCACTGGTTATGAGGTGAGATTAGGATTTAAACCTACTGGACAACTTGGGTTAACACTAAGCTTGGAAAGGATAACACTACATGCATGCTTATGGCTTAGGGTTCATGGTTTCAACTATCCTTTTTAATCCTTGAGCTAAGAAACATGAATGCATGAATGTAACTTGCTAAATGTTCCAAAATATTCATGTTTACATGCTGGAACAACCTAGAGCTAAACACCTATTCAAAAAGGGAATTAAAACAGATTTTGAGTTGAACTGGCTACTGGACTGGAGCTGTACAGAGGGAAATGTTGGGATTTTCGAAAAGTGGTCTATATGAAAAAGATGGGAAATAAAGTTTTGAACAACTTTTATTTGGGACACTTTCTGAGAATCGGCTTGGATGAGGCTGTACAGGCCAGAACAGAGAGGAAGGGACTTGAGGCTGTGGCAGGACGCGGCAGCGGAAACAGCTAAAAAGAGCTGCCGCGGTAGGAATGGGGCAGCGGCGGTTGCAGAGTTGGGCTGCCGCGGTAGGCGAAATGGATGCGGCAGGCTGTCGCGGCAGGGTTTAGGCCGCGGGTGGCAGAGACCTCGAGCTGCCGCGGCAGCGCGCGGTGTAGAAAATGGATGCCGCGGCAGCGGCATGGCAGGGAGGGCTGCGGCTGTAAGTCCAGCAGGTGGTGGCACGGTTGAGTTGGGGCGGCGGCCGGCGGTCTGGAGAGCTCGCCGGCGGCGCTGGAGAGCGTGGCGAGGGACGGCGGCCACCTGTGCAAGCTAGGGGAGCTTCGGGAGCTACAGAGCAAGGAAGGGGAGGGAGCAAAGAACCTGCCGCGGCTTGGGAGAAGGAGCCTAGGGAGCTCGGCTAAGAGATAAGGGAAATGGGCAGCTCAGGGTGGAGTAGCCTGGAGCTGCTCGGGTGAGAGGTGAGGCAGCTCGGTTGTAGTAACAAATACTGCAGTAGCTCGGCTGAGACCTTGGGGAGGAGAACACAGCTCGGGGAGGAAGAAACAATGGGAAAAGGAGGTCCAGTAGTGGGGAAGAGTGGAACTCGAGCTCAGTTCTTGAGGGAGTGCTGGAGCAGGGAAGCTTTGGGAAAGAACTTAAGGAAGAAGAGGGGAGCTCGGGCAGAGCACAGCTGGAGGAAGAAGGAGGTGCTCGGGTGGAGCTTGGGGAAGGTGAGCAGGAGGTAGAAGAACACATGCATGCAGCTTGGGGAAACTTTGCTGCTGGGCTGCTCGGGTTGAAGCTGGTCCTTGGTAGCTTGGGAGTGGATGGAGAGTAGAGGGGAGTTGGGGCTGCTTGGTGAAGAAGATGAGAGAAGAAAAGGCTTAGCTGCCATGCTTGGGGAGTGGTCGTGCACTGCAGTTTAGAGGGAGATGGAGTAAAGAAATGGGAGCAAGGTCATAAGGAAAAGAAAGGGCAGTTGACTGCTGTTGTAGGGGAGATGATGGCACGGCCTGGGGGAGAGAGAGAGCAGTAGGGGAGATGGGACTGAATGGATGGGGGAGGTGGCATGCAGGGAAAAGAAATGAAAGGTGCATGCGCAGCTATAGGGGAGAGAAGAGTTAGAGAGGGAGCTAAATTGGCTGCTGCTGTTGCTGGTTTGGAGTGTGGCTGAGCAAAACAAAGAAGAGTAGAACCATGCTAGTAAGAAGGGGAGCTGGTGGCGTGAGGAGCTGGGGAGTAGGGGCTGCTGCTGGTGCATGCAAGCTGCAAGTGTATTAAAAGAACAAGGCAAGGAGAGAGAGTGATTGACAGCTGCTGTTGCAAAAACAAATACAAGCAGTGAGGAGAGAGGACTGGTGAAGTGATGGTTGGTTCAGCACATAGTATGAGCAGTAGTAATTAAGGAGTGAGGTGAGAGGTGGTGCATGCTTAGCAGTAGAAAAGTGAGAGTTGCAGGCTGCGCAGGGGAGAAAGAAATGGTGAGCTCAGACTTAGAGAAAGAAGCAGCTGGTACTCAATGCATGCATGGCTACGGCTGTAAAAGGAGTTGGTGATGCTACTGGCTGCTAAGGGAAAACAGCAGGGACAAGATAGAAAGGATGGGGCCGCATGTTGATGACAGTGGTGGAGAGCCAAGGTTGCTAGGAATTAAATGAGTCCTTTATCTGCAAAAGGTGGCGCAGGGCAAAAGCAAGGGAATGGCCTGCTGCCGCTTGTGGCATTGAGAAAAGGATGAAGGTGGTTTAGCTGGAAAGTAAAGAGACGGGGCATGCACTACAAGAAGGAAACAGTGGTGGGAGAACCTTGGTAACATGGTAGAGGTGAAAGAGATATTTTGTGTTGCATGGTAAAGAGGGAAAGTATTACCACGGTGAAGTAATTATTTGAGGTTTTACCATGCAGAAGGATAAAAGGTGACAGGGTAAGAATAAGAGATATGTGTACCGAAAAGAAAGTGTATGTACGTATATATATATATATACATTTACATGGATATACGCATATCTTGGTAATGGAAAATGGTAAAGTACCCGAGGGTATTTTTCTTGGTTCTGTGGTCAAAGGATTTTTACCGCGGGAAGTAAATTAGGGTTCAGAGTGTATGTGCCCACATACACTTGGATATTTTTGCATATATGGGACTTGTATGCGGGTGGAATGGACATGCGAAGTTGCAAGGAGTTGGGGTTGAACACTGCCACTGATAGATGCATAAGTATATGCATGGGTTGGTGACAGAGCCGAATAACGAGTTAGGGATTTGATCCGTTGCTCGGGAAAGAGCAGATCAGGGTTTGGGAGCACTTGCCGAACAGAGTCCCGACAAAGCAGAGATCAAAGATACAGGAACTGAGGGAAAGGATTTTGGTTTCCACACTCTAGGGTTTCACCAGAGGCATGATTTGTATAAAAGATTTAATATGATGCATCTTAACTGGCATTATTAAGAAAAAGTTTTTGTTGGCCCTAATTTTCAGGTTTCGGAAAATTGAGGCGTTACAAATCTACCCCCCTTAAAATGAATCTCGACCCCGAGATTCGGATGGATTAGGGATAAGAGATGGGAGGCAGGTTGCATGGTCTTCTGCAGCGAACGGTCTTTGTTGATCCAGCGTAGATTCTTCTTCTGCCATTGGTGTAGGTAAGAGGGAAAATAGCACGGGGATGAGAGGGAAGTCCCAGGTTTTAAACACTGCACAACGACAAAATGATTAACAACCGATAACATTACTAGGGCCGGAAGACCCACTGAAAACATCTGTAAAACAACAAAAAGACTAACATGACACGCAGCCATGCGTCTAGAAGAACATCAAACAGGGTCGTCTGAGTGCTGTGGGGCACCAGAACGAACCCAATCGCAAAGATCAAAACAACCCAAACACACAAACAACTGGATATACAAAGTCGGATAATCCACCCTCGGCGTGCATCGCCGACTCGTCCTAACTCTGGATTAGGGGCTCGAGGTGGAACGAGGTCTTCCTGAGGGTGTTGATCCTCTGCTGTAGCTGGAGCGGGCTGGAGAGCGGTGGCGCGCCGGCGTCGGCGAATACTTTCCTCGGCTGCGGGCGCCCTGGGCCTTGGATGCCTCTCCATTTCCGGAGCACAAATGGTGTTGCAAGGGGGTGCTGGAGGTAGGCGAAGGATGCAGGGGAGGGGAAAGGTGAACAGGGAAGGAGCACTGGGAGGAAAGGAGCTCTGTTGGCAGAAGGGATATCTGGCGGGGAGAAAGGGGGCACGAGGCAAGGCGGGAAGATAGGGCCAGGCATCGTATATCCGTTTGGCACCTCGGAAAATGGACGCGTGGCGTGTTGCCCTTGATTGGGCCGCTCTGTCCACATTTGATCAGCAGCCGCTGGGGAAAGATGAGGATGGGACGGGGCACTGAGAGCAACCAGCACGCCCGGTGTGGGGAGGGGCACTGGACAAAAGGGCAAAAGAGCACAAGGCGGGGATCATACAGCTGTTTGACAGTGCGGTGGGGAGCACGTGGCGCGCGCGCGCACTGCCCCGGTTTGGGCCACCCCGTCTACGTCTGACAGATAGCCGTTGGTGGGGAAGGACCAAGGCAGTTGAATGGATATAGACATGCGGCCGACAGCAAGGAGAGAACATCGGAGAGCAATAAAGAGGGTAGTTCGAATAAAGGCGAGGGTTGTCGTCAATACAGGAAGGTATTCGGGCGAGGCAAGCAGAATAGATCACAAGGGAAGAGGACGGTCAAAGATTCTCTAGATAAGGGGGAAAAAGGTAAGACATACAACTTTACTAAAACACACCGGTGTGGCTGCCACACGCGTCACAGGACAGATGTGTAGCTCACACCACACACATTCCACCAGAAAATGCAAAACACACGCCATTCCTTCACTCCGACAAGAGCAGGATCGGAAATCACACACGGCGGCCGTCTCCGGGCAACGTGCGACCCACTGCGTGGAGGATGGTGAACAGTAGATTCTCACCAAAAATCAGCCCGTTCGGCCCCCCGGAATCGACCATTATTTGAATCGTTTGACCCTCAAGGCCATTCCTTCACTCCGAACGGTGTTCCGACAAGAGTAGATCGGAAATCACACACGGCGGCCGTCTCCAGGCAACGTGCGACCCACTGCGTGGAGGATGGTGAACAGTAGATTCTCACCAAAAATCAGCCCGTTCGGCCCCCCGGAATCGACCATTATTTGAATCGTTTGACCCTCAAGGCCATTCCTTCACTCCGAACGGTGTTCCGACAAGAGCAGATCGGAAATCACACACGGCGGCCGTCTCCGGGCAACGTGCGACCCACTGCGTGGAGGATGGTGAACAGTAGATTCTCACCAAAAATCAGCCCGTTCGGCCCCCCGGAATCGACCATTATTTGAATCGTTTGACCCTCAAGGCCATTCCTTCACTCCGAACGGTGTTCCGACAAGAGCAGGATCGGAAATCACACACGGCGGCCGTCTCCGGGCAACGTGTGACCCACTACGTGGAGGATGGTGAACAGTAGATTCTCACCAAAAATCAGCCCGTTCGGCCCCCCGGAATCAACCATTATTTGAATCGTTTCACCCTCAAGGCCATTCGTTCACTCCGAACGGTGTTCCGACAAGAGCAGGATCGGAAATCACACACGGCGGCTGTCTCCGGGCAACGTGCGACCCACTGCATGGAGGATGGTGAACAGTAGATTCTTACCAAAAATCAGCCCGTTCGGCCCCCCGGAATCGACCATTATTTGAATCGTTTGACCCTCAAGGCCATTCCTTCACTCCCAACGGTGTTCCGACAAGAGCAGGATCGGAAATCACACACGGCGGCCGTCTCCGGGCAACGTGCGACCCACTACGTGGAGGATGGTGAACAGTAGATTCTCACCAAAAATCAGCCCGTTCGGCCCCCCGAAATCGACCATTATTTGAATCGTTTGACCCTCAAGGCCATTCCTTCACTCCGAACGGTGTTCCGACAAGAGCAGGATCGGAAATCACACACGGCGGCCGTCTCCGGGCAACGTGCGACCCACTGCGTGGAGGATGGTGAACAGTAGATTCTCACCAAAAATCAGCCCGTTCGGCCCCCCGGAATCGACCATTATTTGAATCGTTTGACCCTCAAGGCCATTCCTTCACTCCGAACGGTGTTCCGACAAGAGCAGGATCGGAAATCACACACGGCGGCCGTCTCCGGGCAACGTGTGACCCACTGCATGGAGGATGGTGAACAGTAGATTCTCACCAAAAATCAGCCCGTTCGGCCCCCCGGAATCGACCATTATTTGAATCGTTTGACCCTCAAGGCCATTCCTTCACTCCGACAAGAGCAGGATCAGAAATCACACACGCGGCCGTCTCCGGGTAACGTGCGACCCACTGCGTGGAGGATGGTGAACAGTAGATTCTCACCAAAAATCAGCCCGTTCGGCCTCCCGGAATCGACCATTATTTGAATCGTTTGACCCTCAAGGCCATTCCTTCACTCCGAACGGTGTTCCGACAAGAGCAGGATGGGAAATCACACACGGCGGCCATCTCCGGGCAACGTGCCACCCACTGCGTGGAGGATGGTGAACAGTAGATTCTCACCAAAAATCAGCCCATTCGGCCTCCCGAAATCGACCATTATTTGAATCGTTTGACCCTCAAGGCCATTCCTTCACTCCGACAAAAGCAGGATCGGAATCACACACGGTGGCCGTCTCCGGGCAATGTGTGACCCACTGCGTGGAGGATGGTGAACAGTAGATTCTCACCAAAAATTAGCCCATTCGGCCCCCCGGAATCGACCATTATTTGAATCGTTTGACCCTCAAGGCCATTCGTTCACTCCGAACGGTGTTCCGATAAGAGCAGGATCGGAAATCACACACGGCGGCCGTCTCCAGGCAACGTGTGACCCACTGCGTGGAGGATGGTGAACAGTAGATTCTCACCAAAAATCAGCCCGTTTGGCCCCCCGGAATCGACCATTATTTGAATCGTTTGACCCTCAAGGCCATTCCTTCGCTCCGAACGGTGTTCCGACAAGAGCAGGATCGGAAATCACACACGGCGCCCGTCTCCGGGCAACGTGCGACCCCACTGCGTGGAGGATGGTGAACAGTAGATTCTCACCAAAAATCAGCCCGTTCGGCCCCCCGGAATTGACCATTATTTGAATCGTTTGACCCTCAAGGCCATTCCTTCACTCCGAACGGTGTTCCGACAAGAGAAGGATCGGAAATCACACACGGCGGCCGTCTCCGGGCAACATGCGACCCACTGCGTGGAGGATGGTGAACAGTAGATTCTCACCAAAAATCAGCCCGTTCGGCCCCCCGGAATCGACCATTATTTGAATCGTTTGACCCTCAAGGCCATTTCTTCACTCCGAACGGTGTTCCGACAAGAGCAAGATGGGAAATCACACACGGCGGCCGTCTCCGGGCAACGTGCGACCCACTGCATGAAGGATGGTGAACAGTAGATTCTCACCAAAAATTAGCCCGTTTGGCCCCCCCGGCCCCCGGAATCGACCATTATTTGAATCGTTTGACCCTCAAGGCCATTCCTTCACTCGGAACGGTGTTCCGACAAGAGCAGGATCGGAAATCACACACGGCGGCCGTCTCCGGGCAACGTGCCACCCACTGCATGGAGGATGGTGAACAGTAGATTCTCACCAAAAATCAGCCCGTTCGGCCCCCCGGCCCCCGGAATCGACCATTATTTGAATCGTTTGACCCTCAAGGCCATTGCTTCACTCGGAACGGTGTTCCGACAAGAGCAGGATCGAAATCACACACGGCGGTCGTCTCCGGGCAACGTGCCACCCACTGCATGGAGGATGGTGAACAGTAGATTCTCACCAAAAATTAGCCCGTTCGGCCCCCGAAATCGACCATTATTTGAATCGTTTGACCCTCAAGGCCATTCCTTCACTCCGAACGGTGTTCCGACAAGAGCAGGGTGGGAAATCACACACGGCGGCCGTCTCCGGGCAACGTGCAACCCACTGCGTGGAGGATGGTGAACAGTAGATTGTCACCAAAAATCAGCCCATTCGGCCTCCCGAAATCGACCATTATTTGAATCGTTTAACCCTCAAGGCCATTCCTTCACTCCGACAAAAGCAGGATCGGAAATCACACACGGTGGCCGTCTCCGGGCAATGTGTGACCCACTGCGTGGAGGATGGTGAACAGTAGATTCTCACCAAAAATTAGCCCATTCGCGCCCCCGGAATCGACCATTATTTGAATCGTTTTACCCTCAAGGCCATTCGTTCACTCCGAACGGTGTTCCGACAAGAGCAGGATCGGAAATCACACACGGCGGCCGTCTCCGGGCAACGTGTGACCCACTGCGTGGAGGATGGGTGAACAGTAGATTCTCACCAAAAATCAGCCCGTTGGGCCCCCCGGAATCGACCATTATTTGAATCGTTTGACCCTCAAGGCCATTCCTTCGCTCCGAACGGTGTTCCGACAAGAGCAGGATCGAAAATCACACACGGCGGCCGTCTCCGGGCAACGTGCGACCCACTGCGTGGAGGATGGTGAACAGTAGATTCTCACCAAAAATCAGCCCGTTCGGCCCCCCGGAATCGACCATTATTTGAATCGTTTGACCCTCAAGGCCATTCCTTCACTCCGAACGGTGTTCCGACAAGAGCAGGATCGGAAATCACACACGGCGGCCGTCTCCGGGCAGCATGCGACCCACTGCGTGGAGGATGGTGAACAGTAGATTTTCACCAAAAATCAGCCCGTTCGGCCCCCCGGAATCGACCATTATTTGAATCGTTTGACCCTCAAGGCCATATTTCACTCCGAACGGTGTTCCGACAAGAGCAAGATGGGAAATCACACACGGCGGCCGTCTCCGGGCACGTGCGACCCACTGCATGGAGGATGGTGAACAGTAGATTCTCACCAAAAATTAGCCCGTTCGGCCCCCCGGCCCCCGGAATCGATCATTATTTGAATCGTTTGACCCTCAAGGCCATTCCTTCACTCGGAACGGTGTTCCGAGAAGAGCAGGATCGGAAATCACACACGGCGGGCCGTCTCCGGGCAACGTGCCACCCACTGCATGGAGGATGGTGAACAGTAGATTCTCACCAAAAATCAGCCCGTTCGGCCCCCCGGCCCCCGGAATCGACCATTATTTGAATCGTTCGACCCTCAAGGCCATTCCTTCACTCGGAACGGTGTTCCGACAAGAGCAGGATCGGAAATCACACACGGCGGTCGTCTCCGGGCAACGTGCCACCCACTGCATGGAGGATGGTGAACAGTAGATTCTCACCAAAAATCAGCCCGTTCGGCCCCCCGGCCCCGGAATCGACCATTATTTGAATCGTTTGACCCTCAAGGCCATTCCTTCACTCCGAACGGTGTTCCGACAAGAGCAGGGTGGGAAATCACACACGGCGGCCGTCTCCGGGCAACGTGCAACCCACTGCGTGGAGGATGGTGAACAGTAGATTGTCACCAAAAATCAGCCCATCGGCCTCCCGAAATCGACCATTATTTGAATCGTTTAACCCTCAAGGCCATTCCTTCACTCCGACAAAAGCAGGATCGGAAATCACACACGGTGGCCGTCTCCGGGCAATGTGTGACCCACTGCGTGGAGGATGGTGAACAGTAGATTCTCACCAAAAATTAGCCCATTCGGCCCCCCGGAATCGACCATTATTTGAATCGTTTTACCCTCAAGGCCATCGTTCACTCCGAACGGTGTTCCGACAAGAGCAGGATCGGAAATCACACACGGCGGCCGTCTCCGGGCAACGTGTGACCCACTGCGTGGAGGATGGTGAACAGTAGATTCTCACCAAAAATCAGCCCCGTTGGGCCCCCCGGAATCGACCATTATTGAATCGTTTGACCCTCAAGGCCATTCCTTCGCTCCGAACGGTGTTCCGACAAGAGCAGGATCGAAAATCACACACGGCGGCCGTCTCCGGGCAACGTGCGACCCACTGCGTGGAGGATGGTGAACAGTAGATTCTCACCAAAATCAGCCCGTTCGGCCCCCCGGAATCGACCATTATTTGAATCGTTTGACCCTCAAGGCCATTCCTTCACTCCGAACGGGTGTTCCGACAAGAGCAGGATCGGAAATCACACACGGCGGCCGTCTCCGGGCAGCATGCGACCCACTGCGTGGAGGATGGTGAATAGTAGATTTTCACCAAAAATCAGCCCGTTCGGCCCCCCGGAATCGACCATTATTTGAATCGTTGACCCTCAAGGCCATATTTCACTCCGAACGGTGTTCCGACAAGAGCAAGATGGAAATCACACACGGCGGCCGTCTCCGGCAACGTGCGACCCACTGCATGGAGGATGGTGACAGTAGATTCTCACCAAAAATTAGCCCGTTCGGCCCCCCCGGCCCCCGGAATCGATCATTATTTGAATCGTTTGACCCTCAAGGCCATTCCTTCACTCGGAACGGTGTTCCGAGAAGAGCAGGATCGGAAATCACACACGGCGGCCGTCTCCGGCAACGTGCCACCCACTGCATGGAGGATGGTGAACAGTAGATTCTCACCAAAAATCTGCCCGTTCTGCCCCCCGGCCCCCGGAATCGACCATTATTTGAATCGTTCGACCTCAAGGCCATTCCTTCACTCGGAACGGTGTTCCGACAAGAGCAGGATCGGAAATCACACACGGCGGTTCGTCTCCGGGCAACGTGCCACCCACTGCATGGAGGATGGTGAACAGTAGATTCTCACCAAAAAATTAGCCCGTTCGGCCCCCCGAAATCGACCATTATTTGAATCGTTTGACCCTCAAGGTCATTCCTTCACTCCGACAAAAGCAGGATCGGAAATCACACACGGCGGCCCGTCTCCGGGCAATGTGTGACCCACTGCGTGGAGGATGGTGAACAGTAGATTCTCACCAAAAATTAGCCATTCGGCCCCCGGAATCGACCATTATTTGAATCGTTTGACCCTCAAGGCCATTCGTTCACTCCGAACGGTGTTCCGACAAGAGCAGGATCGGAAATCACACACGGCGGCCGTCTCCGGGCAACGTGTGACCCACTGCGTGGAGGATGGTGAACAGTAGACTCTCACCAAAAATCAGCCTGTTTGGCCCCCCGGAATCGACCATTATTTGAATCGTTTGACCCTCAAGGCCATTCCTTCGCTCCGAACGGTGTTCCGACAGAGCAGGATCGGAAATCACACACGGCGGCCGTCTCCGGGCAACGTGCGACCCACTACGTGGAGGATGGTGAACAGTAGATTCTCACCAAAAATCACCCGTTCGCCCCCCGGAATCGACCATTATTTGAATCGTTTGACCCTCAAGGCCATTCCTTCACTCGGAACGTTGTTCCGACAAGAGCAGGATCGGAAATCACACACGGCGGCCGTCTCCGGGCACGTGCCACCACACTGCGTGGAGGATGGTGAACAGTAGATTCTCACCAAAAATCAGCCCGTTCGGCCTCGCGGGAATCGACCATTATTGAATCGTTTGAGCCTCAAGGCCATTCCTTCACTCGGAACGGTGTTCCGACAAGAGCAGGATGGGAAATCACACACCGCGGCCCGTCTCCGGGCAACGTGCGACCCACTGCGTGGAGGATGGTGAACAGTAGATTAAAACCAAAAATCAGCCCGTTCGGCCCCCCCGGAATCGACCATTATTTGAATCGTTTCACCCTCAAGGCCATTCCTTCACTCCGAACGGTGTTCCGACAAGAGCAGGATCGGAAATCACACACGCGGCCCGTCTCCGGGCAACGTGCGACCCACTGCGTGGAGGATGGTGAACAGTAGATTCTCACCAAAAATCAGCACGTTTCGGCCCCCCGGAATCGACCATTATTTGAATCGTTTGACCCTCAAGGCCATTCCTTCGCTCCGAACGTTGTTCCGACAGAGCAGGATCGGAAATCACACACGGCGGCCGTCTCCGGGCAACGTGCGACCCACTGCGTGGAGGATGGTGAAAGAGTAGATTCTCACCAAAAATCAGCCCGTTCAGCCCCGGAATCGACCATTATTTGAACGTTTGACCCTCAAGGCCATTCCTTCACTCCGACAAGAGCAGGATCGAAAATCACACACGGCGGCGTCTCCGGGCAACATGCGACCCACTGCGTGGAGGATGGTGAACAGTAGATTCTCACCAAAATCAGTTCGTTCGGCCTCCCGGAATAGACCATTATTTGAATCGTTTGACCCTCAAGGCCATTCCTTCACTCCGACAAGAGCAGGATCAGAAATCACACACACGGCAGCCGTCTCCGGGCAACGTGCGACCCACTGCGTGGAGGATGGTGAACAGTAGATTCTCAAAAAAAATCAGCCCGTTCGGAACGAATCGACCATTATTTGAATCGTTTGAACCCTCAAGGCCATTCCTTCACTCCGAACGTGTTCCGACAAGAGCAGGATGGAAATCACACACGGCGGGCCGTCTCCAGGCAACGTGCCACCCACTGCGTGGAGGGATGGTGAACAGTAGATTCTCACCAAAAATCAGCCCATTCGGCCTCCGAAATCGACCATTATTTGAATCGTTTGACCCTCAAGGCCATTCCTTCACTTCGACAAGAGCAGGATCGGAAATCACACACGGCGGCCGTCTCTGGGCAACGTGTGACCCACTGCGTGGAGGACAAGCAACAACTTGGACTACCACAGCACAAATTTTACTAAAGAAAGACTTATAGAATACATATACATATACATAGCGACTCGAAAGTCGATCACAATATACAGTATTACAAACAGCAGCAGAAGAAAAACGGAAAATCCCCGAGATGGTGGGGAAACCACCTCCAAACAGCTCGCAACAAAGTTCCCGAGGAAATCGAAACCTAGAGTGGTAAATCCAAGCAGCGACGTCAACTTCAATTGCTCCAAGAACCTGCCTAGGATAAACCTAGGTAAGTACAACCACCGTACTCGCAAGACATTGCTTATGGATTAATTAAAACATGGTATTAATCCAGTTTGACAAGTGATAAAGGTTCGCATTTTATAACAAGTTCAAGTTACATACTAGAGATGAAATGAGCATAAACTACACAATTTAATCTCATATTGTAGCAAGAGCATAGCAATGATAAACACATGACGATAAAAGTAACTTAAGAGCATACACACAAATACAACAATACGAATGTCATCATTTCTAATTTTATTTGGATAGCCCACACCCATTCAAAAATCTCAATCTTTCTCACGGCAACGCCTGCCTCAAACTCCAATTCATGGCAACACAAGCCTAACCGTCACCAACGAGCCGACAACCTCGGATATAAAGAGTGCACCCCGGGTGGAGGTTGTGAGGCTCCACGCAGTCTCTGAGACTTATCCCCAACTATATCGTAGGTTCGTTTCGTTGGTGACCTATGCGTTTTCCCTCGGGTCTTCACCGCCGACTCAACCACCTCGGTATAAGGAGTGCAACCATGGTGGGGTTCACAAGAATCGACCATTATTTGAATCGTTTGACCCTCAAGGCCATTCCTTCACTCCGAACGGTGTTCCGACAAGAGCAGGATCAGAAATCACACACGGCGGCCCTGTCAGGGCAACGTGCGAACCACTGCGTAGAGGATGGTGAGCAATAGATTCTCACCAAAAATCGGCCCTAGAACCACCACTCCCCACGTCTCTCCTCACGACGTAGCGTGCTTGGCAGAAATACGGGCGGCGCCCCTGGATCCGCCTTGAAGTCTCGATCCACGAGCCCGTTTTTCATGATTCCACAAAATTTCAGAAGCTTACTCTGTGTCCAACGGGGGCAACACAGACATGCTTGCACTGGTCGGCCCGTTCGACACCCAGAATCGACAATTATTTGAATGGTTTGACCCTCAAGGCCATTCCTTCGCTCCGAACGGTGTTCCGACAAGAGCAGGATCGGAAATCACACACGGCGGCCGTTTCAGGGGCAACGTGCTGAACCACTACGTGGAGGATGGTGAACCGTAGATTCTCACCAAAAATCAGCCCGTTCGACCCCCAGAATCGACCATTATTTGAATCGTTTGACCCTCAAGGCCATTCCTTCACTCCGAACGGTGTTCCGACAAGAGCAGGATCGGAAATCACACACGGCGGCCGTTTCAGGGCAACGTGCGAACCACTGCGTGGAGGATGGTGAACAGTAGATTCTCACCAAAAATCAGCCCGTTCGACCCCCAGAATCGACCATTATTTGAATCGTTTGACCCTCAAGGCCATTCCTTCACTCCGAACGGTGTTCCGACAAGAGCAGGATCGGAAATCACACACGGCGGCCGTTTCAGGGCAACGTGCGAACCACTACGTGGAGGATGGTGAACAGTAGATTCTCACCAAAAATCAGCCCGTTCGACCCCCAGAATCGACCATTATTTGAATCGTTTGACCCTCAAGGCCATTCCTTCACTCCGAACGGTGTTCCGACAAGAGCAGGATCGGAAATCACACACGGCGGCCGTTTCAGGGCAACGTGTCGAACCACTGCGTGGAGGATGGTGAACAGTAGATTCTCACCAAAAATCAGCCCGTTCGACCCCCAGAATCGACCATTATTTGAATCGTTTGACCCTCAAGGCCATTCCTTCACTACGAACGGTGTTCCGACAAGAGCAGGGATCGGAAATCACACACGGCGGCCGTTTCAGGACAACGTGTGAACCACTGCGTGGAGGATGGTGAACAGTAGATTCTCACCAAAAATCAGCCCGTTCGACCCCCAGAATCGACCATTATTTGAATCGTTTGACCCTCAAGGCCATTCCTTCACTCCGAACGGTGTTCCGACAAGAGCAGGATCGGAAATCACACACGGCGGCCGTTTCAGGGCAACGTGGGAACCACTGCGTGGAGGATGGTGAACAGTAGATTCTCACCAAAAATCAGCCCGTTCGACCCCCAGAATCGACCATTATTTGAATCGTTTGACCCTCAAGGCCATTCCTTCACTCCGAACGGTGTTCCGACAAGAGCAGGATCGGAAATCACACACGGCGGCCGTTTCAGGGCAACGTGCGAACCACTGCGTAGAGGATGGTGAACAGTAGATTCTCACCAAAAATCAGCCCTAGAACCACCACTCCCCATCGTCTCTCCTCACGACGTAGCATGCTTGGCAGAAATACGAGCGGCGCCCCTGGATCCGCCTTGAAGTCTCGATCCACGAGCCCGTTTTGCACGATTCCACAAAATTCCGAAGCTTACTCTGTGTCCAATGGGGCAACACAGATATGCTTGCGCTGGTCGGCCCGTTCGACACCCAGAATCGACAATTATTTGAATGGTTTGACCCTCAAGGCCATTCCTTCGCTCCGAACGGTGTTCCGACAAGAGCAGGATCGGAAATCACACACGGCGGCCGTTTCAGGGCAACGTGTGAACCACTACGTGGAGGATGGTGAACAGTAGATTCTCACCAAAAATCAGCCCGTTCGACCCCCAGAATCGACCATTATTTGAATCGTTTGACCCTCAAGGCCATTCCTTCACTCCGAACGGTGTTCGACAAGAGCAGGATCGGAAATCACACACGGCGGCCGTTTCAGGGCAACGTGCGAACCACTGCGTGGAGGATGGTGAACAGTAGATTCTCACCAAAAATCAGCCCGTTCGACCCCCAGAATCGACCATTATTTGAATCGTTTGACCCTCAAGGCCATTCCTTCACTCCGAACGGTGTTCCGACAAGAGCAGGATCGGAAATCACACACGGCGGCCGTTTCAGGGCAACGTGCGAACCACTGCGTGGAGGATGGTGAACAGTAGATTCTCACCAAAAATCAGCCCGTTCGACCCCCAGAATCGACCATTATTTGAATCGTTTGACCCTCAAGGCCAATCCTTCACTCCGAACGGTGTTCCGACAAGAGCAGGATCGGAAAATCACACACGGCGGCCGTTTCAGGGCAACGTGCGAACCACTGCGTGGAGGATGGTGAACAGTAGATTCTCACCAAAAATCAGCCCGTTCGACCCCCAGAATCGACCATTATTTGAATCGTTTGACCCTCAAGGCCATTCCTTCGCTCCGAACGGTGTTCCGACAAGAGCAGGATCGGAAATCACACACGGCGGCCGTTTCAGGGCAACGTGTGAACCACTACGTGGAGGATGGTGAACAGTAGATTCTCACCAAAAATCAGCCCGTTCGACCCCCAGAATCGACAATTATTTGAATGGTTTGACCCTCAAGGCCATTCCTTCGCTCCGAACGGTGTTCCGACAAGAGCAGGATCGGAAATCACACACGGCGGCCGTTTCAGGGCAACGTGTGAACCACTACGTGGAGGATGGTGAACAGTAGATTCTCACCAAAAATCAGCCCGTTCGACACCCCAGAATCGACCATTATTTGAATCGTTTGACCCTCAAGGCCATTCCTTCACTCCGAACGGTGTTCCGACAAGAGCAGGATCGGAAATCACACACGGTGGCCGTTTCAGGGCAACGTGTGAACCACTACGTGGAGGATGGTGAACAGTAGATTCTCACCAAAAATCAGCCCGTTCGACTGTCACGGACCCGGAGTTGTATATGACTAAGGGAACGCGAAGTCGCCAAGGACCGAAGGACTCGTCGGTCCGGTGGCACGGTACCTGCGCCGTACGCACCAAGACGGAACGATCCGACACCCGCCACGTGCGAGCCGGCCGGAAGCGACCAATCTTCCCAGAGCCACATACGATTCCATAATCCGGTGAAGGTCTAGAGTCGTTCCCAATTACTACCAGGGAAAACAGGGTCGGAGGAGCCCGGCAATTCTACCCACACCCTAACCTAGCTCGAAAGCTAGTGGGTCGCTCGAAGGCCCGGTAGAACGCCCACACCCTGCCTGGCCGGCACAGCATCTCAGCCAGCGGGTCACTCAACCGATTCCTGCCCAACCTAGTAACAACTGGTACAACCATAACCCTTCACGGCATACCCAAAACGCTTCATATCATACACGCATTGCGTAAGGGCAGCCTGGAATCAACAACTCGGATATCATAACAAAGCTCTACAGATACGATATTAATATTAACTGCCCACGATGGGACAACACATTACATCATTCAGTCATAACTGAAAGCATATCCGAGTACGGAGAAATTAAACGACAGCGGAAACAAGGTGAATGAGTCCCACAGCGGTATGGTGACCGCTGAACAAAAGCTACATCCTATCCCATAGATCGACTAACTAACCGAGGAAACAGCAATCTCAGGCATCATCAAAATAGTCCTCAACCATCGGCTCACCTGCAAGCTCCAGGAATAACCTGGGTAAGTACGAACGTACTCGCAAGACTTATCCGTGCTTGATTAAATGTCCTACTCATACTAGTACAACATCAATTAAACATGAATGCTTCTCAGAGTAACAATATACAAGTTAAGAATATAACATTAATAAGGTGAAATAAAGGTAGGGCAAGTAACAGACTAACTCAGAATACAAACATATAGCAAACAATTCACCACGAGATCCAATCATCAAATCCAAATCCATTGGGGCAGCCCATGAGTACAATCCAAATTTATTCGACCACCCTGGACCGTCCCGGCAATGCAACTGCTACGGGAAGTATCGAGTGCTCCTCACGAGTCTTATCATCAGGTAACCCATAGCAGTGAGTCCGGCAACGACCATGAGGGTTTTCAACTTATCACATTTTCATTCCAATTAATCTCTCGGTCCGTTACCGGCAGAACAACCACCATGGGAAATAGCGAGTGCTCTTCACTGGAAGGTTGCAAAGCTCCAGTGACCGAGTCTTACCATCAAGTAATCCAGATGTGGGGAGTCCGGCAACGACCACGCGGTAATAAGGGATGGTGACACGCTGAAGATAGGGTTGGTGCAGCGACAAAATTCTTCTTCCTCCTGGGTCGCTATCACCCGGCATTTAACACCAACCGTACCCATTGTGCACGCCCTCGGCTCTCCCAACTCACTTAAGCAATTTCAGTTGAAAGGGTAGTAAGGATGTTCTCAACATAAGCATACGTCCTACACATACTAGTGTGCTCAACCTCATATGGGACATACAAGCAATCATTCACACATAAGCACACATAAACAGGGCATACACAAGAGTACGGAAAGTAAGGATGCAACAAGCTCTGCTTGCCTGATTCGGGTTGTTCCTGATCTTGCGGGGAGCATGCGGGAGAACTCCAGAATACTTGAAAACACCGGTAAGAAGCAAGCGACCTCTAAAAAGAGAAAAAGCAACCCTAAGAACTAATTCGAAAAGGACGAAGATGCATGAATGCCAGTGATATGGATGCAACTACGGTGGATTTAAAATAAGGTATACAAGTACCTAAGCAGGTTTGTGTTCATTCCAAATGTTGGTTTAGTTTTAGTTGCGGTATAACTTTAATCAGGGGTAAACCTAGAATATGGAGGCACGCATGGGATACGATATGCAATGAAGGAGAAAGGTCTTAACTCTATAATTAGGGCTAGGGCTCAGTTGATCGATTTGTTGTCGTGGGTGAGAACATGGAGTCGCGATTAATATGGATGCATTCGATTGTTGAGATAGGCAACTAAGATGGATGTGTAACACGATAGCACGATTATATACCAGTACTTAGATGAGTTATGACGTTAGTCATTTTAATCTTTACTGTTAAGCTAGATTCTCTAGTATTACTACTTAGTAGTAAGCCCAGTGCAATTTGGTCATTTCTGAAATCTCTAAATACAGCATCATACAGTAATGGCATTATGAAAGCCTACAAGTATAAGGATGATCTTAGGTGAAATAATTATTTTACTCGGAAGGTGCATGCATTTCCTACGAAGCTTCAAGTCTAATTAGATGTTAGCATTTCCTGTCTTCTTCTTAGTAAAGAACAAGGTATTGCATATCTTATTTCCAATATGATCTCATCATCTAAGAACAACGGTTGGTTTCGTCATGTCCTCTTTATAGATATTACATTTCCTAGTTAATTAAGTGTTCGTTGCACGGTCCCACATATCATAGAACTAGGTACTCATTTCTTTTCATTTAAACTTATCAGCATATGGTGTATGAGATTGTCCTTGACACAGCTAGACCTAAATTATATTACCTCTACATCAATGAACCGTTAGATCATGATTGCAGCAATCGGCATATCGACCATTGGTTCGCTTAATTGCCATTTAGCGTGAGTAGAATCAATTGCCGAAAGTTACTAGCATTTAAAATTTGCTAACCAAGGACTGACCTCTAACCAACTCTGTCTTTCCTCGCTATTGTTTTGCTTTAACAATAATTATTCAGAAAGGCTAGGAGATCGTGATATTACTTATTTGACTTAAGGTTGCTTACCCAAAATGGCTTGGTAGGTTGATTGCAGTTGGCTCCCTAATGCATCCCTCGATTAGTAATCCCATCCGAAACAAGGCTATAGCAATTGTTCTGGTACTGAAATTCTTCAAGTTTTACCATAGTGTTTTTATTGGGCAACCATTAGGTACTAACGACCGGTTGAGCATCTATTCTTAACAGTCTGAGCATGGAATCATAGTTGCACATCCCACCTCAATGGTACTTTTCCCCAATCTTCATTTCCTTAGATTCAATCGTTCAATAATTACCCTAACAAGCAAATGCAACATCATTTCTTTCAACTTAATTAATCTGACATGTTTAAAGGAATTCAATGTAGCATCCATTTTAAGCAACCAGATTACTCATGACACTTTGCTAAGATCAAGTGCACTTCTGTTCTTATCAATGCACAGGAAAGCATCGGTGCAGCTAGAGCTAAGCGTAGTATCAGGCCCTTACTACCAGAATAGGTTCAGGTCATTAAATCCACTCTCAGCCCCCGAAATTCAGAATACCGGTAGCAGTATTTTGCCCATAACGTTTGATCAACAAATCCGATGTGAGCAAACTCAGCGGCGTTGGAAAGCTATCGACGATACCTATCTTCGATATTTTGGGGGTGACATCAGATTCCCAACGGTTTAATCCCAGAATTAGAACGAAACTCGACAGATCTCAACCCTGGGAGAACACTCATAGCTGCAGCAGTATTTTGGTCATAACTTTTAGAGTATAACTCCGATTGGAGCAATTCCAGTGGCATTGGAAAGCTGAGGATGAAACCCACAACTCTTCCATTGGACCAACTCAGAATTCTGCACGGTTTGGTAGCAGTTTTCAGATTAAACTCGCTGGCCTAGATTCAAACTGCAACTGATCCCCAATCTTTAAGTCTCAAAATTTCTTCAAATCCACACTCATCTAGGGACTAATTGAGGTATACCTTTGCAGCATGAATCTCCAATTTGAAGGAATCCCGACAAAAACCATGAAATCCCCTCTCTTTTCTTCTCTAATCCCTTCTTCTTTCTTCCTCATAGCTGCTCCAAGCTTCTAGCCATAGCTCTTCTCCTGCTCCTGCCAAGCTCCTCTTGGTTAGCTGCCGTGGCAGCAGCATGAGGCCAGCTGCCGTGCTGAAGGAAGGGGGCTGAGGAGAGGGGCCGGGCTTTGGCGACCAAAGCCACGGCGGCGTCTGCCTGCCGCGGCAGCTCCAGCGGCAGGGCGGCCGGGAGGCGGTGGTGGCGCGGCAGGGCGCGGCAGGGCGGTGCTGGAGCTTGGGAGGCCGGCGGTGCATCTGGGCTGAGCAGGAAAAATGGGAGAGGAGGAGAGAAGAAGATGGCAGGGTGCCCAAAAGTGCATGCATGTGGATGGTTTTTGGGTGGATTGGAGGATTAGGAGATGGGGAATCCAATGGTGTAACATGCATGAGCCAATTCTTGATTCTTGATGGGATTTTGGAGGGGATGAGTTGGGGAAGAAGAAGGCTTTGGGGAATGCCTGCTGCCATGCTGCGTGGGGAAGAAGAGAAAGTGCGGTGGGGGAGGGAAATAAGAAAAGAAATGGGGAGAGGGAAGAAGGAGCTGCCAGGTGGGCCCCACGGCAGGAGAGAGGGAGATGAGATATTTTCTTTTTATTTGTTATTTGCTGCTCAAAAGCTAAATTAACTAGGGTTCCAAAAGTAAAATTTGAATTCTAGGGGCTGGAATCATTTCCCCAAATATTTTTCAAACATTAGGACTTGAAGTCAATAAGATGATTAACTTTTAAAGGCAACATTTCAGTTATACCGGAGGAGAGGAAGTTAACTTAGTTAGCTTCTTCCAACATTTGTCCGAGAAGGAAACTGCGGGAGATAACCTGATCTTGATATACAAGTGAGCTCCAATTAACTGGTAAAAGTTTTGATAGCTGGGATGTTAGGAACATGCATGAATTTTTGAGTCGTGAGTTTTAGTGACATTAGTTTCGCTATTCGATTTTTGTGTTAATCTTAAGGGTACATGTTAGGGATTTTAATCGAAATCATTGTTGAACTACCTATATGCATGCATGTAAGGGAAGAACTCCAATTTATTCACGATGATCTTCACTGATCTCGTGTTTGAAGATTTGGTCGCTACAAAAGCTACCCCCCTTAAAAGAATCTTGTCCCGAGATTCCTACGGTAAAGAAGAGAAGATGAGGTATTCAACTTGCAGCAAGACTTTGACAAGATACCAAGCTGTCGATGGTGGGAAAACATAGTCATTTTCGTGGAAATGACTCCTTCTACGGTGTTTCAGCTTTAATAGGCTCTACACTTGGTTGAGAGGAGAGACGAAGGTGGAAAGAGCAGGAATGACTGGGAGGTGCTGCGACGGTTGCCGGTCCGGCAAATTCAGAATTCAAGATTGTTGGTTTGAGTGAGGAGAGCTATTACGAACAACTATTCTTGTTCAAGTCCTGAACCAGGGAGGGGGTGGAGACATGACTCCGGAGTAAAAGGAATGTATGGTCATGGTTACTTCAAATTGGAAAGAAAGAACAACGAATGTGTTGGTCACAGATCACGGTAATTGCCTTCATTATCTTGAGATGAGTTGAAGATGTCCTTTACTTGAGGAGAGATTAGGTGCTATTTTTGGACAACTATGCTTCCATTAGGATAAGAAGGAACAAGGTGGTATGAATTAAATAGTTTGAAGATACTGTCCGGAGAGGGATTGATCCAGGAACTGTCGGGACCGAAGAATAGTCTCGTACTACAGATAGTGCCCTCGACGAGGAGTTGGCCCGACTCCCTATTGAGGTTCTAGGTGAGCACGAAAGCATTCTGGGGTACTGAGTACATGCCTATATACACCGGATTATTCACCGAATAGGTTTACATGGCTTGTACGAGAGCAATTCCAGATCATCCAACATTTTAGAAACTCAAGTGGTTAAGATGGAGTGGAATATCTTTAAGATCAATCTGAGGTTCTGCTTAGTCTTGGTAGCAAGGGTTGTTAAAGGAAAATGGTTTGAATGCATCACTTTGTATAGGTGATAGATCGGAATCGTCGAGACCAAGGAATAATTCTGTACCGCATGCAGTACCATCAACGAGGAGGTGATCAGGTTCCCTATTGATGTTCTGACACGGGCACGGCAGCATTCCATGATACCGAGTGCTTGCGCATCAATTCTGGATAATCCACCATGTGTAGGTTTACATCATCAACTTAAAACAAGGCATTATAAGATGATTCTGAAACTTCCTTCACAACTGTTAAGAAGGAGGAAGGGAGAGATAGAATCGGAGTTTTGTTCAACTCCAATTCAATCAAGGGCCTTAACTTAGAGCAGGAATTAAAAGATGGAGAACACAAGGAGGTTAGCAAAGAATGTTAAGAAGGTACAGAAGGGCATAAGCCAGATAAGCTTGAGATTAGGTATGCGAGACGAGAATTTTCCCCCAAAAAGGAATAAAGGAAAGCACCGGATTACTTGAAAGAATACGGGAGAATACTTGCACTGAAATGGACAAAAGAAGGGTTGTACACTAAGGATGCCACATAGGCATGGGAGGTTGACATCGTCGGTTGACACCCAATCGGCAGGGTTAAGTTAGTCGAACTAGGAAAAGACTATATGTTGCAAGGTTGGGGCTTTTGGGTTTTGAAAACAAGGTTCGTGGAGAAGATGATTGGGTGACATAACAAGTTGGCGAGTTTGGACAGTCCTTCGCTTACTGGTAGGATACCAATCTTTGGTGATTTTGACCATGGTGAAGGTGGTGAGAGATGCAGCTCCATACATTTTAATTTTAGTTCTCTTGTATTTATACCTTCTAGACCGGATGATTAGATAAAAAGGGGCATGTATATGGTCACAAGAAGAACTGTCAGGATGCTCACATCAATCTCTTTAAATAGGTGTAATGCTCTGAGTTAAAAAGGGATACTTAGGGGAATTAAGTTGATGGAAGGTTTACCGACAGGGTTTTGGGACTTTCTGAGATCTCTTAATCGAGATGGAGATAGAGGAATCAAGACTAACACATTGGGAGTTATTGATTAAATTTGGGACTTCTCTCTGGCTCTTATGTGGAGTTTCAAGATGGAAACTATTGTCTGACCTCTTGTCATAATAGGCAAGAGTTGCGATAATACAAAGGTAGAAGAGACTTGTTCGAAGAATCATCTGGAAACGGCCCGGAATCTGGACGGACTGCATATTCAGCAGCAAAACCACTTAACAACTTCATATTGAGGTTAGGTGTGATTACTGAAATAAGTTGTTTGGTATTTGCTAAGGCTGGTTACGGAAGATGAGATACATACGTATTCTATAAGACGTAGTTTTTTTTTCCACATTTGTG
Organism: Stipa capillata; assembly: GCA_019208055.1. Taxonomy (NCBI): domain Eukaryota; kingdom Viridiplantae; phylum Streptophyta; class Magnoliopsida; order Poales; family Poaceae; genus Stipa; species Stipa capillata. Next base: position 25,292 of record JAGXJF010001445.1, read on the forward strand.
TTTAGGCAAGAGTTGATACGGAGATGGTGATATGTACTATCAAGACGATAATCCCACGGAAATACACGTTTGACAAATGGCACAAGAGCTAGGAGTCAATACTTTTCATATGAATAACATACCCATCCTTGCATATGGCTGAAATTATCAACACCTTCGAGTGAGACATTCCAACACCATATGCAAGAAAATTGAGCAGCCATAATGTTCATATGAAAAGGTTTACTCCACTAGTCAATTTTTAGAAAGAAGAACTTAGTTCGTGATACCAAGAAGCACATTTGGGCTTGCTGAAATTTCTGGACAGCACACACTGTTCCTGTGTGAGAGTCCACCAGGAAAGATAAAACATGGAGGAAAACCCTACACCAGGAGGTATAGAACCCAAGGAGTGAAGTAGTGGAATTAGTTCACCAAAAGAAGGAGAAAAGGGTTCATCAGCTGATCCAAGAATTAAATCGAGGATCAAAAGAGAGGACAAGCAATTCAGCGTCCTCCCATGGGTAGGATTTTGAGGTTAGATAGGAAGAGAGTGGACAAGATAGAATTCTCTTGGTCGTCCTCTTTACAGAGATAAGGTGTTAACAAGGGAGAGGAAAAGCGAGAGATCATCAACTCTAGGGCTTAGAGCAGAAATTTGAGCTAGCAAAACAACTGTAAGTAATAAGGATGCGTAAAAAGATATCGGTGTGCTCAATATGCCTACAGCCTAGGGATGGCTCCTAGCTGAGAAGGTAGGTATTCTTGATGATTACAAATTTCAGCACGACGAAGACTTGATAATGACTAGGAATGGGATACTGCGGCATCTATCAGAAGTCGAAGTATTGGAACATGAAAGGAAACAAGATTGAGAGCATAGATGATAAAAGTTGAGAGACTTGGACCAGAATTGAGGGATGGAAATGCAAAAGAGAAACACTCAGCTATACCACTCACTAAGAAGACACAAGAGCAAGGGTTAAAACATCCGAGAGACATCTTGCATAGGAAGGCAAGATGAGATAAGAGTTTATAGAACTTTTGCAAATCGAAATGAGTTGGATAAGGAGAAAATCAAGATTCTAAGTCTGAAGAGATAAGGAATAAATGGAGCCTTACTTATTAATTTTAAACATAGGGTTTAACTTTTAAATAGTTTTGCTGGCCTATCGGCGAGGCGCAGCGGAAGCTCCTATCTAACGACCACCTGCAATTGGTTTCCTACGGTCAGCTCGGCTCTGATACCAAGCTGTCACGGACCCGGAATTGCATATGACTAAGGGAACGCGAAGTCGCCAAGGACCGAAGGACTCGTCGGTCCGGTGGCACGGTACCTGCGCCGTACGCACCAAGACGGAACGATCCGACACCCGCCACGTGCGAGCCGGCCGGAAGCGACCAATCTTCCCAGAGCCACATACGATTCCATAATCCGGTGAAGGTCTAGAGTCGTTCCCAATTACTACCAGGGAAAACAGGGTCGGAGGAGCCCGGCAATTCTACCCACACCCTAACCTAGCTCGAAAGCTAGTGGGTCGCTCGAAGGCCCGGTAGAACGCCCACACCCTGCCTGGCCGGCACAGCATCTCAGCCAGCGGGTCACTCAACCGATTCCTGCCCAACCTAGTAACAACTGGTACAACCATAACCCTTCACGGCATACCCAAAACGCTTCATATCATACACGCATTGCGTAAGGGCAGCCTGGAATCAACAACTCGGATATCATAACAAAGCTCTACAGATACGATATTAATATTAACTGCCCACGATGGGACAACACATTACATCATTCAGTCATAACTGAAAGCATATCCGAGTACGGAGAAATTAAACGACAGCGGAAACAAGGTGAATGAGTCCCACAGCGGTATGGTGACCGCTGAACAAAAGCTACATCCTATCCCATAGATCGACTAACTAACCGAGGAAACAGCAATCTCAGGCATCATCAAAATAGTCCTCAACCATCGGCTCACCTGCAAGCTCCAGGAATAACCTGGGTAAGTACGAACGTACTCGCAAGACTTATCCGTGCTTGATTAAATGTCCTACTCATACTAGTACAACATCAATTAAACATGAATGCTTCTCAGAGTAACAATATACAAGTTAAGAATATAACATTAATAAGGTGAAATAAAGGTAGGGCAAGTAACAGACTAACTCAGAATACAAACATATAGCAAACAATTCACCACGAGATCCAATCATCAAATCCAAATCCATTGGGGCAGCCCATGAGTACAATCCAAATTTATTCGACCACCCTGGACCGTCCCGGCAATGCAACTGCTACGGGAAGTATCGAGTGCTCCTCACGAGTCTTATCATCAGGTAACCCATAGCAGTGAGTCCGGCAACGACCATGAGGGTTTTCAACTTATCACATTTTCATTCCAATTAATCTCTCGGTCCGTTACCGGCAGAACAACCACCATGGGAAATAGCGAGTGCTCTTCACTGGAAGGTTGCAAAGCTCCAGTGACCGAGTCTTACCATCAAGTAATCCAGATGTGGGGAGTCCGGCAACGACCACGCGGTAATAAGGGATGGTGACACGCTGAAGATAGGGTTGGTGCAGCGACAAAATTCTTCTTCCTCCTGGGTCGCTATCACCCGGCATTTAACACCAACCGTACCCATTGTGCACGCCCTCGGCTCTCCCAACTCACTTAAGCAATTTCAGTTGAAAGGGTAGTAAGGATGTTCTCAACATAAGCATACGTCCTACACATACTAGTGTGCTCAACCTCATATGGGACATACAAGCAATCATTCACACATAAGCACACATAAACAGGGCATACACAAGAGTACGGAAAGTAAGGATGCAACAAGCTCTGCTTGCCTGATTCGGGTTGTTCCTGATCTTGCGGGGAGCATGCGGGAGAACTCCAGAATACTTGAAAACACCGGTAAGAAGCAAGCGACCTCTAAAAAGAGAAAAAGCAACCCTAAGAACTAATTCGAAAAGGACGAAGATGCATGAATGCCAGTGATATGGATGCAACTACGGTGGATTTAAAATAAGGTATACAAGTACCTAAGCAGGTTTGTGTTCATTCCAAATGTTGGTTTAGTTTTAGTTGCGGTATAACTTTAATCAGGGGTAAACCTAGAATATGGAGGCACGCATGGGATACGATATGCAATGAAGGAGAAAGGTCTTAACTCTATAATTAGGGCTAGGGCTCAGTTGATCGATTTGTTGTCGTGGGTGAGAACATGGAGTCGCGATTAATATGGATGCATTCGATTGTTGAGATAGGCAACTAAGATGGATGTGTAACACGATAGCACGATTATATACCAGTACTTAGATGAGTTATGACGTTAGTCATTTTAATCTTTACTGTTAAGCTAGATTCTCTAGTATTACTACTTAGTAGTAAGCCCAGTGCAATTTGGTCATTTCTGAAATCTCTAAATACAGCATCATACAGTAATGGCATTATGAAAGCCTACAAGTATAAGGATGATCTTAGGTGAAATAATTATTTTACTCGGAAGGTGCATGCATTTCCTACGAAGCTTCAAGTCTAATTAGATGTTAGCATTTCCTGTCTTCTTCTTAGTAAAGAACAAGGTATTGCATATCTTATTTCCAATATGATCTCATCATCTAAGAACAACGGTTGGTTTCGTCATGTCCTCTTTATAGATATTACATTTCCTAGTTAATTAAGTGTTCGTTGCACGGTCCCACATATCATAGAACTAGGTACTCATTTCTTTTCATTTAAACTTATCAGCATATGGTGTATGAGATTGTCCTTGACACAGCTAGACCTAAATTATATTACCTCTACATCAATGAACCGTTAGATCATGATTGCAGCAATCGGCATATCGACCATTGGTTCGCTTAATTGCCATTTAGCGTGAGTAGAATCAATTGCCGAAAGTTACTAGCATTTAAAATTTGCTAACCAAGGACTGACCTCTAACCAACTCTGTCTTTCCTCGCTATTGTTTTGCTTTAACAATAATTATTCAGAAAGGCTAGGAGATCGTGATATTACTTATTTGACTTAAGGTTGCTTACCCAAAATGGCTTGGTAGGTTGATTGCAGTTGGCTCCCTAATGCATCCCTCGATTAGTAATCCCATCCGAAACAAGGCTATAGCAATTGTTCTGGTACTGAAATTCTTCAAGTTTTACCATAGTGTTTTTATTGGGCAACCATTAGGTACTAACGACCGGTTGAGCATCTATTCTTAACAGTCTGAGCATGGAATCATAGTTGCACATCCCACCTCAATGGTACTTTTCCCCAATCTTCATTTCCTTAGATTCAATCGTTCAATAATTACCCTAACAAGCAAATGCAACATCATTTCTTTCAACTTAATTAATCTGACATGTTTAAAGGAATTCAATGTAGCATCCATTTTAAGCAACCAGATTACTCATGACACTTTGCTAAGATCAAGTGCACTTCTGTTCTTATCAATGCACAGGAAAGCATCGGTGCAGCTAGAGCTAAGCGTAGTATCAGGCCCTTACTACCAGAATAGGTTCAGGTCATTAAATCCACTCTCAGCCCCCGAAATTCAGAATACCGGTAGCAGTATTTTGCCCATAACGTTTGATCAACAAATCCGATGTGAGCAAACTCAGCGGCATTGGAAAGCTATCAACGATACCTATCTTCGATATTTTGGGGGTGACATCAGATTCCCAACGGTTTAATCCCAGAATTAGAACGAAACTCGACAGATCTCAACCCTGGGAGAACACTCATAGCTGCAGCAGTATTTTGGTCATAACTTTTAGAGTATAACTCCGATTGGAGCAATTCCAGTGGCATTGGAAAGCTGAGGATGAAACCCACAACTCTTCCATTGGACCAACTCAGAATTCTGCACGGTTTGGTAGCAGTTTTCAGATTAAACTCGCTGGCCTAGATTCAAACTGCAACTGATCCCCAATCTTTAAGTCTCAAAATTTCTTCAAATCCACACTCATCTAGGGACTAATTGAGGTATACCTTTGCAGCATGAATCTCCAATTTGAAGGAATCCCGACAAAAACCATGAAATCCCCTCTCTTTTCTTCTCTAATCCCTTCTTCTTTCTTCCTCATAGCTGCTCCAAGCTTCTAGCCATAGCTCTTCTCCTGCTCCTGCCAAGCTCCTCTTGGTTAGCTGCCGTGGCAGCAGCATGAGGCCAGCTGCCGTGCTGAAGGAAGGGGGCTGAGGAGAGGGGCCGGGCTTTGGCGACCAAAGCCACGGCGGCGTCTGCCTGCCGCGGCAGCTCCAGCGGCAGGGCGGCCGGGAGGCGGTGGTGGCGCGGCAGGGCGCGGCAGGGCGGTGCTGGAGCTTGGGAGGCCGGCGGTGCATCTGGGCTGAGCAGGAAAAATGGGAGAGGAGGAGAGAAGAAGATGGCAGGGTGCCCAAAAGTGCATGCATGTGGATGGTTTTTGGGTGGATTGGAGGATTAGGAGATGGGGAATCCAATGGTGTAACATGCATGAGCCAATTCTTGATTCTTGATGGGATTTTGGAGGGGATGAGTTGGGGAAGAAGAAGGCTTTGGGGAATGCCTGCTGCCATGCTGCGTGGGGAAGAAGAGAAAGTGCGGTGGGGGAGGGAAATAAGAAAAGAAATGGGGAGAGGGAAGAAGGAGCTGCCAGGTGGGCCCCACGGCAGGAGAGAGGGAGATGAGATATTTTCTTTTTATTTGTTATTTGCTGCTCAAAAGCTAAATTAACTAGGGTTCCAAAAGTAAAATTTGAATTCTAGGGGCTGGAATCATTTCCCCAAATATTTTTCAAACATTAGGACTTGAAGTCAATAAGATGATTAACTTTTAAAGGCAACATTTCAGTTATACCGGAGGAGAGGAAGTTAACTTAGTTAGCTTCTTCCAACATTTGTCCGAGAAGGAAACTGCGGGAGATAACCTGATCTTGATATACAAGTGAGCTCCAATTAACTGGTAAAAGTTTTGATAGCTGGGATGTTAGGAACATGCATGAATTTTTGAGTCGTGAGTTTTAGTGACATTAGTTTCGCTATTCGATTTTTGTGTTAATCTTAAGGGTACATGTTAGGGATTTTAATCGAAATCATTGTTGAACTACCTATATGCATGCATGTAAGGGAAGAACTCCAATTTATTCACGATGATCTTCACTGATCTCGTGTTTGAAGATTTGGTCGCTACATTGACCCCCAGAATTGACCATTATTTGAATCGTTTGACCCTCAAGGCCATTCCTTCGCTCCGAACGGTGTTCCGACAAGAGCAGGATCGGAAATCACACACGGCGGCCGTTTCAGGGCAACGTGCGAACCACTGCGTGGAGGATGGTGAACAGTAGATTCTCACAAAAAATCAGCCCGTTTCGACCCCCAGAATCGACCATTATTTGAATCGTTTGACCCTCAAGGCCAATCCTTCACTCCGAACGGTGTTCCGACAAGAGCAGGATCGGAAATCACACACGGCGGCCGTTTCAGGGCAACCTGCGAACCACTGCGTGGAGGATGGTGAACAGTAGATTCTCACCAAAAATCAGCCCGTTCGACCCCCAGAATCGACCATTATTTGAATCGTTTGACCCTCAAGGCCATTTCTTCACTCCGAACGGTGTTCCGACAAGAGCAGGATCGAAAATCACACACGGCGGCCGTTTCAGGGCAACGTGGGAACCACTGCGTGGAGGATGGTGAACAGTAGATTCTCACCAAAAATCAGCCCGTTCGACCCCCAGAATCGACCATTATTTGAATCGTTTGACCCTCAAGGCCATTCCTTCCCTCCGAACGGTGTTCCGACAAGAGCAGGATCAGAAATCACACACGGCGGCCATTTCAGGGCAACGTGCGAACCACTGCGTAGAGGATGGTGAACATAGATTCTCACCAAAAATCGGCCCTAGAACCACCACTCCCCACGTCTCTCCTCACGACGTAGCGTGCTTGGCAGAAATACGAGCGGCCACTAGTGCAGAAACCATTATAGGAGAATATTACTAGTGGCGCCCCCCAAAATAACCACGCCACTGGTATCCGTATAATTTATCAGTGGCGTACCAATCTTAACCGACGCCACTAATAAACTTCTACTAGTGGCGTGCCCATATAAAGCCACGCCACTAATAAGAGGGACCACCGAGGCGGATACGACATACGTTACTAGTGCCGTGGGCTGGCCAAGCACGCCACTAGTATATGGGCTACTAGTGGCGTGCTGTTAGGGGTGGTGCGCCACTAGTAATGCCCCTGTTACTAGTGGCGTGGCGCTTAGTCCACACGCCACTAGTATATTGCCTACTAGTGGCGTGCTTTTAGGGGTGGCGCGCCACTAGTAAGGCCCCTGTTACTAGTGGCGTGGCGCTTAGTCCACACGCCACTAGTAAGTCCTTTACTAGTGGCGTTTTTGTTAGGGGAACACGCCACTAGTAACCTCTGTGTATTAATGGCATTCGATTTTGTCGTGCACGCCACAGTAATATGTATTATTAGTGGCGTGTTTTTTAGGTAGCACGCCACTAATTGCTACGTCCAATAATTGAGCGCCCAGCAGTGTGCATATATGAGACATTCATCTCCTTCTTCTTCCTCCTCTCATTCACTTCTTCCTCCTCTCACCTGATATTTTCTCCAACTTCCACATACCCCACTACACTAATTAAGCCCTATATATAGCTAGATCTACTCTCTCTCTCTCCCCTCCACCTCCTCACATGCATTGATAATTCCTCTCTCTCTCCTCCATTACCACCAAATCTAGCTCTTTCCTCCAAATCATCTCTCTCCCTCTCATCACCACCATCACCACCACCTATAGCTGGCCTCACTCGCTCTCGATCAATCGACGTCTCGGTCCTCTTCGTCCCTAGCTAGCTAGGTGAGAATTAAGTTCGAGGGCATGCATCGTCGTCTATTTAATTGAATGAAATGAAATATACATTAGTGTGGATCGATATGCGCATATGTGAGATGATGGTAATTTGTATATCGAACCATATATATCATTATGTCGATGATCGCCTTTGTTATTTCTTGTGATACCGGTCATCGAGCCGAGGCAACAACTCATTATAGTTGCTCCATGTGTTTTTTTCAGGGAATATATATATGAGTTGCCAATGTTTTGACAAAATGTTGATTCGTCAATGTTTTGTCAAATTTCTGGCACACTCGATTTGTGTCATTTTTAGCAAAGGTCATGCCGAAATTTTCTATGACCTTGTTGATTTTAATCCTTTTTCTTAAATCTTATAGGGATCGATCGAACGATATCATGGATCGAAGTATGAATGGGTTCTTAAAGTTCGCCGTGGAAGATATGGAGCGAAGGGGTGGCAAGGAGATATGTTGTCCGTGTCGTGATTGCAAAAACATGCATATGTTCACGCCCCGTTCTGGCTCTGTGAAGGCGCACTTGCTCCGACGGGGTTTCATGGATGGTTATACATGGTGGACAAGTCACGGTGAGGAGGATGAGGATGTTGCCGACGTCGAAGGGGCGACAGATGAAGAAGCGGGAAACGAATACCCGGAAGATGAAGGGATGGAGCACCAAGAGGCGCTCGGACATGATGAAGAGGCCGGACATGACGACGATGTCGGACATGATGAAGATGCCGAAGCGGCAGACACCCAGGACACGCTGGCCGCAATGGTGCAGGACCCTCATGTTCAAGAGTTGATTGTGAAAACGATGACTAACGAAAGAGCTGCTCTTAGAGAGGCTGCCAAGTTTGCGAAACTGGAGAAAGACTCAAAAACTCCATTGTATGATGGTTGCGATCCCCAGCACACCTGCCTCAACGTCACGCTCAAACTTTTAGACATCAAGGCAAAATACAAGAGCACGGACGCAAGTCTCGATGCGACATTGGAGTTTCTACATAAAGTTTTTCCCGAGGGGAACGTGTTGCCTAGTAGTATCGATGAGGCCAAGAAGGTCGTGTGCCCTCTTGATTTGCCGCACATCAGATACCACGCGTGCGTCAATGACTGCATCGTTTATCGGAACGAGCAGGAGGACCTAACAGAGTGTCCAGAGTGCGGGGAACCCCGATACAAGCGGGGAAAGAAAACTCCTCAGAAGGTTGTATGGTACTTTCCGCTCATTCCCCGTTTGCAGCGTCTATACGCAAACAAGAAGGAAGCAAAGCTCATGCGTTGGCACAAAGATAGGAAGATGGTGGGTAAAGACGATGGCGTGCTGAGGCACCCTGCAGATGGTTGCCAGTGGAAAGCACTCGACTGTGAATACCCCGAATTTGGAGGAGAAGCAAGGAATATCAGGTTGGGTTTGAGTACGGACGGACTCAATCCTTTTGGCAACCAGAGCAGCACACACAGCACCTGGCCCGTGTTTGTATGGTTCTACAACCTCCCCCCTTGGCGCTGCATGAAGCGGAAGTATGTACACATGGTTATGCTAATTCAAGGGCCGACACAACCGGGGAACGATATTAACCTGTATCTAGAGCTATTGAAGGAGGAGCTAGACACATTATGGGCTGATGAAGGGGTCCCCACCTAGGACGCCAACGAACGAAACCATTTCCCTATGAGAGCTGCGTTGATCACGACGGTGCAAGACTACCTCGGTTACGGATATGTCTCCGGCCAGGTGTGCCACGGACACTTCGGATGTGTTAAGTGTATGGATGATACAACTTATCTCCAGCTAAAACCCACGGGCGGCTCTCAAAAAACCGTGTTCATGGGGCATCGAAGGTGGCTTCACAAGGATGACGAGTGGAGAAGTCGTCCAGATCTGTTCGACGGTACAACTGAGGCTCGCTTAAAGCCACGTAAGAGGAGCGGAGAAGAAATCTGTCGGCTGTTGAACGATTGGAAAGAGTGCCCTAAGCCGGGAAAGAAGCGGAAGGCCCCTGAGCCGCTGTTAAAAGTATGGAAAAGGAAGTCTGTTTTTTGGCGCTTGCCTTACTGGCCAGTCCTCGATACACCTCATTGTCTTGATGTCATGCATATCACGAAGAATGTCTGTGAGAGTTTGCTTGGTACCCTGTTCGACATGCCGGAAAAGACAAAAGATGGGCCGAAGGCAAGGCAAGACTTGAAAGACCTCAACATAAGGGATGAGCTGCACGCTGACCAGGAGGAGACAGTTACGCGCAAGAATGTTTCAAAATTCGATGATTCATGTCCCCCCGCTTGCTTCACTCTAGATCCGAAGGAGCTCGATCAAGTTTTCAAGTGCCTCGAAGGTATCAAAGTTAGTTCCGGGTACTCGGGGAGCATACGCAGATATCTAGACGTGAAGAAACGCAGGGTGTCCGGGATGAAGTCTCATGACTGTCACGTGATGATGACACAGATACTTCCGGTTGCACTTAGAGGGATAATGGACAAGCACGTCCGCGAAACACTTCTTGACCTCTGTAATTTTTTCGATGTCATCTCTCAAAAGTCGATCAGTTTGCAGCGTCTCGCAAGGCTACAGGAAGAGATCGTTGTCATACTATGTGAGCTTGAGATCTACTTCCCGCCCGCATTCTTTGACGTTATGGTACATCTGTTGGTCCATGTTGTCCCGGAGATCATCGACCTGGGACCGGTATACTTGCATAACATGTTCCCGTTCGAAAGGATGAACGGGACGATCAAGGGTTTCATTCGTAACAGGGCCCACCCAGATGGAAGCATCGTCCAGGGCTTTCTGACGGAGGAGTGCATCGTGTTTTGCACGGATTACATGGAAGTAGAAAAATCTATCGGTCTGCCCGTTAATAAGCACGTTGGCAGGCTCGAAGGAGTAGGTAACTCGGTTGGGAAGAGGGATTTGCATGTGGACTTTGATACACCGAACCGACGCGACGACTTCAACAGAGCACACACAGTAGCGTTACAGCACCTAGAAGTGGTCACCCCTTGGGCGGAGAAGCACGAGAGAACATTAAGAAAAAAGTACGCTGACCTTGGGCAACCGAGGACCGATGACCAAATCAAGAGAGAGCACAACTCCTCCTTCGCGGCTTGGTTCAAAGAGCGCATTCGGAAGAAGCCATTGCCAGCGAGTGATGACAGAGCAAAGATCATCTTCGCCTTGGCACATGGCCCCATGTGCAATCTCGTGACTTATCAAGCATATGATATCAACGGATACACATTCTATACGGAGGCCAAAGACAAGGATAGTGATTACCATAACTCGGGGGTGACGATGGAGGCCTTGACCGGTAATGTAAAGGACAGATACTATGGCAGGCTCGAAGAGATCTGGGTACTTGACTACTCGGGAGAGGTCAAGATCCCCATGTGCCGTGTCAGATGGGCGAAGAGTATCGTAATCGAAGACCGTTATTTCACTACAATGGTTATACCCTCAGCAAAGCCTACTGGGAATGTGCGAGGAATCACCGCCCAGAATGAGCCGTGGGTATTAGCTAAGGACGTGGCCCAATGCTTCTACATAACCGACCCGACAAGGCTGAGCCGTGTTGTCATGAGGAGAGGCAAAAGGAGCATCGTCGGAATGGATGGAGTCGCTGACGAGGAAGACTTTGACCAATTCGGCGACCCAGCGGAAGAAGACGATGGCAAAAAATACACCACGAGAAGGAGCAGAACTACCTTACCTAAGACAGGCCGTCCCTTCAAAAGAAAGAGTCACGACGTGGGGCTAAAGTATACAAGGAAGACCAAGAAGACCAAGACGACCGTTGAGAAGATTGTGAAACGCTGACAGACTAGCTAGCAGCGGCAATTTCTCACATTATTGTATCTCTTTTGTATTTGCACTTAACCATTGATGTAATATCAAGTTGTATCAAGTCTATGCATATTACTATTAATGTCATATCAAGTTGTATCGAGGGGTTGGGTGTAGGCTGTTAAGGGTGAAACCGGATCGGATTTGGTTCGGATAGCGCTCATACCATATCCTATTCCATATTTTTTTCTCGGATTCGGAAGCGGATTGGATAGTGTTCGGATATGGATACGGATACGGATAATTTCGAAATCGGATATGGTACGGAAACGGACCGGATGCGGACCGAAAACGGATAAAAAAAGTCGGATAGTACGCGCATACGAGGAGAAATTATTATAATGGTACATAATAAATTATTCACTTCCGGTTCAAAAATATACCAACCAACCATGTGTCCAAAATGAAATAATATATACTACTAGATAAAGAAATGAATGTTTCTATGTTTAATGTGCTAAGGAATGCATAATATGAACCCATGCATGGCCTATTTGGTCACATACCTTTGCTAGTCTAATTGGTCACAGTGGAGCGACGGGGCTGCAGCGCGCGCGTGAGGTCGCGTGTTCGAGTCCGGAGCACCGCAATAAATTTTCTTAACCGCGCACGTCACTAACATTACTAGTGGCGTGTGCTCACAACCGAACGCCACTAGTAATATGTGAGAGGATCAGCGCGCCACTAGTAATATTACTAGTGGCGTGTGATCATTGTCGAACGCCACTAATAAGGAGCAGTTACTAGTGGCGTGCTATCGAACTCGCACGCCACTAGTAAGCTATCCCAAATCCATTTCCAGCACGCGTCTTTTAATTCCCAAATCCCTTGTGTGGTTGTCTTCTTCCCAAATCCCTTGCGCGGTTGTTTTCTTCCCAAATCCCTCGCCCTCGCGCCTCTTCTTCCCGAGAGCCACTGCCGGTCCGCCGCCATCGCTCCCTCCCTCCCGCCCCCTCCCGCTCCCTTCCTCCCACCGCTGTCCTTCTCGCCGGCCCCGCTCCCTCCCTAGCTCCCGCCCCCTCCCACCCCCTCCTGCTCCCTCCCTCCCGCCGCCGAGCCCTCCGCCACCGAGATCCTCCCGCCGCTCGATCCTCTCCCCGCCCCGCCGGCACGCCGCCCTCCTCTCCTCCCCGCTCCACCGCCACTCCTTCCCTCCCTCCCTCCCCGCTCCCCGCTCCCCATGCCGGCGCCTTCCTCCTCCTCCCTCCCCACTGCCCCGCAGAGGCGTAGATCCCGTCCAGCAACGCGCCGCCGCCGTGCCGTGCTGGTGTAGTGGCGCTGCTCGCCCTCCTGTTCCGCCACTCCGGCCTCGTGCCGCCGCACTCGCAGAGATACAGTGAGAGCCACTGAGCTTTGCTTCCCCACTTTAGCCTTTACCATTTATTCTTTGATAGTTTGTTGATCAGTGCTTGATAAAGATCTATGCTTTGATGTGCTGGTCTAACATTTCAGTTTTGGGAGAGAATATATGCAGATGTTGCAATTTGAGGTTCTTTTCGTTTAGCTCGTCTTTAGTGATGCTGCAGGCAGTGCTTATGTTTGATATGTGTAAGGGGCTTAAAAATTGGGCTCTTAGAGTAGAGAACATTCTGTTTCATTGTGTATAGGGTGTTACCCGTGTGAAGATGTATGACTTACTACTTATTAAACCAGATCTAATGCTAATTAAACATTCCACCAAAATTTGCATAAGCATATGTCCAGAACATTTTAGGCTTCATTATCTTAGGCACCTGACATGTCTACATGCTTGCTATGGGTTAACATTCTATTGATCTTTTTAGGGGAGTTCCTGTTTCTAATTGAAAATGTCACTGCATTCCATGACAAAGAGTTTGGCTTCTTGAAATCTAGTATCTTTCTCTCTTTGTTGTAGTACTAGACTACTAAGTACTATAAGATTTCCTTTTTCTTTTTGTCTACTAATTATAAAAATGCTTGTTCCAGATCCTGTGCTTCCTTTTTTGTTTTCAGTTTCCATTGGTGCGAGAAAGGTATACAGTCATCACTCATCAATAGGCATAATGAAGCAGCTATTAGACCTAAGTGCCACCAAGTTACTCTATTTGTCTAATCCATAAAAGAATTAGATGATCAAATGGGCTGTATGCCTTCCATGGTTCTCGTATTATTGCAATACGTAATATTTTGCCATGTTCATATTGTGGATGATTTCTTTGGATTTGTTTGTGTGCAGGAGAAGGTGACGAACCCGCTGTTCGAGAAGAACGCATCCTCAAGCAACGCCTCAAAGTCGAGGTAGTTATAATGTGGTACCGGCCATCGAGTCGAGGGCGCAAGAATATGTTTTGTGTGTGATTTTCCGGCCATCGAGCCGAGGCAACAATTTGTTGCTCGCGATGAAGTTTCTCGCGCTGTGTGTTTTCTTTTTTTGCAGGGAATATACATGAGTGCCAATGTTTTGGTGAAATGTTGATTCGTCAATATTTCGTCAAATTTCTGGCACTCAATATGTCCCATTTTTAGCAAAGGTCATGCCAAAATTTTTAATTTTTTTAAAGCACATATTTGTAGTAATATCAGTTAGTCTGGAAAAGATGCAGATACTAAAGGATTATACTGGTGAAAAGTAAAGTATTAGTTATTGATGTATCAAATTATACTTGGTTTGAAGATCGCAAATAGTTGATTGATAACACAATAAGTCTGTTATATTTTTAACATTTGTCTTACAATTTAATTTTTAGTTCGAATATGTCCGGAAACAACCCCACCGTGGCCTCTTCTTCGCGGATGACACGTACGGGCGACGAAGCCCTAGCTCCGCCGTCACGTAATGATGAAGGTCTGGACACCGTCGGCGCATATACGGACGCGCAGGAGTACACAACGACTGATAATGACGAGTCCGGCGCCGGCACCTGTCCTGAAGATGCGACCAATCGCGACGAAGGGACCGGCCCGGGGGACCAAGCTGGAGAACCCAAGAAGCAGCGGAAGCCTAGGTCTCGAAACAGGATTGGCACTGATAGGATCGTGGTCAATCGAGTGGACGCCGACGGTCTACCTATTAGTCCGAAGAAGGCCGCTCAACACTACAGTAATGACCTAGGATGCATCTTCCGAGAAACCGTGAACATCAATGAAAGCAACCTGAGGGCGAATGACAAGAGGGAGGTGCGAACTCTTCTCATTGGGAAGCTCCATGGTAAATTCAAGTTCCCGGATGAGCATGAGTCCCAAGAGCATGACACCCTGGTAAACAATAGAGCCATCAGCAAGTTCTCCAAGCTTTTGAGTAATTGGAAATCGAAGGCCAAAAATGAATACCTTGACAAAGATTACGAAACCGAGGTCCGTAAGGTGTGGCCTTCGATTTCTGAAGGGGACTGGAACCTTTTCAAGCAGCACTGCCAGACCCCTCAAGTCAAGGAATACGAGAAATGGGGGCACGATATGCGAGCAAGGAACTTGGGTAACCACACCCTCGGAAGCCGTGGTTACCCAGGTAAGAAGCCCAAGTGGGAGAAGCAGGATGCTTTAATGGCTGCGGCGGGCGTCCCAAACCCGTTCAGGGAATTCCAAGAATCGCGTGAACATGATTTCATCAGGGGCCGATACAAATTCAATAAAGAGACCGGGGAATGGGAAACGGATGACAAAACGAAGAAAGTCGAGGAACTCCTGGTAATTAATTAACCCGCTTAATTCTATTTATCCTAATGAAGTCAATTTTTTTCCAAGTAGTCACGTTTCTATATGGTTCACGTTCCTATTGCAGCGAAAGCATCATGCGGAACCTCAAAGCTCCCAGGAGTCCTCGGCCAGGTGGGACGACCCTCTTAACCGGTCAATCAACGAGGCCCTCGGCAAGGACCCGTTAGCGAAGCCGGCTCATGGTCGTGTGAACGGCGCCGGAGTCAGTGCCAAATGGGAACCACATTATCCCGAAGACCGTGAGCTTGCAAGGCAGAGAAGGAGAGCTGGCCGGGCTACTTTAGAAACAAAAATAGCCGAAATGAGAGAAGAAATGGTGAAAGAAATCGAGGTCAAAGCCAAAGCCATGGCGAAAGCCCAAGTCCAGGAAATGTGGCCCGACCTAATTGAGGCCGTCAAGCAGAGTTTAGCATTGGGGCAAACAGTACCACCACCAGGCGCCGTCACATTGGCGCCGGCTAATGTCAATTTAGAGAAAGAGCCACGGCCCGATGCACTTCATAGCAGCCCCTCTATCTCTTTCATGGGCCACAGGTCGTCAACGACTGATATCGACGCCCTCATGGTAAGCGTCGCCGGCTCAACAAACACGTTCTTCCATGCATGGTTTCGTTGTTCGGATCTCTAACATCGACGACGCGTACATGTTTCGCAGGAAGACACTCCGTGCACTCTCCATGCCATGGTGAACGGTGAAATGGCGCCGGTTGCAAAGGGCTTAGTCATTCTGCCCAAACAGAAGGTGACGCACACCGTGCGGTTGCCAAGTGACGTGGTTAGGGTTTCTGTGGTTAGGGTGACACACGGCTACGAAGATGTGGATCCTCCTATACAACCTGAAGGGGCGGAGACACAGATGAAACTCATAGATTGCAGGAATTGGACCCTCAGGTGGCCGAAGACACAAATTGCTTTGGGCGGGACCACCCAACGCGAAACACCCTCGTCGTCGGCGATCCCTGGCAGCGTCACTCAACCAGGACCATCTCCTTTGGGTGATCATGATGAGGCCGCGGAGGAACAGGAGGGGCAGGAGGACGTCGATCAGTACTTCAATGATGACTATGTCATGCCTCCTCCCGAAACAGAACGTGATGTTCCTTGCCAGAGGAGTCTGTTTAATGAGACGCCGCCAGCCGACACAGAGGAGCAACTACCCAAAAAACCGAAGCTGACTCCGAACACAGTCTTTAAGGCAACCAAAGACGCGATGGGCGGTGATCCCCCGGCCCCGGAAACCAAAAAGAGGAGAAAGCGGCTTTCTAAGAAAGATTACAAGGACGCTGCCAGCCAGCCTGTTCAGAAGATCTCGGTCCAGGCTAATAAATCCTCGGGATCTAGCCAAACAGAGGGTCGTCGTCCTCAATGGCGGGCGTTCCATATCCCTGGCGAACCCATCGTACCGACGGATATGTACGACACCCTCCCGTTCGAAATGAGGATTCTGCATGACGACATTCTCGCTAGGGAGAGGCACGCTCGTTCGCTTCGAGATCAAGATCTGCCAGTTTTCACGGTGCAGGTGCCACCGGGTTTCGACTTCGTCGAAGATTTCCCGGCTGACAAGTTCTATCTGCGTTTTGAGGAGATCTTCAACATGTTCAACCTCCTCCGCCTCCACCCATCCTTACTCCGCCTATGGGCGCTTCATGAAGGCAGAGTGGCCAGACTCGAGAAGGAGCAGGATGTCGCGGTAGCGGACCCTTACCACATGCACGAGAACAACCTTCGCAACCCTCAGGGGTTTGAAACTGCGAAGAGGTACATTTCAGACTTCATGGTTGCGAATAAAGAGAAAGACTGCCTTCTCGTGCCCTACCTTCCCCTGTAAGTCGTTCGCTAGCCCCAATATGCCTTCGTAGATTTCCATTATGCTTGCACGTACCAAGGTTTGACGATATTGGTCTGTTCAACTGTTTGCGCAGGAACCACTGCGTCCTCATCATTGTATCCCCGAAGTATTCCCATACTTATTTCTTGGATTCAATGAGAAGCGAGAAGAAAGACTACACCTCCGTGAAGCAGCTTCTAGATGAAGCTCTATTTAAGTATAATTACAGGGGAGGACACACCATCGAGAAATACAGAAAGAAGAATAAACTTGGCCTGCCACGCTTCGGCCACAACACCGACTTTTGTTGCGTGCAGCAGCCGAAAGACAGCGTGACGTGCGGCTACTACGTCATCCACCACATGGAGCGGTACGTACGTGCACGAAAAACCTTCACAGACCACGCTGACATCACCACGTGGGGGAAAAGCCTGCAGCAACTCTCAGGAGATTGCAAAGACGAGTTCCGACGCATCCAGGAGAAGTTTGCGAGCATCATCAACCAGGATGTCGTCGACGCCACCGGGATCTTCAACGGCGGCGCATCAACTCCGGAGGAGCGAGAGGCTCGCTTAAAGGGACAGGCTAACGACATACCGCACTTGTACAAGTCGGTAGCAGACGCTCGCCGCGCTAGTTCCGAATACAACTGAAGTGAGCGCTAGCTAGGTTAAACGAGACTGATGATGATGGGCTTGTTCTGTATATGCACATTGTCGTTGTGTTAACGTTTTACCAAACTCGACTATTTTCTTTTTCAGATGCATAGTTTGTATATTGAGAGTTCATTTTCCTTAGATTTATTTTCCTGGCTTCTCCTTAATTTCTAATGTTCTTTCGTAATCCAACCTTAAGCATGAAAAAGAGGCCTGACCTGAGAACTAGATAGGTTTAGCACCGTCGCCCTGCCGAACTGCTGCCACGGCAGCAGAAACGGTGGTTTCCGCTGCCGCGGCACCAACTACACACCGTTGTCCTGTCGCACTGTTCTGAACGGCCGTCGCCCAGCCGCACTCTGCTGCCGTGGCAGCTGAAACGGTTGTTTTTGCTGCCGCGGCAGCCTCTGAATGACCGTCGCCATGCTGCACTGCTGCCGTGGCAGCAGAAATGGTGGTTTTTGCTGCCGAGGCAGCCTCTGCACCACCGTCGCCCTGTCGCACTGCTGCCGCGGCAGCTCAAACGGCGGTTTTTGCTGCCACGGCAGCCTCTGCAGCACTGTCGCCATGCCGCACTGCTGCCGCGGCAGCTGAAACGAAGGTTTCGGCTGCCGCGGCAGCAACGGCTTCCCACCTTCGCCCTGCCGCACTGCTGCCGCGCCAGCAGAAACGGTGGTTTTTGCTGCCGCGGCAGCCTCTGCACCATGCCGCACTGCTGCCGCGGCAGCAATTGCTGCTGCGGGAAATTGTTACTAGTGGCGTGTTGCAGAGGAGGGGCGCCACTAGTATAAATGTTACTAGTGGCGTGTTGCAGAGGAGGCACGCCACTAGTAACTACTAGTAATATTTTTTTAAAATTCTGAAAATTTTTACTAGTGGCGTGGTGGGAAAGCGGGGCGCCACTAATGCGCTACCTTAGTAGTGGCGTGGGCTGTAAGGAACACGCCACTAGTATATGCATTACTAGTGGCGTGTGGAGGGGAGCACGCCACTAGTATGTATGTTACTAGTGGCGTGTTGCCGGCACGCCACTAGTAGCTAATTACCACCGGCGTGATACTAGTGGCGTGCTCGCCACACGCCACTAATAGCAATTTGAGCATGCCACTAGTAGGCTTTCCTGTACTAGTGGGCGCCCCTGGATCCGCCTTGAAGTCTCGATCCGCGAGCCCGTTTTGCACGATTCCACAAAATTCCGGAAGCTTACTCTGTGTCCAACGGGGCAACACAGACATGCTTGCGCTGGTCGGCCCGTTCGACACCCAGAATCGACAATTATTTGAATGGTTTGACCCTCAAGGCCATTCCTTCGCTCCGAACGGTGTTCCGACAAGAGCAGGATCGGAAATCACACACGGCGGCCGTTTCAGGGCAACGTGTGAACCACTACGTGGAGGATGGTGAACAGTAGATTCTCACCAAAAATCAGCCCGTTCGACCCCCAGAATCGACCATTATTTGAATCGTTTGACCCTCAAGGCCATTCCTTCACTCCGAACGGTGTTCCGACAAGAGCAGGATCGGAAATCACACACGGCGGCCGTTTCAGGGCAACGTGCGAACCACTGCGTGGAGGATGGTGAACAGTAGATTCTCACCAAAAATCAGCCCGTTCGACCCCCAGAATCGACCATTATTTGAATCGTTTGACCCTCAAGGCCATTCCTTCACTCCGAACGGTGTTCCGACAAGAGCAGGATCGGAAATCACACACGGCGGCCGTTTCAGGGCAACCTGCGAACCACTGCGTGGAGGATGGTGAACAGTAGATTCTCACCAAAAATCAGCCCGTTCGACCCCCAGAATCGACCATTATTTGAATCGTTTGACCCTCAAGGCCATTTCTTCACTCCGAACGGTGTTCCGACAAGAGCAGGATCGAGAAATCACACACGGCGGCCGTTTCAGGGCAACGTGGGAACCACTGCGTGGAGGATGGTGAACAGTAGATTCTCACCAAAAATCAGCCCGTTCGACCCCCAGAATCGACCATTATTTGAATCGTTTGACCCTCAAGGCCATTCCTTCACTCCGAACGGTGTTCCGACAAGAGCAGGATCGGAAATCACACACGGCGGCCGTTTCAGGGCAACGTGCGAACCACTGCGTAGAGGATGGTGAACAGTAGATTCTCACCAAAAATCAGCCCGTTCGACCCCCGAATCGACCATTATTTGAATCGTTTGACCCTCAAGGCCATTCCTTCACTCCGAACGGTGTTCCGACGAGAGCAGGATCGGAAATCACACAAGGCGGCCGTTTCAGGGCAAGTGTGCGAACCACTGCGTGGAGGATGGTGAACAGTAGATTCTCACCAAAAATCAGCCCGTTCGACCCCCGGAATCGACCATTATTTGAATCGTTTGACCCTCAAGGCCATTCCTTCACTCCGAACGGTGTTCCGACGAGAGCAGGATCGGAAAACACACACGGCGGCCGTTTCAGGGCAACGTGCGAACCACTGTGTGGAGGATGGTGAACAGTAGATTCTCACCAAAAATCAGCCCGTTCGACCCCCAGAATCAACCATTAATTGAATCGTTTGACCCTGAAGGCCATTCCTTCACTCCGAACGGTGTTCCGACAAGAGCAGGATCGAGAATCACACACGGCGGCCGTTTCAGGGCAACGTGCGAACCACTGCGTGGAGGATGGTGAACAGTAGATTCTCACCAAAAATCAACCCGTTTGACCCCCAGAATCGACCATTATTTGAACCGTTTGACCCTCAAGGCCATTCCTTCACTCCGAACGGTGTTCCGACAAGAGCAGGATCGGAAATCACACACGTCGGCCGTTTCAGGACAACGTGTGAACCACTGCGTGGAGGATTGTGAACAGTAGATTCTCACTAAAAATCAGCCCGTTCGACCCCCAGAATCGACCATTATTTGAATCGTTTGACCCTCAAGGCCATTCCTTCACTCCGAACGGTGTTACCACAAGAGCAGAATCGAAAATCACACACGGCGGCCGTTTCAGGGCAACGTGCGAACCACTGCGTAGAGGATGGTGAACAGTAGATTCTCACCAAAAATTAGCCCTAGAACCATCACTCCCCACGTCTCTCCTCACGACGTAGCGTGCCTGGCAGAAATACGAGCGGCGCCCCTGGATCCGCCCATTTTGCATGATATTAAAAAAATTCTGGAAGCTTACTCTGTGTCCAACGGGGCAAGATAGACACGCTTGCGCCGGTCGGCCCTTCGACACCCAGAATCGACCAATATTTGAATCGTTTGACCCTCAAGGCCATTCGTTCACTCCGAACGGTGTTCCGACAAGAGCAGGATCGGAAATCACACACGGCGGCCGTTTCAGGGCAACGTGCGAACCACTGCGTGGAGGATGGTGAACAGTAGATTCTCACCAAAAATCAGCCCGTTCGACCCCCAGAATCGACCATTATTTGAATCGTTTGACCCTCAAGGCCATTCCTTCACTCCGAACGGTGTTCCGACCAGAGCAGGATCGGAAATCACACACGGCGGCCGTTTCAGGGCAACGTGCGAACCACTGCGTGGAGGATGGTGAACAGTAGATTCTCACCAAAAATCAGCCCGTTCGACCCCCAGAATCGACCATTATTTGAATGGTTTGACCCTCAAGGCCATTCCTTCACTCCGAACGGTGTTCGGACAAGAGCAGGATCAGAAATCACACACGGCGGCCCTGTCAGGGCAACGTGCGAACTACTGCGTAGAGGATGGTGAGCAATAGATTCTCACCAAAAATCGGCCCTAGAACCACCACTCCCCACGTCTCTCCTCACGATATAGCGTGCTTGGCAGAAATACGAGCGGCGCCCCCGGATCCGCCTTGAAGTCTCGATCCGCGAGCCTGTTTTGCACGATTCCACAAAATTCCAGAAGCTTACTCTGTGTCCAACGGGGGCAACACAGACATGCTTGCGCTGGTCGGCCCGTTCGACCCCCAGAATCGACCATTATTTGAATCGTTTGACCCTGAAGGCTATTCCTGTACTCCGAACGGTGTTCCGACAAGAGCAGGATCGGAAATCACACACGGCGGCCGTTTCAGGGTAACGTGTGAACCACTGCGTGGAGGATGGTGAACAGTAGATTCTCACCAAAAATCAGCCCGTTCGACCCCCAGAATCGACCATTATTTGAATGGTTTGACCCTCAAGGCCATTCCTTCACTCCGAACGGTGTTCGGACAAGAGCAGGATCAGAAATCACACACGGCGGCCCTGTCAGGGCAACGTGCGAACCACTGCGTAGAGGATGGTGAGCAATAGATTCTCACCAAAAATCGGCCCTAGAACCACCACTCCCCACGTCTCTCCTCACGACGTAGCACGCTTGGCAGAAATACGAGCGGCGCCCCTGGATCCGCCTTGAAGTCTCGATCCACGAGCCCGTTTTGCACGATTCCACAAAATTCCAGAAGCCTACTCTGTGTCCAACGGGGCAACACAGACATGCTTGCGCTGGTCGGCCCGTTCGACACCCAGAATCGACAACTATTTGAATGGTTTGACCCTCAACGCCATTCCTTCGCTCCGAACGGTGTTCCGACAAGAGCAGGATCGGAAATCACACACGGCGGCCGTTTCAGGGCAACGTGTGAACCACTGCGTGGAGGACGGTGAACAGTAGATTCTCACCAAAAATCAGCCCGTTCGACCCCAGAATCGACCATTATTTGAATCGTTTGACCCTCGAGGCCAATCCTTCACTCTGAACGGTGTTCCGACAAGACCAGGATCAGAAATCACACACGGCGGCCGTTTCAGGGCAACCTACGAACCACTGCGTGAAGGATGGTGAACAGTAGATTCTCAACAAAAATCAGCCTGTTCGACCCCCAGAATCGACCATTATTTGAATCGTTTGACCCTCAAGGCCATTCCTTCACTACGAACGGTGTTCCGACCAGAGCGGGATCGGAAATCACACACGGCGGCCGTTTCAGGACAACGTGCGAACCACTGCGTGGAGGATGGTGAACAGTAGATTCTCACGAAAAATCAGCCCGTTCGACCCCCAGAATCGACCATTATTTGAATAGTTTGACCCTCAAGGCCATTTCTTCGGTCCGAACGGTGTTCCGACATGAGCCGGATCAGAAATCACACACGGCGGCCGTTTCAGGGCAACGTGGGAACCACTGCGTGGAGGATGGTGAACAGTAGATTCTCACCAAAAATCAGTGTCACGGACCCAGAATCCACATATGATTAGGGGAACGCGAAGTCGCCAAGGACCGAAGGACTCGTTAGCCCGGTGGCACGGTACCTGCGCCGTACACACCGAGGCGGAACGATCCGACACCCGCCACATGCGAGCCGGCCGGAAGCGACCAATCTTCCCCTAACCACATATAGATCCCAGATACCGGTGAAGGGGTAAGACCGCGTGATAAGTCTGCGCTCCGCGATAGTCATGGGAGGACTAGAGCCCGGGATATGCATCCCCTCAATCTAACCTAGCCACGAGGTGCGACTCTGGGAGGATCCAGCTCTGCTCTGCCGTCAGCACGAGGCGTGACGGTCGTAGGAGGCTTAGCGAGTACGGGACGAATCCCCTGGATTGACTCAACCAAAGTTACACAGGACTAGTGGTTCGCTCACCTCTGCCATCACGAAACGCAATCCTAGCACGCAATAATACCACTGCACAGTTGTCCACATACTTCATCACATACACGCACTACTGCAGAATCAGCTATAGAAGCCAACTTATCAGTGACGAGCACCCAAAAAACACGTCACTGGTAAACCGAAAATTTACCAGTGGCGGGCGATAATTGCCACGTGTCACTGGTAAATAATTACCAGTGACGCGCAGACGTTAGGGCCCGTCACTGGTAAATTTGGAATTACTAGTGGCGGGCCAGAATACGTGCTCGTCACTGAGATAATATACTCCAGTGACGTGCTCGTCAAATCGCCCGTCACCGATAAGAATTCCCGCCAAACTTGCTCCCTGAATGCATACCAGTGGCGGGTGTATGTTTGGCTCGTCACTGGTAATATATTTATCAGTGGCGGGCCTTTATATGCGCCCGTCACTGGTAATCTGCCCTATAAGTCATCAGCGAGCTCGCTGCTGGCCAGTCGTAGCTCACTGGCCAGCAGCGAGGTCGCCGATCGCCTGCACGTCCGCCGCTGCCGTACACGCCCCTGGTAGGAATCCTGCTCTCCAAAATCATCCCCCACCTCCCCTAGCTCCCTTGCCATATCTCTCTCTCTCCCTCCCTTGCCATCTCTCTCTCCCTCCTAATCTCTCTCTCTCTCCCTTGCCTCTCTAGCTTGCTCTCCCTCTTCATGGATTCTAGAACACCGAGTAACAAAGAACACCAGTAATGTATCTAAAATAGCTTGCTCTCCCTTGCCTCTCTAGCTTGCTCTCCCTCTCTATAGCTAATGTAGATAATTTTACATATATCCAAAAAAAATTACTACATGGATTCTAGAACACCAAGTAACAAAGAACGGATCGAGGTAGTAAGTGAACTTTTGCTCAATAGCATTTCAAGCATTGATTATTTTGTCCAGCCGCAATGTTATGTAGCAAAACATCGATGTATTCTGACGGTGATGAGCAAAATATTCGGCATATTAGATAAGAAGTTTCCATACATACTGAATTGTAATGTGATCACGTGAAGTCAGCCTCATGAATTCGATCTGTACATTGCTTTAATTGATATATGAGTAATTATATTTCTTATGCACTGAGGCAGAATCATATATATATGTGTAATTATATATGACAAGCAAATGATACTTTGATTCGGTGGATTTGTGGTGATGTGAGATGTGCATGAAATGTATTTCATAAATGTGAATGTGAGATATGCTTGTGGTACCGGCCGTCGAGCCGAGGCAACATTCGTTGCTTTGTTTATTTTTTCAGGGAAACTGAGTTCAACGTTTTGGCGAAATGTTGCTTCATCAACATTTTGTCAACGTTCGATACTCAATTTTGCATAATTTTAGCAAAGGTCATGCCGAAATTTTGAATTTTCAACAATTTATTTCAATAACCTGCCAAATCTTGAAATGTTTTATGTAATATTTCAAAATCTCAATTGCAAAGAAAACTTTTATTATTTTTTGTAGCCTCTCATGAAAGGTTTCATAAGTGTTGTTTCCATTATTATTTTTAGGCTCTCATGAAAGCTTTCATAAGTGTTGTTTCCCTTAATTTTTGTTTAACAAGTTTAATTCCATTTAGGGAACGAACGACCGATGGATCGAAGTTGGATGTATGACGGCGATAGGAAACACACAGAGTTTCTATACGTCTTTGAATGAGTTCTTTGATTTCGCCGAGCGAGATATGGCGCGAAAGGGTGGCACGAAGATATGCTGTCCATGTCGTGATTGCAAAAACTTGAAGATGTACGAAAGGAAATCTGGTTTTTTGCACATGCACCTGGTGCGATGGGGGTTCATGGCAGGTTATACACGGTGGACAAGTCATGGTGAGGAGGATGAGGTTGTTGCCGACGACGAAAGGTTAGATGAAGAAGCAGGACATGGGGAGCCGGAAGCAGAACGGTTGGATTATAAAGATGCCGGAGGACATGAAGAGGCCGAAGCGGATACGCGAAGCACGGGGGACAATTTGGCCGGAATGGTCCAGGACCGTCATGTGCAAGAGCAGGTTGTGAAAGAGACGAATAGGATAGTGCTGCTCGTAGAGAGGCTGCCAAGTTGGAGACACTGGTGAAAGACTCCGAGACTCCCTTGTATCCGGTTGCAATCCCGAGTACACGCGGCTCTCAGTCACGCTCGAACTTCTAAGACTGAAGGCACTCCACAACAGCACGGACACAAGCCTCGATGAGACATTGGAGTATCTCGCAAAAGTTCTGCCGGAGGGGAACGTGTTGCCTCGTGGTTGCGATGAGGCCAAGAAGGTCGTGTGCCCTCTTGAACTGGAGGTGACGAGATACCACGCGTGTCCGAATGACTGCATCATATATCGGAAGCAGTACGCGGAGCTAACCAAGTGTCCCGAGTGTAAAGCATCCCGATTCAAGTGGGGAAAGAACTACCAACCAGATGGTGAGAACGGAGTGAAGAGCGGTGCTCCTGCAAAGGTTGTATGGTACCTCCCACTCATTCCCCCGTTTGAAGCGTCTATTCGCAAACAAGAAGGAGGCGAAACTCATGCGTTGGCATGACGAGAGGCCAAGGAAAGATGACGCCGTGCTGAGACACCCTGCGGACGGTTGCCAGTGGAAAGCAATCGACGACCAATACCCCGAATTCGAGGAGAGCGAGGAATATCAGAATTGGAATGAGTACGGACGGACTCAATCCTTTTGGAAAGATGAGCAGCAGGCACAGCACTTGGCCCGTGGTCGTATGATGTACAACCTCCCTCCGTGGCTCTGCATGAAGCGGAAGTACCTGCACCTGTCTATGCTAATTCAAGGGCCACAGCAACCAGGGAACGATCTGAACGTGTATCACCAACTACTGAAGGAGGAGCTAGATACACTGTGGGCTGAACCAGGGGTCCGTGTCTGGGACGCTCACGAAGGAGACTACTTCAATATGAGAGCTATGATGATCACAACGGTGCAAGACTATCCCGCTATGGATATCAATCCGGACAGGTTTGCCACGGATACCAAGGATGTGTTAAGTGCATGGAAGACACAACAAGTCGTCACCTACCGGGCTCTCACAAAATCATGTACATGGGCCACCGAAGATGGCTTCAACAGGACGACCCGTGGAGACAAGAAAAAGAAAAGTTCGACAATACGATTGAGACCCGAGGACCACCACATAAGAGGAGTGGGGAAGAAATATACGAGATGTTGAACTCTTGGGGTGAGTGCCCTAGGGCGGGAAAGAAGCAGAAGAAGGTAAAGCCGCTGGGAGGCGTGTGGAAGACGAAATCTGTATTCTGGGACTTGCCTTACTGGCCTTTTCTCGAGACGCGCCACTGCATAGATGTCATGCATATTGAGAAAAATGTCTGCGAGAGTGTGCTCGGTCTCTTGCTCCACATGGCAGACAAGACAAAGGATGGGCCGAAGGCACGAGCTGACTACGAGGAACTGGGGATAAGACGAGAGCTGTGGGCCACGGAGGAGAAGACCAAGTTGGGCAGGAATGTTACGAAAATCAAAACGGACTGTCCCGCCGCTTGCTACACTCTAAGTACAGACGAGCTGGATAAAATCTTCAAATGCCTCAAAGGTGTCAAAGTAACTTCCGGCTACTCGGCAAACATACAGAGATTTCTAGACATGCAGAACCACAAACTAATCGGTATGAAGTCTCATGACTGTCACGTGATGATCACGCAGATACTTCCGGTTGCAATTAGAGGGCTAATGGAGCCATGGATCCGCCAGACACTGCTTGACCTCTGTAACTTCTTCGACATTGTCTCTCAGAAGTCCATCACTAAGAAGCATTGCCGGCTACTGCAGGCGGAGATCATCGTCATACTATGCGAGCTTGAGATGTACTTTCCACCCGCATTCTTCGACGTCATGGTTCATCTCATGATCCATATCGTGCCAGAGATCATCGACCTAGGTCCCGTATTCCTACACAACATGTACCCGTTGGAAAGGTTCAATGGGGTGGTCAAGCGATATGTTCGTAACAGGTCTCATCCGGACGGGAGCATCGTGCAGGGCTTTCTCACGGAGGAGAGCGTCGAGTTCTGCACGGATTACATGAACGTTGACAAACCTATAGGCGTGCCTGTTAATCGGCACATTGGCAGGCTCGATGGTGTAGGTCACCGACGCGGAAAGAAGGATTTACATGTGCACAGTGACGTACCGAACCGATCAGATGATTACATCAGAGCGCACACGGTAGTGTTACAGCACCTGTCAGTGGTCCGGCCTTATGTTATTCAGCACATGGCAATGTTAAAAACAAAGCACGGCACAAGAAAGACCGAGGCGGCTCTCATGAAAGAGCACAACGCTACGTTCGCCAGGTGGCTAAAAAACTACTTCGACGAACATACCTTCTCAAAAGATGATGACGTAGCACGGACGGTGTTCCACGTGGCACAGGGACCCCTGATGAATGTCGGGACATACCAAGCATACGATATCAACGGATACACATTCTATACAGAGGCACAAGACCAGAAGAGTGTGTACCAGAACTCTGGGGTGACGATGGAGGCCCTGACCGGTAAGAAAAAGGACAGATACTACGGTAGGCTCGAAGAGATTTGGGAACTTGACTACACCGTGACCAAGATCCCCATGTTCCGGGTAAGATGGGCGAAGAATGTCGAAACGGAAGACTATTTCACTACCATGGTCATACCGAAAGCAGTTCCTATTGAGACAGTAAATGTGAAAGCGATCAGTGCCAAAAATGAGCCGTGGGTACTAGCTAAACAAGTGGCCCAATGCTTCTACATAGCCGACCCGACGAGGCCAAGCCGTCATGTCATGAGGAGGGGCAAAAGGAGTATCGTTTGAATCGATGGTGTCGTTGACGAAGACGACTACGACCAATTTGACGACCCGGATACGGAGGAAGACAATCAGCCACGGCCCAGCAGAAGGAGAAATACTACATGTCCCGCCGTGCGTCCCTTCAAAAGACGAAGTCACTCCGAGGGGCTAACCTATACCAGGAAGAAGACCAAGACTACCGTTGAGAAGACTGTCGAAGAGTGAGAAGATTCTCAAAGAATGTCGTAATTTAATGAAGTTAATTAATGATGTATAGCTCACTTTTGTGAAATTTATGTATATAACAATAATGGTATTTATGTTAATTCTATATATACGCATAAACTAATCATTGCCCGCGCAAATAATAAACAAACGGCCCTAACTAACTAACCCTAACTACTAACCCTAACTAACTAACAAACCCTAAGTACTAACCCTAACTAACTAACTAACTAACCCTAACTAACTACTAACTAACCCTAACTAACTAACCCTAACTAACTAACCCTAACTAACTAACTAACTAACCCTAACTAACTAACTAACCCTAAGTACTAACTTATCAGTGACGAGCATTTATGTGTGAGCGTCACTGGTAAATAACTCATCAGTGACGAGCACTTCTCAACGCGCGTCACTGATAAATCACTTATCGGTGACGAGCTCTATTAATCGCCCTTCACTGGTAAATTTACCAGTGACGAGTACATTATCCGCCCGTCACTGATAACGACGATATAAATTCGCGCGCCCGCGCGGGACTTGGGGAAAAAATCCCCAAATCCCGCCCGGCCCTGCCCTAACTCCCCAAAGCGACCCTCGCCGACTGACCACGCCCTCGCCGCCTCCCTCACCGGACGCCGCCCTGGCCGCCTCCCTCACCGGACGCCGCCTCCCTCCCTCACCGGACGCCGCCTCCCTCGCCGCCTCCCTCACCTGATGCCGCCCTTGCCGCCTCCCTCGCCGGACGCCGCCTCCCTCGCCGCCTCCCTCTCCCACCGATGCGCCACCGCGACTGAAGTAGCCCCGCGCCCCTCCAACCGAGGACCGAGGTTGGTAATGACCGAGGTTCTTCATTTTGTTTGTATTAGAGGATTTTTGTTCGATCTGATTGCATGCGATGCTTCCAGTCCTAGGTTACTGGCTTAATGGTTTAGAATTTAGATATACCACATCAAGAACTGGTCACAGAGTTTGATATGTAGCAGTCACTACTTTTCCTTATGAAATGTGACATGTTATCTCATGGCATAAGGCTGTGATGTGATGCTGCCTATAGCATGTAGGAGCAATGAAAGGTATTGTTGATTTGATTCGAAGAACATTATACATTTGGGAGAGCAGGAGTGAAACCACAAGTTGAAGGGTTTGCTATTCCTAAGCTGCATAAGTTGAGGAACACAACCTAGAGTGTTGAGCATAGGCTCACATCAGTTGCGGGAGGATAAGGGTAATGTGTCGCCAGCTATTAGACTAGTCATCACATTATTTACACGTATATGCATTAAACCTAAACATTGCTTGAAAAATGTTGAGCATACCCTTTGTTTGTACTTCCTGTCTGATGATTTACTGTTAGCTCGCTGCTTCTGCTGTGCATGGTTAAGCTGGTCTTGCTCCCAGAAATCTTCAAGCAAGCCAAAAATCACATTTCAAGCAAAGCACTCAGGTTGTGAAGAAATCATCAGTTCCAGATCTTCGTGAAAAGTTATATGAAATGTATTTTATATATGATTATGGTACCGGCCGTCGAGCCGAGGCAACATTCGTTGCTTTGTTTATTTTTCAGGGAAACTGAGTTTCAACGTTTAGACGAAATGTTGCTTCGTCAACATTTTGTCAACGTTCGATACTCAATTTTGCATAATTTTAGCAAAGGTCATGCCGAAATTTTCAATTTTCATTGTATGTACGGTATATTCGTGTCATTGTTGTTCATTGTCATGCTCAGTTATATGCTTTTGTTTAACAAGATTTCATAATCTCAATTGCAAATAAAATTTTAATTCCCACCCTTGTTTGCTATAATGAATGGATATTAGAAATACATAAGCAAACATTTTCATATTGTTGTTACTCTCATGAAAGCTTTCGTAAGTCTAGTTTCCATTTTTTGTGTTCAATAAGTTTCCAGTACGAAGGTAAAATGGCTGGAAGTAGCCCCTCTCCATCGCGAACACCAACGGATGTCCCCGCATCGTCCCGAGACCTGGCCCTCGAACAAACATCTCAGGGGGCCGCCATCGTCGATGACCCTGCTTCCGGGGATAACAACGAGTACGAGTCGTCCCACGAAGAGTCCGGCGGTGCTGAAGACGCGACCGATCGTGACGAAGGGACCGGCCGTGAATACGAGACCGGTATGGAAGAAGAAAAGGCGGACGGGGCTCCACCAGCCAAACGGAAAAGGCGGCTCGCGCCTAGGAGACCTAACAAGTTGAGTACCGAGACGTTCGTAATCACTCGAGTGGACGATCTCGGTAAACCTGCCAGTCCTGTAAGAGCCGCACAGGGGTACTCAAACGCCGTAGGCTGCATCCTGCGTGAAACGGTGAAGATCACAACCTCCGACATAAGGACGAGAGAAACCGAGCATCTTCGAACTCTCCTCCTGGATAGGCTATTCAGCAGGTACTCCGTCCCCGAGGCCGACAAAAACAGAGTCGCGACGAAAGCCCTGAGCATGATGACCAAATCATTGAATACCTGGAGATACCATGCCAATAAAATGAAGGATCAAGATTTTGAGACCGTGATAAAGAAGAAATGGCCTACGATAGATGAGGCGGACTGGACCGAGTTCATTCAAACTTGCTCCGGCGATGAATTCAGGAGGAAGAGTGATTGGGGGAAGGACATGCGGGGCAAGATCGTGGGTGACCACAGACTCGGCAGCCGTGGTTACCAAGGGAAGAGGCCTAAATGGGACAAGGAGGACGCAAGGTTGATTGCGGCCGGGAAAGAACCCCCTTTCTCGGACATTCAGGAAGGGCGCGGAAAGGATTTTGTGAGGGCCCGCGCAAAATTTGACCCGGCGACGGGGGAACCCATCTTCACGCACGAGAAAATGAAGGACGTGCACGAAGAACTGGTAACCTCTGAACCCATTTTACTTTATTTGTCCTACGTAGATTAATTTCCTAAAGATTACGTTTCTGAACGGTTCATGTTGCTTGCAGAGAAAGCTGAGCCAGCAACCTGAGAGCTCCCAGGACTCTGTCGGTACCGAGAGGTGGCAAGACCCTATCAACAAGGCTCTCGGGAAGCCGGAGACTCGTGGCCGCGTGATGGGCGTCGGGTATGGGGCTCGATGGGTTGATTACGGTCCCCCAAACCCGCGAGGCTGCCCGCGAGAGGAGGAAAGCCAAGCAAGATGAAGAATTCGATGCGCGAGTGGAGGCGGCTGTGAAACGTCTGTTAGGGCTCTATACGATCAACTACGACGCCCACCCACGCATCCTGATACGCAGCCGCCGCCCTATAATCTGGATATGCAGCCGCCGCCCTTCACTGCTGCAAGGAGTAGCAGCCCCTCCGTCTCGGGCGTTGGCCCTGGGTCGCCAAATACAATCGACGGCCTAACGGTAAGCGTCGTCGGCTCAACAAATCGTAAGGGTGTCGTACAGATTTCTAACATCGCTGACCCGTACGTATGTTCCGCAGGTGATAACTCCGTGCCATCTCCAGACCCAAGTGCTCGGCTCGATGGTGACGGTCGCGTACGGTCACGTCCACCCAATAACGCCGGAGAACAGGATGCACTGCGTGGATTTACCACCAAACATGGCGAGGGTGGAGTTGACTAAGGTGGTCGGCACCTTTGAGGACCTGGTTCTGAATGACCCCCCTGAAGAGGGATACGAGAAGCTAGGAGCCTGCAAGGGGTTTTTCCTTAGGTGGCCGAAGGACGCGATTAAGTTGATTGAGACCTCCAATCGTCCAGCACCTTCACCGAGCCACACCGACAGTCCATCAGCAAGACCATCTCCTCTGGGTATTTCCGCACCTCTATCCTACAAGGATCTGGAGATGGAGCATGCCGAGGAGGGCGCGGAGCATGGCATGCCTCGTGACGAAGAGGCACGAGAAGTTGTAGATACGCCGCCACCCAAGCATGACAGGCAAGACCACACGAAGTTAACTCCTAAAACACTCGTGGGCGCAGCCAAAGAAGCGATGGCCGGTCAGAGGGCCGTATCCCTGGATACGGAGTGCACGAGCAAAAAAGGGGCGGCGAAGAAGGCACATGCTAGCACCGGAACATACGATAGACAGGGTGAGGCGAGGTTGAAGAAATCCTTAACGTACGCAGCATCTTCCCAATCAGCACAGACAGCAAAGGGTCGTCAGTGGCGGGCCTATCACGTCCCGGGTCACCCGATGGTACCAAAGGATGAGTTCGACGTCCTCCCGAACGAGATAAAAGATTCTGCACGAGAACATTCGAGACATTGAATTAGGACCCGATGAAACGAATGTATCGTATTACATGGCGAAGGTGCCAGAGGGTTTCCATTTCGTCGAGCAGTATCCCGCGAACAAGTTCTATCTGGACTTTGCGGAGATCTTCGGCATGTTCAACCTTTATCGGCTCGAAGCATCCTTCGTCAGGCTATGGGCGCTTCACCTAACCAGAGAGATCAGACGCCTGAAGATTCTCGATGTTGCAATAGCAGATCCGTTTCACATGCACGAGAACAACGTTCGCTCCCAAGAAGGTAGGGAGATTATGAAAGAATACCTAGTGAGTGCGATGATAGCGCATAAGGGCAAGGAATACCTACTCGTGCCCTACAATCCCTTGTAAGTCATTCTCTACTTTGTGCTTTCGTAAATTTCTCTTTGGCTTGTGCACCTAGCCAACTTCGTGGGTTAATATTGGTTTGTTCACATGTCTGGACAGCGACCACTGGATCCTCTTAGTGCTAACACCGAAGGAGAGCAAGGCTTACTACTACGATTCCATGAAGAGGGTGAAGAAAGACTACACCCTGCTCAAGAAAGTTCTGGATGATGCTCTCTTCGACTTTGCACAGAAGGGAGGAGGAGCAACTATGGTAAAAAGAAGTGGCGCTCCACGCTTCAGACACGTGACCGATTTCTGTTGCAGACAGCAGCTGGACGATAGTGTGACGTGTGGCTACTACGTCTGCTGCCACATGGACGACTTCGTACGGGCGAGGAACACGTTTCGGAAACATGACGACTTGCGCAAGTGGAGTAATAACCTCGAGCACAAGTCATATGACTGGAAGCAAGAGTTTGCACGCCTCCAGAATGCGTTCGCGAACATCATCAACAAGGACGTCGTCTCGGATACGGGGCTTTTCTACGCCGGCACTGACCCAAGGGAGGAACACGCCGCTCGCACAGAGCAGCGAGTTCGCCAAATCCCGACCGAAGACCCATTCGCGCGCCCACACGTAGCTAGGCCCTAGAGGAGGGAAAAAAAGCATGAGGATAGGCCATTCGACACGGAAAAAACATTGCACATGCATTGTGTTTGTGGTCGTGTATTCCCGAACTGGTCTACTTTGTACATTCCTGGACATATTTACGTATTGGCACTTGTTACTTTTGTAGTCGGTTTGACATATGTACTTATCGTGTGCGACATCCGAGAGCGCGAGCGAGGTGGCCTTCGACGCATACCGGGCACGTAGGATGCCGACGCAGCGAGGCATCGCTGCAAGCGCTATTAGGCCACATCGGCACGCCCTAGGAGAACGGCGACCGAAGGGGTACACCCCCCTCTAGGACCCCTGCAGTACACAGCGGTAGGAGAGCGCCACAGTTCACGCGATCGCGCCGCGGCGGCAGCGAATGGCTGCCGCGGCAGCAAAACCAGCCCTTTTGGCTGTCGCGGCAGACAAAATGGCTGCTGCGACAGCCAAAAGGGCTGTTTTGGCTGCCGCGGCAGCCAAAATGGCTGCTGCGGCACCCAAGCACGTTGCTGCCACGACAGCAAAAACAGCCGTTTTGGCTGCCGCGGCAGACAAAATGGCTGCCGCGGCAGCCAAAACGGTTGTTTTTGCTGCCGCGACAGCCAAAACGGCTGTTTTTGCTGCCGCGGCAGCCATTTTGGCTGCCGCGGCACCCAAGCACGGTGCTGCCGCGGCAGCACCTTGCTTGGGCCTCTCATAACAGCAGTGATGTGCCGACTGGAGGGCCCGTCACTGCTGTACATCTTACCGGTGACGGGCAGAACAGATAGCACATCACTGCTAATTATCTTACCAGTGACGGGCTCTCATTAGCGCTCGTCACTGATAAGCTAATTACCAGTGACGAGCGGATAGCCCGCCACTGATAACCAGTTACCAGTGGCTGGTCACCAGTGACGGGCCGGCCCGCTCGTCACTACTGGGCTTTTTAGGCCCGTCACTGGTGACCCTTTCTGCAGTAGTGACGTTCGTCTAATTTCAACCTTGAACCACGAGACAGTCTACTATGTAATCCAAACACATAACCCTAGCTTGGGATCAACCCGCCAAGATGTAGCAATGGCTTTATTTTCATTAATAGGATTGGTTGGTTCGTTGTATATGTCCTAAACGCATAACCCTAACTCTGGATCCACCGCGGGTGTGGTGGCGGCTTTATGTTCGTTAAGATTGGTTGGTTGTACATGTCCTCCTTCCTTACTTGTAATATTCTATCAGTTGATTAATTAATGGTGATGCTTGCATTGCAGGATCCGTTCTCGTTGTTAACAGGTCCGCCTCGTGCAGTTGTGTTCATCGATCCGATTACGTTCGAAATTCAGTTAAAATTAAGCCCCTCTCAAACAGATTATCTTATGCATGCGTAAGTTAGTTTAAGCTTAAGTATCCACCGGGGCTGCGGTCTGAAGAAGACATGAGAAGCTCTTGTTCTTTTCCAAACGGCTTATAAAATATGAGCTTATTGTGGCTATGGTGAATGGCGTAAAGTCTGTATTACCCATGGACTTTTGTTGTTCTGTTTAACGGATAATCATGTAAAAAGAATAGTTTAGTGTATATATACACCATTTCATACGTGCCTAATCATGTCAAGAATGATTGCATATATACTACATTACGACAATTTTGAAGCACCATGTCAAACAAGTGCAATGTTTAAAAGTTTTCTTGTCAACAAAAGTTGTTAGAAGGTATCAATATGCATCTCATCTCATCTCAGCCATAGCAAAATATCATGTCATCTTATGTAAATTCTTTTGCACACACAAGACAAAGCATATACGCATCATCGAGCATTGCTTTCATTGTATATCAGAGCATTTTTCTAGAGTACACACAAAAGAGCATTACTGAGAGCAACAATTACCACTGAGGAGCAGATCCGGATGAATCTGGCAAGCAACGACACAATCTCGGGGACGAGGGCCGGTGGACGGTGCGGTGATGGCAGACGAGGCGGCGCAGTGTCAACGACGGCAAGCTCAGGTGCAGGATGAGAGCGGCAGCGGGGATCTGAAGGCCGGCTCCGGGTAGAGGGAGGGGCGGCGGGATGTGCTGGATTGGGACGGAAGGAGGAGGGTGGAGGCGGCTGGGTTGAAGAGGGGGGAACCCTTAAGAGTTGATTTATATAGGAGTGAGTTGCGAGTAAATATCTATGAATTTGGAGGGTAAATATGTACCATGAGGGCTAGTAAGCTTGGGAAGCCTCTCTTTTGAGGCTTTTTGCTAACAATGAAGAAATAAGACACTTAAAAATTAAGTTATGTCATAGGTATTTTTTTTCAAATAGGTTATGACTTCTTGGGGCTATAAATGAGGCCATTTTGCAAGGGGACCTAAAGGGCAAAACAGAGTCTAAAGATGAAGTGTTGGCCCTTTTGCAGCTTATCATTTTGAAGATGAGATTCGTATATTGAACTAAAGCTGAGACTTGGGCCGGGCCGTGCCAGCACGGCCCGGACCCGTCGGACCTCGGGCCGCGTCGGGCCGTGCCTGGCCGAGCCCGGCAAGCCTGCCGTGCCGTGCCGTGCCCTGCCGGCGGCCGGACAGAGACGCCGAAACCCGGCCCGCGGCACGCCGGGCCGCCATCGGGTCGTGCCGGCACGGGCACGGCCCAGGCCAGGGGAGGGCGGCAGCGGCGGGGGCACGGCGGAGGGGGCGGCGGCGCGAGGGCGCGAGGGGGCGGCGGCGAGGAGGAGGCACGAGGGGGCGGCGGCGAGGGTGGAGGAGGAGGAGGGCGGCGGCACGGGAGGTGGCGCGGGTGGAGGAGGATGACGGCGCAGGAAGCGGCGAGGGTGGAGGAGGAGGAGGGCGGCGGCACGGTAGGTGGCGCGGGTGGAGGAGGACGACGGCGCGGGAGGCAGCGAGGGTGGAGGAGGAGGAGGAGGGAGGTGGTGAGGGGACGGCGGCGCGGGTGGAGGAGGAGAGCGGCGACGCGGGAGGCGGCGAGGGTGGTGCCGTGGAGGAGGAGGAGGACTGGAGGAGGGAGGCGGCGATGGAGCGGCGGCGCGGGTGGAGGAGGAGGGCGGCGCGGGTAGAAGAGGGAGGTGCGGGTGGAGGAGCCGAGGAGGGAGAGGCCAGAGGGGGGGGCACGCACGGGAATTAAAGAGGGGGGCCCATCTTCGTGTCGGGCCGGTCCGAGCACGGCCCAGGTGGCCGTGCCGTGCCGTGCCGCCCGATGGGCCAAGGTTTCAGGCCCGGCACGGTCCGGCTGTTCGTGCCGTGCCGGCCCGGCCCATTTTGGTCCGTGCCGTGCCGGGCCGGCCGGGTCTCGGGCTAGCCCGAAAAACACGGCCCGGCTCCCAGCTCTATATTGAACCCCCCACAAGCGTTGCACGATTGAATTTTAATTTGCAATGCTAGAAGAGTCAGTTGAGGCCATTGTCAGTGTCCAAGTTGCCGAAAGGGTCATGGCCTGATCATATGACAAACCACACCTTAGGGCCCGAATCATCGAAGATTTGCAGTCAATGATGAATGACACAGGGATATATGGACATCTAATACAAATAGAATGCAATGTTTACAAGTATTATGCATCAAAATGACAAATGTGTGAAATGACAGGGACATATTTGGATGAGTACACGGTCACTATAACCAATGCAAATTGCACATCATATGTCTGTATCTAGACTCCAGACATTAACACCGCGGCTCCTTTGAATTGCATTAGCCATACGTAGAAATAGAGTAATTTAATCGTGTAGTAGTAGTAAGTACTACCTACCATCACAACACGTAGTAGGCTATGTAATTTTCGAGTTTTTCAAATTTTATATAGCTTATTAAATTTTTTAATGCCTACAAGCATCGATCTCATAATAAATTTATGACTTTTTGCATCTTTAGATTTAAAGACCGGAAAAGACATCTTTTTTATTATCTAAGAAAACCATCGCTAGCATCAACTACTAAACTGTGAAGGTTTCTATTTTTTGTTGAGAACATACGATCGGACACCAAATTCCTGTCAGCCCATCCCATGAGTCTATCCATTCCCCTTCTTTTATCCACACTTTCACCAGATTAGCGATTGCATTTTCAGCTTCATATGGCAGCATCTCTCTGACTAATGACTTGCCGCCACCATCACTATCCACAGAATCTTCAACGACAATATTCTCTGCGGGCGAAAGAAAAGATTGCATAACATAATTTGTTGTCTTCCCTGCTAATGAATAGTAACTTGACACTGGCTTTAAAATAGATATCATAGTCTGCTACTGGCCTGTATGTTTTTTTTGTGGTATTATCATCAAAGTGTGTGAACACTACGAGATTGCATTGGAGGATGTTGAGCAGCATCGCTTCTTGATACAAAACTTTATATGCGGTTGCTTTCTCTTATCAGATTCACAGTGCTGCTTTAAAAATGCATTCAGGAGCTGAGCAAATTGTATGGATCGAGATTTCCCATTGACGGACAGACAGAAGCGATCGAGGCCAAGTTGGAGGGTGAACTTACTGAGTTCATTGTGAGCCGGAAAGAATTAAGGTGGGCAAACAAAGGCAACTTTGAAGCAACGCCTGGCCATTCTCACATATCTCTGGTGAATGATTGTACATGTATTCAACTAAGCAATATAAACAACAAGTTCTCCATACCTTTTATTCTGCTCCTTTTGTTCTTTCGCTCCTTATCAGTGGTGGTCAATCTGAGAGCTGAAATACAAAATGGTATACATGGATAGTTTCTGTTTTATTCACCGGAATTGAGAATGAATTAAAACAAAGTATACAACGAAATGACTTGCCTAATCAAGCGTATGTGTTAATCAGCCTATGTATTAAAACGAATCATCGGGGGCCACGTGTCAGCACAG
Source organism: Stipa capillata (assembly GCA_019208055.1). Lineage (NCBI taxonomy): Eukaryota > Viridiplantae > Streptophyta > Magnoliopsida > Poales > Poaceae > Stipa > Stipa capillata. Next base: position 63,843 of record JAGXJF010001445.1, read on the forward strand.
CACTCGGCCCACGTGTCAGCACAGCACACCACTTTGCTTCCAGAGAGGACGAGGACAGGTGCTTCTCTCCTTTCCCCACTCCCACCGCCACGTGGGTCCCACTAATCCGCGTGCCCCACCTGTCAGTATCCCATAAATAAAGCCGCGGCGTGCACGAGGAGCCACGTCCCATCATCCCCCACGACAACACCAACTACCAAATTTTGCAATTCGATCCTTCATTTTCTCACTCCCCACAACCCTAGCTCCTCGTCTTCTTCCCATCGAATCCAATCCAAGGTGAGCTCCGTTCCCCCCTTCTCCGATCCCCTCTCCGCGCTCCCCTCCTCACGCCGATCCGATCGGTGTAGGTTTCGCCGTGCTCTCCGCCTCAACCCGCGCTGGATCTGACACGGCACCTCCCGGCCGCCGCGTACTACTGCCTGCTCTTCGCGGCGTCGGCCGCCGTTCTCGGGCTCCTCGGCGGCGCCCTGCGCTATATGCTTCCCCGGAAGCGGGAGATCGTCGCCGGCCAGGTCGAGGACTTGGGCAAGAAGACCCGCGCCGGGGAGGGGGAGGTGAGCAAGGAGGAGCCGGACGCGGCCATGGCTGGGAGGGGGACGGAGATCGATGAGGACCTCCACAGCCGCCAGTTGGCTGTCTACGGGCGCGAGACCATGAAGCGACTGTTCGGCTCCAACGTCCTCGTCTCTGGACTCCAGGGCCTCGGCGCTGAGATCGGTACGTGCGGCTCCAAGAGCTTGTTTTGCTTTGTTTAATTACTTTCCATAATATTTGACCTTATATAATGGTAAGCTATAACAAGGAGAACTGGCAGTTTCTTTCCTAAATAGGTTGTGTTCATTCATAGTTCGATCTGATGTAGCGTAGCGAACCAGCAATTTCTTTTATTTTTCCCGTACACAAATTAATCCTCTGCTGGTAATTCTGATAAATGGGATCGTGAGCTCTTGGCTCAGCTCTGCCTCTGCTGGTGTTGTTGCTAGTTTGATCAAACACGGTGATAGGGATTGATTTGATTCGTCAACCTGGCTAGATGTGCTCTTATTGTTGGTGTCTTATGATTGCCTTCAAACCATCAAGCCAAAGCTTTTCTCTTCCTTTTGTTTCTGTAACTAGTGCTGTACATTAGAAGATAGATGCACTAGCAAGTATTGTTTAAGTTCTTTTTTTTCTTTGTGTCCTGAAAGGAGTGTTCTTGTGTTACCGTAGCAGTCCACCTTATGATGGACAAACTTTCTGCACTGCACATAGATAATTACTGACATTTTCGCAATAAGCCCACCTTTGGTTTTGGTCCATGATCCAAGTTGATAGTTGACATCTTAAAGGCTACTATTTGTGCTGCTGGTCAATTTTATTATTGGATGTATGCTGAGATGTCAGTAACTCATTATCCCACTCTGGGAGTATTGGGTATAAAAACAAATTTAAAGCTTTTTTAGATGCTTGACATTCAGTATATTATGGTTATCATTTGAAACTTGAAGAGGTTTTGAGGAATTTAAATTATTGGATGGTAAAAGATTTTGGCTTACAATTGATTTAATATCCATTTTTTCCTGCAGCAAAGAACCTTGTCCTTGCCGGTGTCAAGTCCGTAACCTTGCATGATGATGGTAACGTGGAGCTATGGGACTTATCCAGCAACTTCTTCCTCTCGGAGAAGGATGTTGGGCAAAACCGTGCTCAAGCTTGTGTACAGAAGCTACAGGAGCTTAACAATGCTGTTATCATCTCTGCTTTAACTTGTCATTTGACCAAGGAGCACCTTTCTAAATTTCAGGTACGCCAGCATGAAATTGATTTGTGATCTCTTTGCTATTTTATTTGATCTTATATAATGGTTAACTATATTACTTTCCATCTTTTTATTTGGTTTTGGTGTAGAAATTTTACACCAATTTTTGTGAAGGACTAGTATTTCAAAAGAAGCAACACGCTACAATTTTAGCATTTACAAACATCTCTTTGAATAAATAAAGTAATACAGTCAAGAACTATAAATCTTTGGTCAGGACCTCATTAATCAAGGTATGTTAAAATGTGTATGCTGTCAAAATGTATTAACTATAGGATGAACCCTGTATATTGGTTGGCGATTGCTACGAGGTTCTAAAAATGCTTAATCTGCCTGACTATGTGGAATAGCTTACAATTATGTTGAAATTCATAGCCCCTCAGGTTTCTATATATGTCTCCTTGCTCCTCTAAACACCTGATTTTCGTTTCATTTTTTGTCCTGATTTCGGTCTGGAAATATGTATTCACTTTTTAGACTGTGAATTCCGTATTCGGCTATGTGTATTCTATTAACTAAGAAAATATTGGCCTTAGTATCCTCACCAAAGTAATAGGGCTCCATAAACTGTGCAAACCACTGAGAAGATAAATTGAGTACAAAACTGTAAAAACATGCTCAGCAAGTCAGCATCTCTATAGAGACGCATTATCTGTTTGCTTTAAATTTGTTCACACATGCTCCATCATGCCAGCATATCCCGCAAAGAGGTCTGTTATGTGTCCAACATAATTGAAATTGCGAAGCCATGTTCTTGTTTCGTGCAATGGCTATGTTTTTTTGGCATGGCACATTAGTTTGCAATATTTAGTGTTTGAGCAGGATTAGATGATTCATCATGCATTAGGATTTTTATATGCTTCTTGATTCACACTGATAAAATTTGGTCATTTCTTGTTCTCAAAATATTCATTTCTTTATGAACTTACAGGCTGTGGTCTTTACTGATATCAGCTTAGAAAAAGCAGTTGAGTTTGATGATTACTGCCACAGCCACCAGCCACCCATTGCTTTCATAAAGTCCGAAGTTCGTGGTCTTTTTGGGAGTGTGTTTTGTGATTTTGGTCCTGAGTTTACTGTTTTGGATGTCGATGGAGAGGAACCCCATACAGGAATTGTTGCATCGATCAGTAATGACAATCCAGCACTTGTCTCCTGTGTGGATGATGAGCGTCTGGAGTTCCAGGATGGTGATCTAGTTGTTTTCTCTGAAGTCCATGGAATGACTGAGCTGAATGATGGAAAACCAAGAAAGATCAAGAATGCAAGACCTTACTCTTTTACTTTAGAAGAAGACACTTCCTCATTTGGGACATACGTTAGAGGTGGTATCGTCACACAGGTCAAGCCACCAAAGGTTCTTAAATTCAAACCTTTGAAAGAGGCCATCAAAGAACCAGGAGATTTTCTCATGAGTGATTTCTCCAAGTTTGAGCGCCCACCCCTTTTGCATCTGGCCTTCCAAGCTTTGGATAAGTTCAGGAGTGAGTTGAGGCGATTCCCTATTGCTGGGTCCACAGATGATGTTCAAAGGATGATAGATTTTGCTGTTAGCATTAATGAAACTCTGGGTGATAGGAAACTTGAAGAAGTTGACAAAAAGCTCCTGCATCATTTCGCAAGTGGTTCCAGGGCTGTTCTGAATCCTATGGCTGCAATGTTTGGTGGTATTGTAGGTCAGGAGGTCATGAAAGCATGCTCAGGGAAATTCCACCCACTTTATCAGGTTAGAATCTGCTGCCTTTTCTCTTAAATATATAGTTCTATTTGTCTGCAGAAATCTGTAACGTTATTGTTTTGGTCTTGTAGTTCTTCTATTTTGATTCTGTTGAGTCTCTCCCTGTTGAGCCCTTGGAGCCTGGTGATGTGAAGCCAGCGAACACTAGATATGATGCACAAATCAGTGTATTTGGATCTAAGCTTCAAAACAAGCTGGAGCAGGCAAAAATCTTTATGGTCGGTTCCGGGGCACTTGGATGTGAATTCTTTAAGAACCTGGCACTAATGGGCATTTCTTGCGGTCAGAATGGAAAGCTGACTGTGACAGATGATGATGTTATTGAAAAGAGCAACCTGAGTCGCCAGTTTCTTTTCCGTGACTGGAACATTGGGCAGCCCAAGTCAACTGTTGCTGCTACCGCTGCTATGGCAATTAATCCTGAGCTTAATGTTGAGGCCCTTCAGAACAGAGCAAGTCCTGAGACTGAAAATGTGTTCAATGATGCCTTTTGGGAGAGCCTTGATGCTGTTGTCAATGCCCTTGACAACATGACTGCAAGAATGTACATAGACTCCAGGTGTGTATATTTCCAGAAGCCACTTTTGGAATCTGGGACTCTGGGTGCTAAATGCAATACACAGATGGTCATACCTCACCTAACAGAGAACTATGGGGCGTCCAGAGATCCACCTGAAAAGCAGGCTCCTATGTGCACTGTGCACTCATTTCCTCATAATATTGATCACTGCCTGACTTGGGCTAGGTCTGAGTTTGAGGGTTTACTTGAGAAGACCCCCACTGAAGTCAATGCTTTCCTGTCAAATCCTAGTTCATATGTAACTGCAGCAAGAACTGCTGGTGATGCACAGGCTAGGGATCAGCTTGAGCGTGTTATTGAGTGCCTCGATAGAGACAAGTGCGAGACGTTCCAAGATTGTATTACCTGGGCCCGGCTTAAGTAAGTTTAATATGGCATAGTGCATCATATGAGTACCTGCTTTGTTTTACATTTATTTCACTTGCTTTACAATGTGCAAGGAAGTTATACTGTTTTTATTGATGGTGTATCTTTTAGGTTTGAGGATTATTTCTCCAACCGTGTGAAGCAGCTGACGTTCACTTTCCCCGAAGACTCGATGACCAGCTCTGGTGCTCCTTTCTGGTCTGCTCCTAAGCGGTTCCCACGACCTGTGGAGTTCTCGTCTGCTGATCCAAGTCAGCTAAACTTTATTTTGGCTGCTTCAATATTAAGGGCAGAGACATTTGGAATACCCATACCTGACTGGGCCAAAACCCCAAACAAGCTGGCTGCTGAAGCTGTTGACAAGGTGATTGTTCCTGAGTTCCAACCAAGACAGGGGGTTAAGATAGTTACGGATGAGAAGGCTACTAGTCTATCCTCTGCATCTGTTGATGATGCTGCCGTCATTGAAGAACTTATTGCGAAGTTAGAAGAAATTTCCAAATCACTGCGATCATGGTTCCACATGAACCCAATACAGTTTGAGAAGGTCAGCATATCCTCCTATTATTCTTTGCTAGAACTTCAATGATTTACTCTGAATTGTCTCCCTGCACTACTTATACCCCATAGCTTTTATGCTAAATGCCTCATTTCTTGTAGTTTCCTTGGGTAGACAACCATGTATCTCAGTATCTCCAGAATGAACTCTCTCGTGCATCCATAAGCTTCATAAATTGGCATAAGATTGAGAGTGAGGCTGAGCTGCTTGTGTGTATGTGCAGGACGATGACACCAATTTCCATATGGACGTGATAGCTGGTTTTGCTAACATGCGGGCTAGGAATTACAGCATTCCTGAAGTGGACAAGCTGAAGGCCAAGTTCATAGCTGGCAGGATCATCCCAGCCATTGCCACCTCGACCGCAATGGCCACTGGTCTCGTCTGCCTAGAGCTTTACAAAGTACTTGCTGGTGGGCACAAGGTCGAAGACTACCGCAATACATTTGCAAACCTCGCAATCCCGCTCTTCTCCATTGCTGAGCCTGTCCCGCCCAAGACCATCAAGCACCAAGACATGTCGTGGACGGTCTGGGACCGGTGGACTGTAAACCGGCAACATCACGCTGAGGGAGCTCCTGGAATGGCTGAAGGAGAAGGGCCTGAACGCATACAGCATATCCTGCGGCACCTCGCTGCTGTACAACTCCATGTTCCCTAGGCACAAGGAGCGGCTGGACAGGAAGGTGGTGGACGTGGCCAGGGAGGTGGCTAAGATGGAGGTGCCCTCATACCGGCACCATCTTGACGTCGTTGTGGCCTGTGAGGACGACGATGACAATGACGTCGACATCCCACTGGTATCCGTATACTTCCGGTGAAGGGCTCCCTCGGAATTTATGTGATTGGTCTTTGTCAGAACGATGACAGTGTATGAGTTGCGTTAGTGTCTGTAAACTAAGTGGGGTTTAAGCCACATTACTGATTTTCCTTCTACCGTCTCGATAGTTCGATCAGATTCTCAGTGAAGATTTGGTATTACCAGACACGATGAAACTTGGTAGTTGGTACCATACCATCTTGATAATCGATGCATGATACAGTGTCACTAAAAATGAGTCGTTTGTGTGATTGAATGCATGTATTGGTGGCCTCTCTTGTCAGGTGTGACTGCGAGCACGTTCTGTTTACTACTCGTATAATGTGTCGGTAGAGCCTGTTTTCGTGAATCAGATCAGCGTGTTAGTTGCATCTTGTGCACTTATTCGGAGAAGAGGGCTGGTATGTACTTGTGGTAAGGAGTGTATCCACATGCAAGCTGGATGAAGAAACATTATTGATGTGTTCCATTTCATGTGGGGGCAAGTAACATGCCTGGTTGCGTATGCGTTGCCAAATGCCACCCACATCAACGTGACCTTGTCTGCACTTCATGTACTTGCTGGCTGCTGCTTAATTAGGCACCTACAGCATTTTCTGCGCCTGTGATCATGGCACGCTGAGCCATCTTTATGTTAAAATGAAGTGGCTTTATGTGAGGCACAAGCCAAAAGGAGGAGGACTGCACAACTTTCACAGGAGGACCTGAATGTAAAAACGCAAAAAAAAACTTGGGGTGTTGCGAGAATCGAACTCGCGACCTCTCGCGCACCCGAAGCGAGAATCATACCACTAGACCAAACACCCATTTCTTGACACATCTCCAGGAAAATTAATATTTCCTATAAGTACATTTCAAGCGCTATGCTTCTTGCTGGTTCAATTTCAACGTCACTCCTGCTTAATTTCCAGTCTTTTTTTTCCGAAACGGTAAGATATATTAGTTAAACCGGAACGTCATTACAATCATAAATGATTCGCTCTGCCACGTAGGGTGGAACAGAGCTATAACACAGCGCAACTCGACTCTCTCCTAGTATGCTGAGCAAGACCTTGGGCAATCTCGTTATTTTGATGCCTAATCTTGGAAAATAAAACATCAGATAAGAGAGTTTTGATCACAAGAATTCTGGGTAATTTTGATGCAAACATACTCAAATTGGACAATTATATATGGTGGCGATCAACCGATGCGCGGATCTCATCCGCGAGCTGTTGTTGTGTTGCTTCCTCTCTTTCTTCTCGAGCTTTGGTGAGAAGGCGAGCTTGAATCCGACAATGCACGCGGATCAGGCCACGATCCAACGGCGGTGGAGGCGTCCAATCCTTGTCCCGGATCGGACGTCGGCCGTCCTGTGGCTGCCAAACAAAAATTTGCATTCTCCAACACGACCGGGCATTCTTCACGAATCACCAACTTGTGATAACAACAGGTTACTGTGCATGAGATCATGATGGCTACACTAAAATTTCCGGCCGGGTACGTGGGCACGAGGTTTGGTCGTCTCTCGTTATCGTACAGTTACGTGGGAGAAGAGAAGAGAAGAGAAGATCAGAGAAGAAGTGATCATCCATTGGAAGATTTCAAAGGGATGATCTCTAAATTAATCCGTCAGAAATGCAGGAACAAGTGCATGTGTGCACGCATGCCCGATGGAGTAGACCTGCAGCAAGTAGCTAGCAAGGGACCGATTAATTCCAAACGACTAAGCTTATAATTGGCATGCCCACCCACGTGCATGCATGCAACTCAAGTCTGTAATTCGCTCTACAAATCTCATCACGTGCTCTGCCTGCATCCATTACGTACTTGTCTCGTTGGTGTCATACATATATGCACATTTTGAGTATCGATTTTTCTGCGATCATAAGTGATACGCACAAGTGCATGCACACTACCACCACCACGTACTCACACCTACTACTCCACCATCATCAAAGAGCCGGTCCTCTAATTCATTTCTGTTAATTTTTCTCATCTTTTGCAAGTGGTGGTAAACTACGAAACAATTTCATCACGTACACATCGCCATTGTCGTTGGGACCGTGGACGCCATATGGTCGTGTGGTATAGGACAAGGGCATGCTGACAAGAGCGAGTAAATTAGCTCGCAACTGCCGGATAATCAAACCAGGACAGCACTACACTCACACGATTTGGTGGCATGCAAGTTAAATCTGACACGACACAGCGGTCCAGAGTCGACCTCCTGTATGGTACAGGACGGCCTGATTGTGATGGTTAATAATTCATCCACTAAGTCAATTAAACAAAGCACAAAAATAGTGTCGCTGGCATGCTGTATTTGGTTCGGATTAAATAACTAGATCAGATAACTTTATCCAGATAAGTTAATCTAACTTGATAACTAGTATAATAAAATACTGTTGGGCTGATTAGAGATTAATTATAAAGAAGAATTAAGAGAGTTGACTGTGCTAGGTTAAGTTATAACAGTGATTAGGCGTCGGCCGGTCGATCTAATGCCTTGATAAGATCTGCTTGGTTCCTACCGTTGATCGCTTCCTATTTGACCCCATCACATCTTCCTTGCCGCCGTGGACAAGAGGAGCCTTTAAAAGGGGAAGGATCCTGCCTGTTGTGGATCTTCTTGTTGTGTTGATTTAGGGTTGCGTCGACGGTCTATTGTTATCGATAGGTTGAAGAGAAGCTTTTTACTTAAAATTATTTCCCCCCCTTTTTATATTAGTTTAATCTTTGATTAGAGTGGGTTAAATATTTTTGGTCGGGTTAATTTAACCTTGCCTAACTCGTAAGTATTTAGCGGGTTAAATCGCTAACTAACCTCTTAAAGTCAAAATTAGAGCCCGAATGTCAGTCGAATGGCTCTCAAAAATCCCTAGTTTCAATATGGTGCTTCTGAAAAAGTGATAAGCTGGTGCAACGTAGAAAACAACGAAATTCCGTTTGCAACGCGGTAATTTTTCCCCTTTCCGTGGAAATGAACCGAATCATATAACACTATTGTAATAATGCCGTGAAATTTCTGCGAGAAATGAACTGTTTCACGTGTGCATTTCTTGCAGAATAACCTTGTAAAATTCATGCAACACTCTGGGTAAAACTTAGTGGACGAAAAAGAAGAAAAGAGTTGTTGTTATTAGGAGAGTCACCCACCTGCCACGTGAGCATAGAGTAATACCTGCTGGCTACAAACAGGCAGGCAGACATCCGTCTCCAACCCACCAAATGTCCGAAAGCACACTCCAATTTCAATAGGATTCCGCGTCCTGGACAGACTTCACTTGTAGTGGCAAAGCTTTACAGGCAGGAGTACTCGAACATCCTAGCTAGCTCTTCGCTCTCTTTGCCTTCTCCAACTCATTCGATTCCCAACACCAACACCACGCTGCCTGCCTCTTCATCTTTTTCTTCTTCTTTCTAACAGCAGAGCAGGAATTGCAGAGTGGGAGCTGTAGAGTGGATTCCCCTCTTCACAGGTGTATAATGATGGGATGATCCCACCTTTTATTTGTTTTTCACTGCTTTCGTTTTCTTCCTTTTGTGAGAAATACACATCTGCGAGAGTGGATTCTTTACTTGAACAGATGGCTCTTTTCAAAATCTTACTTTACTCTTCTGTTCCACTTACCTTGTAGAGGAGATACTTTACCTGATTCTTTTCTGGAGGTGGTATGGAACGGCGCGTGCTTCCACGGTGCCAAAGATTTGAGCTTTAGGTAATATAAAAGTTGGAACCTTTGCCTCTCTTTCACCGTGTTTGTTCCATAGCCGCCGTTGTTCTACTCTTACCTCTTTTACCATTCCGCAGAAGGATTCTTGGACATTGGGGGCGGAAATGGAGATATGGAGCATTAGAGTGGCCCAGTTCTTAGTCTTTTCCTTTCTTGCGTGTGAGAGATTTGTGTCTTGTGCTGCTTCCGTCGATGAAGAAGGTGAGATGGGTTTTTTAGCGTAATGATTAATTAGAGGTCAGGAAATTGTTGTTTCAAGTGGATTGTTGCCTAACCATGTGTATATATCCTGGTGCTTCAGGGAAAGCTCTTGTGAGATTCAGAGAGGGAATAGAAGAGGACCCAAGTGGATCTTCTTCAAACTGGGGAGAAAAGAAGGTTTTTCGTCATTGTTCTGGGGTTTGGAGTGGGATGTTCTGATGATGGAAGAGTGGTGGCCTTGTAAGTGATGATTCTATCCAAACTCATCTGTTCTTGTTCTGCTAGGATCAAATTCATGGTGAACAGATGCTGCCGATCATGTAAAGGAAAAAAATAAAGCTGTATCTTGATTGTCAATTGTTTATAATTAGTATCTACTAGTGTGCCTTGTTAGTCATGATGTAAGTCACTCATGGAACCGGTCCTAATTTGATTTCAGGGGATACTTGCTATGGCCTGTCGCTGTCTTTTTTACTTGTAGCATAAGGGATTTATAAGTCAAAGATATCCAGAGGAAGCTATGATTTTTTATAGAGAATATGCAGAACTGCCTCTCTTTCTAGAGGAAGCTATGATTTAGTCTATGGAATATTTAAGCTATGCATGTGAAAGAAGGTCTTGACTTTTGAGCATTTCTTGATGCCTCCTTTTAATAACAATTTGATATACACAAATTAATCCTTAATTAATGGAGCAGTTCTTTCAGGTCTAGGGAAAATAGTACCGTTAAAACTTCTGTGGGTAAACTGCATCTGGAACATTAGAGACTTAACTTTCTGAAGTGCTTGATACATAATCTAACGCCATGTTATGATCTTTGTAGCTTAGTCAAGGGAAACAAGTTATCAACTGAAATCCGTACCAAGTTGCAAGAGCGTATCATGATTTCAGAGGTTCTAGCTGATGGAGGGAAACAGTCATGCAGAAAATGCTTAACAAAGTCAGTATCCTTCTTTATTATACAGAGTTTGCTTTCGTATAGCCTCTTGAAAACACATGCTCATTTTCATTCAAAACAGCTTAAAAGCAAACACCAATAACAACATTGTACTAGGGATATGTAACCTCATTTCTGTTACATAAAACATAAGCTTTGATATGTTGAAGGCTTGAAGCCTAGAGGATATCGGCATGCTAATTGTGCACTACTAGTTTACCAGGCATACACCTTCAGGCTTCAATCATGTTCATTTGTTATACAGAACCGTACGGAGTAGCACACTTAGGCAACTCCTGCAGGAAAGGGGGCAGCAAGACCCAGCGTCTTCATCCAAGCCTACTGATCAGCTACATCAAAACCATCATCCCAAGTCTTTACCACCATCACATTCGCAGCCTGAAACTAAGAAGTCTTCTTTGGTACCTCAATGGGCCATCTACACATTGTGCATCGGTGGAGCGCTTTGCCTTGTGGCTGTAGCCACTACCGTGTATGTACTCTTCTACATAGGAAGAAGGATAATACTGTCATGCCATGGGCTACCGGTCTGAGTGGACAGCTAAGGAAAGCCTTCGTGACAGGTCAGTCTCTCATTACCTGAAGCATAAGGCTAAAATGCCATATTGCATCATCTGAAAAAGAGTGCCACAGATTGAACTTAAGAGATGTTGAGTGTGTTTTGCCTTGTGGGCAGGTGTTCCTTCTTTAGGAAGGACCGAACTTGAGGCGGCGTGTGAGGATTTCAGCAATGTGATTGGCACTGTATCTGACTGTGCATTGTATAAGGGAACTCTGTCAAGTGGAGTTGAAATAGCTGTTGCCTGCAGTCCAGTTAAGTCTGCCGAACGTTGGTCAGATCTGTCCGAGGAGCAATTTAGGAACAAGGTAATATCTATTTTGTCAAAGTACAAACTGCTCAATCTTTTCCAACTGGGCATAGTACTGTTTTAGTAGTGCTAACCAAGGAAAAAAATTTCGGTCTGAGCAAAATTTCGAGACCCACCGAAATTACGAAAAACATTTCGGAAAGCACTACCGAAAATCAGTTTAAATTTTGACCAAAATTTAGTCAAATTTGACCAAATTTAAATTTTGACTAAATTTTGACCAAAATTTGTTCAAATTTTAGTCAAACCGAAATTTTTGACCGAATTGGGCAAATTTCGGGACCCACCGAAATTTGCGAAATTTCGGAAATTTCGTTGAAATTTCGTCGAAATTTTTTTCCATGGTGCTAACTGACTCTTCTTCATTCAGATCTGGGTGTTGTCCAAAGTGAACCATAAGAACTTCATGAACCTACTTGGTTACTGCGCATGTGATGAGCCATTCACCAGGATGATGGTGTTTGAGTATGCTCCATGTGGTTCCCTCTTTGAACATTTGCACAGTGAGTATCCTAGCTGCGCCTCAGTATCTAAACCTTCTAGATACTGTTCTTACGTCTGTCAATTTTCCTTCAGAAGCAATGATGCTCATTTGATTATTGTGCCCTAAGTACTTCTTATGCTCACCTTGATTCTGAAGAGAAAGTTTACTGTATTGATTACTAATCAAATACATATTGTTTAATGCAGTTAGAGAAGCAGAACACTTGGACTGGCCTACCCGGCTCCGCATCATCATGGGAGTAACATACTGTTTAGAACACATGAACCAACTAGACCCTCCTGTTACACCAAGAACCCTGAGCTCCTCATCCATCTACCTGACCGATGACTATGCAGCCAAGATCTCCGATACCGAATTCTGGAAGGATTACAAAGATGCAGCATCGATGCAAACCACGGATCAAGAAAGCGTTGTCTACAAGTTTGGGATACTGCTGCTTGAGGTGATCTCCGGTCGGTTGCCATTTTCTGAAGACCATGGCCTTCTTGTCCTCTGGGCTTCGAGCTATCTGGATGGCAAGAGGCCGCTTAGTGCGATGGCTGACCCGACGCTCAGGTCATCATCATCTGTGCCTGATGAAGACTTAGCAGCACTGTGTGATGTTGTGAGGCTGTGCATAAACCGCGAGACAGAGAAGAGACCAACCATTGGTGAGGTTGCAAGGTTGATGAAAGGTGTCATCAGATTGTCGCCGGAGCAGACGACCCCCAGGGATAATCCATTGTGGTGGGCTGAACTTGAGATTGTTTCTGCCGAATCCAGCTAAAATTCAGATCCACATCAAAGGGCAGGATAACTAGTTATATTTTAGTTTCTTCTTCATTTCTTTTTTGTATGATATAATACACTGCGGGTCTGCAAATTTGTAAAAGTCGAGACCAAGAAGAGAGTGATTATCATTGTTAGACGTATTTACATTTCTACTCGTTGTTGACCTGTCTTCCTTGGAAACCACCTGATTACTACTTGCAGGATACAGACAGTGCTTCATATTTTGTCCTGTTAAAAGTAGCATCGTCTTTTCTTTTCAGCCTCTGCTCCTACTTGATGAATCTGCAACTTTGCCTCTAAATGAAATAATTTTACCATTTCTATTCCCCCTCACCCCCCACCCTCCCTCCCTCTCTCTCTCTCTCTTTTTTTTTGAGGGAAAGGCAGATGCTCTGCCAATTTCATTAAGATAGAACAAAACAAAGTTATTTACAGGGCACGAAAAAGAAAAGAAAAAAAGGGCAACAGATGAAGGCTAAGTATTTAGCATTTTTAAGTGGCAAAAAGTAAAGGACTCAAAATGGATGATCATGCCAATGTAATTCAGGCATAGGAAATCACCAGTTGAACCTCCAACAGAGGATGCAAATGGAATATTTATTTATTTATTGTTTTGAAGACATAGCAGGAGCCCTGCTATACAAACATTTACAAGTACCTACTAGCTAGTAACAAAAGTTTCCCTCCATTTCTTACAACGAATATAAATAGTACAGGGCAAAAAGAAACTATCATACAAACGATTAATTACAAACAGTCTCTAAGTCTCTAATCAATAGAAGAAACCGCAATGTGCTAAAGAACATTCACGACCAGCAGGCAGGGAAGACGATGTCAGTGTGCAGATAATCAAAATGATCATCAGGTCCTTCAGCTGTAGAGAACACATTAATTGCTTGTTGCATCGTCGGACGGTGTGATGGATTAGGCTCTATGCACCGAACAACAAGCGCGATCACTTTAGGGAGTGGCAAACGGGTGTCCAACAAATCCTCGAGTGTACTTTTCTTGGCCATGGACGAAAGAAAATCACCTGGATGATGTCCCATGAACAACTCTAGAACGAGTACTCCAAAGCTATAAACGTCACACTTCTCCGTCACCCTTGTTGAGTATGCAAGCTCTGCCACACCGATATTGAAGAGTTAAAATTTTATGAACCTGCTATGTGTATGTATTGATGATGATATTTTTTCTAGATAATAGAAGTCACTTCCGGAATCTGCACCTAGACGTGCACACGGCCAATGTTGATTATTACAATTGCTAAAAGCAAGTAGTTACCGAAACATATCGGCCCAATGACTGATGTTTCTAATGTAGATTGTAGAGACTAGAGACAAACATAGTGTGGTTCATAAGGAAACTACGATATGATAATTTGATTATACAAGGAATTAAGGCATCTGTACAAATTAATATGTTATACACTACTTATCAATTTCATAGTAGATGAGACAAAAAAACGTAATGACACGTTGATTTAACCGACATAGATATAATTTTACCTGGGGCAAGACATCCTTTTGTCTCGGCAAGCCTTGTGCAGTTTGATGCATCCATATCTAGTATTTTGGCTATGCCAAAATCCGAAATGCAGCCTCTAAATTCCAGATCAAGCAAAATGTTGTTGCTTTTTATATCTCTATGGACTATCGGCGCAAAGCAATCATGATGCATGTAAGATAAAGCATGAGCAACATCCCTAACAATATTTAACCTCCTCGTCCAATCCAGTTCAATTGCAGTTTCCTTGCTCTTCAAAGATGCTGCTAAGCTTCCTCTATCCATGTATTCATACACAAGAAATCTTCCCTGAGTAGCAGAACAGTAGCCAAATAACTTCACAATGTTGCGATGTCGAACATGCACCAACGCATCTATTTCACGATTAAATAGCTCATCATCTTCCATCATATGTATCTTCTTTACCGCAAATATCTCACCTGTTGGTAACTAAGCTCTATAGACAGATCCACTCCCTCCGGCTCCAATGCAGTGGGTGTCGCTGAAATTTTCTGTGGCATCAACAATTTTCTTGTACACATCTTCTCCATCAAAGTTCCAGATTGCCAACAAATTTGTCTGTTGCGGTTCATTCACACTTCCTGCACTAGATTTCTTCCTTTTACATTGCAATATAGTTACTATTGCCATGATAAGCACAAAAGATACGGTAGCAAGAATTACAGCGAGTAAAACAACTTTGGACTTGTTGTCTTGTCCACGACGTCGAGTAATTTCACAAGAGGGCAAACCTTTCACTACACCACATAGTTGGTTATTATACATGAACCATTCGATTGGAGCTTCTTCAAGAGCCTACTTTGTGGCACTGGCCCTTCCAATTTGTTGTATGACATGTCCATGGATGAGAGGCTGATCATGCTCTGAAATGATGGTGGGATGCTGCCGTTCAATGTATTGTGTGAAAGATTCAAGGCTTCGAGCATGCTGAGACCACCTAACTGACTCGGTATCGCTCCATTAAATGAATTGGCATTTAGATCCAACAAATCTTGTAGGTTTACCAGCATCCCTAGTTCGATAGGAATGCTGCCATTCAGATGATTATGGCTCAACTTCAGAAATCGAAGCTTGGAACAATACTTTATTGACCCTCGTATCTGTTGGGTTTTGCCCAAGGATCGATCACATGAAACAAATCGTAAAACACATGGTCACGAATACTTTGCCCGAGGCATCTCAGGTGCCCTTATTTCTTTTTATTTCTTCTCACAAATCTTGTTTTCGCTGTGTTTGATCTTTACAACCTGCCCCTTTATATAGGTGCAAAACCTCGTACAAACTAACTAGAACTAGGAGTCCTAATCCTACTCTTCACCCCTCTCCTAATCCAACTAGAACTCAGAAAAGTTTGATTATTTCCAACATCTCCCCCTAATCCAAACTTGTCAATCGTAGCCTTTTAACTTGGTTGCACTTTCACGCCATGACTCCATCGACGTGTACACGCACTTTCTCGCATCAACGGTATCGCACCGTCCGTCTTGTAGCAACATCTCACTGACTACAATGTGATCAAGTTAGCATCGCACCAACTCCTCTTACGACGATGATCTTGCACCACCGCTACCATCCTCTCACCGAATTACACTGGCCTCACACCAAGACCTTACTCCTGCGAGAATATGAACGCACATACTCACGACTCATTGACTACATGACGACTAACTATAGTACTCCCAACACTTTTCACAAAAGTATTGGTTCTTCATCCATAACGAGTAGTGCTTTTTTCTTTTTCTTTTCTAGACACTCACGAGCAAAGTGACCAAATTCATGACAGTTATAGCACTCAATCTTGGATTTGTCCAACCTCCATCACGACACGTCCAGCTTTTTCTCTTGCCCTCCACTCCGATCTTGTCAACATAAGATGCTCTTCATCTTTATCGCCGTAGCCTCGCAACCGTTCCTCATGAGCCTTTAATCTTCCAATGACTTCCTCCACTGTCATTGTTTTGAGATCACCAAATTGCTCTATAGCAGATGCAATATGGAGAAACCTTGAGGGAACGGCTCGAAGGAATTTCTTGACAGTGTATGTATCCTCGAACTTCTCGCCGAGCGCTCGTATGCCATTGATAATGGTCGTCAGCCTGAGAGCGAAGTCATTGACTGATTCTGACTCCTTCATCTGTAATTTCTCAAACTCGGATTTGAGAGTTTGCACCCTCGCCTCCTTGATGCAATCGTCTCCTAGATGCATCGTCTTCAGTGCCTCTTGCCTCCACAGCTGTCTGCTTTTCAGTGATCATGGCGAGCATGTCTTCAGGAATGCTTTGATAGATGGTTGTCAATGCCATTTGATCTTTCTTCTCATCGACAACCTTTTTTGAATCATTTGATTCCACCGCATCCCAAATTCCTTGTGCGCGCACCGACGCCCTCACTTGATTGCCCATATTGAGTAGTTGCTCTTCGTTAGCATCGGATAAAGAAAAGATGTGCTTCCCTCCTTTGTAGCCATCTTCTTGGTCGTCGCTTCCACCAACGCCTTCGCCACATCGGCCTCCACCCGATGACCTTGAACAAGGCTCTAATACCACTTGTTGGGTTTTGCCCAAGGATCGATCACATGAAACACATCGCAAAACGCATGGTCATGAATACTTTGCCCAAGGCACCTCACGTGCCCTTATTTCTCTTTATTTCTTCTCACAAATCTCGTTTTTGTTGTGTTTGATCCTTATAACCTGCCCCCTTTATATAGGTGCAAAACCTCATACAAACTAACTAGAACTAGGAGTCCTAATCCTACTCTTCACCCCTCTCCTAATCCAACTAGAACTCAGACAAGTTTGATTATTTCCAACTGTATTGGCCTATTTAGGTTGTTGATGACAAATCCAAATAATTCAGATTGTTTAGCGACCCAATTTCTCGCGGTATACTTCCCTGGAGCAAGTTGTTACCGAGGCTCAAATTGAACAATGTTGTTATATTGCCAACTTCTGGTGGAATCTGCCCCTCAAGTTTATTCGATCACTACTATAGAAATCGATATTCGAGGCGGTTCAAATAGAACATCCGAGGCGGTTTTAGCAGCCGCCTCCAAAGAGTGGTTGCAAATATGGGTGAAAACGGTACGGATATTTTCCGCTCCGATCCGATGCCGAATCCGAATTTTGTAGGATATGGAGACAGTTTTTTACATCCGGGCCGGATTTGGATTCAGATTCGGATTCGGATATCCTTATTCGGATTCAGAGTAAGATATGGCACCACAATGTATACCGGATCCGAACTATCCGACAAACTTGATCGGATTATCCGATCTTGTAAAATTCGGATGATCTGATTTTCTCTGAGCCCAGCGGGCAGCGGCCCAGCCCATTTGCCCATTAGCCAGTACCGCATATCGGCATATGTGATATGCCATATGCGGCATATGCCCTAGTACCGCAGACCCGCAGTAGCCAAGCGCCGATCCCCTTTCTCCTGTCGTCCTGTGCGCCGCCAGCCGTCGCCCCCCTCACTGCGCCGCTGCCCGTGGCCCCCCTCACTGAGCCGCCGACCGTGCCCTCCCTCTGCGCCGCCGGCCGTGCCCCCCTCTGTGCCGCACCGGTCGTCGCCCCCTTCTGCGCCGCGCCGGCCGTCGCCCTCCTCTGCACCGCTGCCCGTGGCCCCCCTCACTGCGCGGCCTCTGTGCCGCCGGCCGTGCCCCCCTCTGCGCCGCCGGCCGTGCCCCCTCCCTCTCTGCATCCCTGCGCTGCCGGCCCCCTCACCGCGCCGCCGGCCGTGGCCCCTCTCTGCGCCGCCGGCCCCCTTAGAAAATGGAAGCTCAGAAAAGAGCCGCAAGTGCAAGCCAAAGTGTGGGTGCATCATCCCAAGTTCCACCAACCCTAGGCAGTGGGATTGATGTTGTTGATCTTGAGGATTCAGTAGATGGAGAGACAGTAGTTCAGCCTCAAGGAAAGAGACAGAAGAAGAGCACATCTCCATGCTGGGAGCACATTACCAAGAGTTTTGAATGGGTTGTGGTAGACGGCAAGAAGGTGAAACAAGAATGGGCCCAGTGCAACCACTGTAAGTACAGAGCTTTGCGTAATAGCAAGAATGGAACATCAGTTTTTTTGAACCATGCCAAGACACATAACTTACCACTAGGCCAGCAAGTGCTCAGAGCAGATAAAAATGTTGATGGATCATCAAATCCAGTTGAACCCTATAAGTATGATCAAGAGGTCTCCCTGCGAAAATTATATTTGTCGATAATCATGCATGAGTACCCTTTTTGCATTGTTGAGCATGAGTATTTTGTTGAGTTCATCAAATCCCTTCGCCCTACCTTTCCTATGAAGAGCCGCATAACTGTTAGGAAGGAATTAATGGCCATATTTATAGAAGAAAGGAGAAAACTATATGAGCATTTTAAGACTGTGAACAGCCGCTTTAGCGCAACAATGGACATGTGGACATCAAACCAAAACAAGGGATATATGTGTGTCACTGTCCATTGGATTGATGAGAATTGGAATATTCAGAAAAGGATTGTCAATTTCATGCATGTAGAAGGGCGGCATACTGGTCTTAACTTGTCCGAAGCATTTAATGCAAGCATGACGAGATGGTTTATCGACAAGAAAATGTTTTCTCTTACATTGGACAATGCAGCAGCAAATGAAGTGGCTGTTAATGATATCATTGTTGAAATAAAAAGAACTCCCCCCTAGTCTGTGATGGTCTGTTCTTTCATGTTAGATGCGCCGCAAATCACATACTAAATCGTGTTGCTAGAGATGGTCTACAACAAATTGCTGATGCAATTCTGAATATCCGATCAATTGTACTGGTTGTAAAGTGTTCTCCGCCGCAGTGGGAGGATTTCATGAGGTGTGCATCCGAGTGTATGGTGAAAACAACTAGGGGTCTCTCACTGGATGTTCAGACAAGGTGGAATTCAACCTACCACATGTTGAGGGATGCCCTTCATTATAGAAAAGCTTTTGATAGGCTTTATAATCTTGACAAGAAGAGGTATGCGAAGATAGCCCCATCAGCCGCTGACTGGGAGAAGGCAGAGAAACACTTTGTAAATGCTTAAAGAGGTTCAGTGATATTACCGAGCTATTGTCAGGTACTTTATATCCAACAACAAACATGTTTTATCAAAGCTTTTCTGAAGCTAAGGCTTAATACTTGAGTGGTGTAGTAGTGAAGATGAGACTATTCGTAACATGGGAAACTCGATGAATACTAAGTTTGAAAAGTATTGGAAGAAGTCAAATGTTGCTCTAGTTGTGACTTTCTTTCTTGACCCTAGATTCAAGAAAAAGGCATTAGAATATTTAATGAAAAAGGTTCATGGTCCGCTGTTGTATCGTACTAAAGTAGAAGAGTTTGTCATTGTTGTCAAGCTAATGTATGAAACATATGCTGCTTCTTACTCAAAGAGTGCTACTGGAGCCAACTCTAGTGTCAATACTGAACCAAGTACATATGATTTTATGGAAGAAGAAGAAGATAATGATTTTGAGAAGTTCTTATATGAATCACATGGGAGGGCTGATGAAGCTGGCATAAGTGACTTGGATAAATACATGTCAGATGAAACACTAAGGCTTAGTAAAGCCAGTCCTGAGGTGGACAACTTTGACATCTTATCATGGTGGAAAAATCATCAAGGTGCATATCCTATCCTCTTCTACTTGCTCGTGATGTCTTGGCCATGCAAGCATCGACTGTTGCTTCAGAATTTGCTTTTAGTGCTGGTGGTCGTGTTATTGATCCATTCCATAGTCATCTCGAACCCGAAATGGTGGAAGCACTGATCTGCACCAAAGATCGAGTAGGCGCATCTAGAGCAGGTTGTTTCTCAATTGTTGCTCAATTTTGCGCTATAATTGTACAAACAATCTCAGTTACATGCTAATATATTTTTTAATCAGATTCCAATAGAGGGGTTGCATCTATCCTCAAGGATCTGGAGGTTGTGGAGACCCTTGTTGCTAACATCACACTCGAGGACCTTCACGAGCAGGTATGGTCTATCAGGCGCTCTCAGACTCACTCATATCAATATATCATATATTCATCCAGATAATATATCTACATGTTAATTACTGGAAATTGCTAGGAGAAACAAATGTCAAGTGACGATGGTGATTGATGATTACGGACAAGTGAAGCAAACAGACTTGAGCTTTTAAATACTGCTTTCAGACCTCCTGGTGGTTGTGGTATTTCCTGCAGTATGGAGCTTTTAAATACTGCTATTGGCCTGTTGCCTGTTGGCTGTTGCTGTGTGCTCACGTAGTACTATATTTTGACCCTTGTATATATGCCCTACTTGTATACAATCTGGATTGTTGCTGTGTGCTTTTGAATACTGCTGATTAATGATTGTGAGCTCACGCAGTATTATATTTTGTATTGGTAAATACCAATTGAGCTACTGTTTGTAGCTGTTTTACGTGTGTACCATCCGAACATTTTTTTTCCATTTTCGGTCCGGCACCGCTCCGTTGCCGTACCATGTCCGACTCCGACACACTCTATATTCATATCCGCATCCGGAGGCTATCCGCTCCGCTTTCGGTCTGCCAAAAAAAAGGAATAGGATATGGTTTGAGCACTATCCGTCCGAATCCGATCCGTTTTCACCCCTAGTTGCAGATATGGAGTATGCATCGGAGGAGGTTATGCAACCGCTTCGGATAGAACTTATCCGAGACAGTTGAAATGCGTAAACCGCCTTGGATAAGCCCTTATCAGAGGCGGTTAAATTATCCTAACCGCCTCGGATAACTTCTTATCCGAGGCAGTTAAGACGTTTCAACCGCCTCGGATAAGCTCTTATCCGAGGCGGTTGCGTAATTGTAACCGCTTGCAGAAGTGAGATATCTGAGGCGGTTGATAAGTTGCAACCGCCTCAGATATGTTTTTAAACAGGTATTATTTTGCCTGATTTACCAGCCTCCCTGAAAAATAAAATAGTTCATATGAAATATCCAAAGCACATCACATATACAACAGATTTATATATCACACTATTTAATCATTCATTCTCGCATCGATCACAAGACATAAACTTCGAACATTCACATACATACGCATATAAATAATATTACACAACTTGTTCACTTGTGACATAAACTCAATTCACAGTGAAGATATTGATCAATTTCAAAAAAGTAAACATCTCTTAAGTTCTTCACATGACATAGAACCACTCGCCGCAGCCTCCATACACGATATCTATTGATAAAGAAGTCTCATTTGTAAAATAGTGATATTCACAAGAAAAAATTATAGTTATGCCATACCCACTTATACGTTAGCACCTAGAGGAAAAATCAACAAGACATTTAAAAACATCAAGTGCATTTATCATTTCAAACCACAAGTTGGAAAGGTAACTACAAAGTTTGATGCTTTCAAACTAATGACGTAAGTAATGACCTAACTAGAAACCTAAGTAATGACCTAACTAATCGCAATCCTATGTTCCTAGCTTACCGCCGAGAAATTGAAGCGTCCTTCGACACTAATGACCTCGTTGTTTAGGAAGCTAGCGATGTGAAACCGGATCTGGGCGATGTCCATATCTTCCAACTGTTTGATTGTCATGGTTTTCGCCTCTTCCTGAAAACATGAAGCTTCCACTCAGAGCGAATAGCATGATTAAACACTAGACATTAGTAGTGGCGATGGTTTCGTACCGCTAGATCACGGTACTTTGGATTGCTGCAAAGGGCAAGCATGTGGAAACAGACGTAACACCCACAGAGGTCGAACCCTTCGGGTTGTTGCTGGCACTACAAAAGGGATATCGATTAGGTATAAAGGGCAGAAGTATTATGGCATTAGTACGAGGAGTCAAGGACATTACGGGATACCTTAAACTTGGAGTCATGATGTAACTCGACGGGCACTCCTTCCTTGTGCCTCCCTCCTGGTTTGACGTACGTATCAAACGCTTTAGGTGATTCAAAATAATTAGCATCGATATGTCATTTTCTTTCGGAAGAAGAAAGAATAGGCATGAACGAAGATGAAAATTTTGGTACTCATTCGTCGAGTAAACCCATGATGTTAAATATAAGCCTAATCCAACGACGAGAGTGAGCGAATCATACGGCTGGCAGGCCGGCCGATCGGTGCGTTGGATCGCCCGGCCGACGCCTAGTCACTGCCTTGTAAGGTCGATGCTCTCGGTTTCTTAACAAATTACACATTCATCCATCTATAGAAAAAGAAAACGAAAACGAAAACCAAACCGGCAGCGACGGGATGGGATGGGATTTCGGCCGCGCAAGGGATTGCCGCGGCATTGCCTTCATCAAGGACCGTCTCAAGTTTGTCGAACTGGACCTCACCGTCACTGAGCTCACCCAGATAATAGATGAGGAAACCAACTGGGCAACCTGCAAGGTGCATGACTGGGCTATCACCACATGGACCAACTACACGATGAGTGATTCTTATGAGGATTGCCACAAGGACGACTGCACGGTACAAGCTTCCAACATCACAATCAACAACCAATCAGCTGGCAGATTGCTGTTGCTACCATCTCAGGGGATCACAGTGAGACCGCAGCAGCAGAGCGACCTCCTCGCAGAATCTGGTGGTCTCTAACCCGTTTCCCATCATGGATTGGTGATGATGTTGTTTACCTTTTGGCCAGGGTGAAATTACGGCACCACAAGGCATGGATCCTCACTATTGACATAAGGAATAACACGCTGCAAGCCGTGGCTCCCTTTGGCATCCAACAACAACGGTTGCACGTGCCACGTATTGCACTAGCTAGCTACTCTTATCTCCAATCCCAGGTAATCTCTTAATGCCTAGCTACTTCTCTGACATTAATTGATCTCTTCCTAGATAAACATATATTGAAATAGAGATGCAACAACTACCAAATTAGTTGCTTCTCTTTCGAAAAAATCATATATTTTCTTGGTAAATATTACTCTAGCACATCGTTATTCCAACCTTTGCTCCAACACACAGTAAAAACGCGTCTTTGCACAGTACCACTATGAAAAAACACCCATTTACTGAAACAAACTGCAACTATTAGATAATTATTTTTTGGCCAAGTAGGTGAGATAACACATGTAAAATGTCTCGTACCCTTGTGTCAAGAAGAACTACAATAGCCCTTTAGAAAAAGGAAAAGAATCTTGATCCCACAAAATATGAGCATTTGGGCCACGTTCCATCAATCTTGCTCAAAAGATCTGACACCATTTCAGCCACATTTGGGAGGAAATATGTCCTTCCATGAGCCATAACAAGTGTTAGTCTTAACATCCAAAGTTGCAATGGGCCCCGTCTTAAAGAATAAGAAGGTGCGAGGCCATATCACATTCTTGTCTTATGATGACTGGAGCGCAACGCGTTTCGCTGGAAGGTAAGGTGGCTGGGCCAGACGAGTAGGGCTGCCTTCAATACCACTGTGATTGGTAATGTAACTCTACATCCTTGCATTTATTTATGCCTAAAGGCTAATTCAATGAATTGAGGCTTAGGAAAAACCATTCGATTGATCAGAAAGGAAAACCAAACCTGTAAAAACTACTATTGATTGCCGGTGCACATTAGTCCGACCAGATTCTAGATGATCTGCCAAAAGCTCTCCGCCTCGTCATATTCTATTCTTTTTCTTTGAATGGAGCCTTATCTAGTTCTGTTGCAGCCAATACCTATTCCATTCCTTTTTCTCTGAATGGAGCCTTAGCTAGTTCCGCTACAGGCGGCTCGAATTCAGACAGTAGATCTCCCAACTCGCTAGCCACTATAAGTCAACTCCAATAAAGAGATTTGTGGAAAAGAAGGAAATGTTAGCATCTCTATAGCATAATTTCACATCTTGTAGCCATGTTTGAGAAAGAAAAAAATTAACAGCATTTTAGTAGCACCATCATAACATCATCCAGCTGCACTTGAGAAGAAAAAGTTGACAACAATTCAACATCACCATTGCATACAATTTCCACATAAACAAGCCATGGTTGCACGTAATTAAGGTCCAGCCTAAACAACCAAGGGCATTTTTGGTATTTAGACATACTCTTTCACTTGCTTTGACAAGAAACAATTGTTTGATGTTTGTGATGTGTTTTAGAAAATGAGTGTTTTTTTCATAGTGGTACTGAGCAAAGAGTTGTTTTTGCAGTGTGTTGGAGCAAAGATCGAAAATAACGGTGTGCTAGAGCAAAATTTACCTCTATTTTTCCTGTATGTATGTCTCCTCCATCAAGCATTTATCTATTTCATTGGATGCAGTATCGGGTGGAAAGGAAGATGCTGGGGAATCAATTGTCTCAGGAGTATGTTGGCAGTGGTCTCTGGGTCTTGCTCGCGACATATCTATTTAGTATTTTATAATGTTGGAGGACATGATCTCCTGTGTCTGTGGTTTGTGGTGAACTTTGTCACTTCTGCTTGCTTTCCTTCTAATTTGAACTGACTTGTATGGTATATGTTGAAGAATCCAGGTGCTAACGGTGATCTATCTCCCTTGAGACATATTTATTTAGTTGTGATAATGTTGGAAGACACGATCAACTATTATTGTAGTTATTTATTTATGCTTGCCTTTCAATTTGTAGCAATTTAAATTACTTGTAGAGTAGTATTTCATGAAAATGTTTATGCTTGTAGGGAATTCGTTTGCAACGCAGTATTGCTTTTATGTATTATCTTAATCAGTTAATTTCAAACATGCGTTTTGTGTTGGCGGTTTGTGCTTCTACCAGCATTGTGGGTGGTCCATGAAGAGAGGACGGGTCTTTGCCTTGGACATCTGAGGTAGAAGTAATCTGTTATTTTCCTTGAACTTTTTGTAGTTGATTTCAAACGTTTATGCCGGGGTATTTTGATTCCTGGTTGTAGCTGGCAAGTTGTAGCAACTACAAGGCGGGTTAGGTTGCAAGTTTGACAGGCAATTCACCGGCTGTAGCGTGTATTTCATCGATTCTGTAGCTCTTTTGCTTGATAATCTAGAGCTTAGGCGGTTAACAACTAGCAACATGCAAAATCCAAATTCGGTGACTTCTTGATGAAAAAGATAACTAGGATATGTGAGAGAGAGAGAGAGAGAGATCGAGAGAGAGAGAGAGAGAGAGAGAGAGAGCTAGAGGCTTGATAAACAAACATCTATTGCTCAAGAGCTATGAGTGTTTCTCAGCATGTTTTTGTTGTACGTTTGTAGCACATGTTCTAGGAGCTACAATTTTCCTTTATTTATGGGAAGGAGCTCTAGAAATTAGTTGTTAATAGAGTATAGGCTATGGCACTTCAATTCTACACAAAAATGTTTCTATTTTTTAAATCCACACAAAAATTGTGCCTCGCTCCATCCTACCTAAGTCGTCACACATCGTTGCGCCATCCGTCTCCAACTCCATATTCAATAGCGCCATGGGTAAACAGCCGAATTCTAATCGCTGAGACCGAACCTTAACTTCCATTGTGGGTCACTGGTTCACCGTCACTCAAGAAGAAGCTCACTTATTTGCTTTAACCCTGAGACCGGAACCTTAACTTTCATGTTTATCATTTTCTTGGATTTCTAAGTGTTCACTTATTTGCCTCAAAGTGGATGTTGCAGAGTTGACAACTGTAAGGGTGTGTTTGGTAGCCTGTATTTCTCTAGCATGGCTATCTCTCCTAAGACGTGCTGACCCTGGACATGTTGATTGGATGCCACTGTGTTGTGTTTGGTAGCATGTATCTATTGAGATATGCTGAGCTGAGATGTTATTTGCTTGCCTGTATCAGTTAAGACATGCTAAGCCGAGAGTGTGTTTGGTAGCCTGTATATGAGTTAGATTTGGTTACCTTCTCCATATGATGGTGATGATACCACCATAAATATGAGATATGCTGAGAAAATGATTTTGTATATCAAAAACATAATACTGCACTAAATAAGAAATTTCAACAACGATTTTATATAACTCCAGCAGCAATATAACACATTTCCGCAAAAATTTAGCAGCAAATAACATATTCCATCACCAATTTGCATACTTCCAGCAAGGCTATAAATAGATTCAAGCATCAAAATAAATTTCAGCAACAATCCAACACCACGAATCAAATTTCAGCACAATTTTATCAAGTCCATATTACATATATAATAGTTCAACATCCACAATCATCCATATTACATATATAGTAGTCCACCATCGAATCCTACTTAGCAAAGTGGTGTGCATACTTCACCATATAGGAGGGGTTACATATACCACCTCACACATGCATATTTCACATTACTAAAAGAAGAGCCAACTATAATTTCATTTTAGAACAGCATCATTACTAAAAGAAGATGTAAAGGATAGGTTCTTGAGGTTCTTCTGATCAGAGCTGGGAGCTGAACTTGAGCATCTAAAGCACACTTCAGCTGAATGAAAATAGGTTGCCACCACACAAGCTAAGTCTATTAAGTGAATAAATAAAATGCGCCCTGCATTTACAAACACATTATGGTAAATAACACTGTAGTATAGCCATTGCCACTGCAGGCCCTGCACCAACAAGTGAGTGGCTGCAGGCAGCAAGTTGCTCTTATCTACATGATGCTTACAAGATCAATCACAGTGGTAAAACTCAGAGCACATCTGAGCATACCCCATCAGGATGTGTACATAGAAAAAAAGGAGATAACACAAGACACTACTACTTAAAAGTGGCATTACAGCAATCCATCAAAACTACAAGGAACAGCCAAGTGTTAAATTTACAGCAGTTCATCAAAACTGGCAAGGAACAGCCAAGTGTTTAAGAACACAAGTCAAGCTATTCAACGGTGAGGCTCAAGCATAGAGTGAACGAACCCAGGAAAACAAAATTGTGTGGATGTCTCTGCTGACAGTGGCGGAGCCACCGTACGGCGGACTCAGCCGACGAATTTCATTGAAATCATAGCAAAATATAGAGATTATGGTAAAAATTTTATGAGCAAATACTTGTTGAAATGGTTGAAGTTAGAATTTGCCCAGGCTCAAGAAACTGGCTGGCTCCGCCACTGTGCTGATAATGATACAATCAGACCATCACTCCAACAGATATCACAAAATTAGGTGTTATGAAAACAAGACAATTCTGATAGTATAAAATAACAACAATCAAATGTCCTCTGCTCAGATTTCTCAGAACTCAAAGATGAAGGGAGAATGCGGGAGTGCTTCATATGACAAATTGATGATGTTGGCAACACTAACATAGACATGAACAACTCTGTCAAAACTAAAGAATGCCTATGTCATTGTAATGAGTGAAGAATGAAGATGTCCTACTACGTAATGTTTGAATAGGAGCACTGGAAAATTGCTCTGAACTTCCTAGCTAATACTAGCTCTTAAACAGAGTTCGTCAGCCTAACTTAAACAGAGTACCAGTCCTTTTCTTTTCTTCAGAACTTGGACTAGCATAAGAGACAAACTTCAAGAACTCTGCAAGTAACTAGAATCTTTCCCAGTTTCAGCCTTACTTAAAGTATCCGGCTGCTGCTCCTCGTCACCGGCATCTGGCTGCTGCTCCTCCTCGATGGCATCCGACTGCTGCTGAGCGTCCCCACGGGAGAAGACCTAGGATTCGGCGGGTCGCGGGAGGTGCGGCATTGCGGCTCGGCTCTTGCGGAGTTTTTTTGCAAGCTGTGATATGGACCGCCGCTGCAGGCAGCACAAAATGAGAATTAGTTCTTTGCTTAAGCAGAGCTAACTCTATACGGTTCAATTTACGGCCGGGCTGGAGCTGGCGACGGAGATGGAGGCGGCGTCGAGGTTGGCGACGGAGGCGACAGAGGTTGGCCGAGCGTGTCCTGGCCGAGCAACGCCTGGAACGTGGACGACCTGTACGTAAGGTTGAACGCGCACGACGAGCCCGCACCGCAGGGCAAGGAAGGTCTGGGCACCTGCGTGCACTGCGGCGAGCCGCAACTCACGGTGCGGTACGTGGACGACTGGGTCAGGGAGAAGGACGGCGCCGCGGCGGCGCAGCCCCTGCAGGCGCTGCACGGCACCCACGCCGCGTTGTTGCTGGGGTCGATGGCGACCAGGAGCGTCTGCGCCGGCGTGCCGAGCCGCGCGCGGGCGACGTAGTTGGGGATGCTGAGGATCTGCCGGCACGGCGCAATCGCCACGAACGAGCGACCGCCGTGGCCTTGGATCTGCGGGCTAGGCGGCGGCGTGGGGACTGGAAGGGCGGATGGGAGCTCGACGGGGGCGGGGGGCAGGGGAGGCGGCGGCGGGTGGTGAGAGAGTTGGCGCTTGGGGTGGGGGAGGGGGTGGAATTTCGGCGAGAGGAGGCGGGCTGCGAAGGGGTGAGGAGGCGCTGCGGGAGGGACGAGTAACCCTAGCGGCGGGGAACGATTCGCGCGGATGCAGGAGCACGCCGCCACCTTGCCGAAGCTCTTGCGGCCGGGGAGCGGCTCCGTCGCCTCTGCGCCTTCGAATCCGTCTCCATCACCCTCGACGCCGCGCCGCCAGGGGTCCTCCCTGCCGGCTTGGGGCCTGCCGGCGGACTCGGCGTCTTCGCCAACACGGAGGTGCGCACCGATCTCAACTAAAAATGTCTTCTTTTTGTAGAATTGCGCTGTCTTGCATGATCCAAGTTGTAATTACTTGACCTGCCTGACTTATTAAGATTAGACCATACAGTCTTTCTTCAATTTAGAGATGAGAATCTAATCTAACCAATTCCAACCAAAAGGAGTGTGCTTTCATTGAAATTTCCAGTCTTATCTTATGGATTGTTGCTCAATATTAAGTGAATTGTATCGATTTATTTTACTTTAACAACGATTAGAGAATGTCATTCCCCTCGTACAAATCTTGATTTCGGCAGGTTTCTGTTGGCACTGATGCAATGTCTTGGATGATGGAGTAAGGAAAATATTAGGTGTATGTCTAAATGTAATTTGTTGCAGAAGAATGGAGCATGCAGTTCTTGCATTTACTTGCAAAAAATGAGACAGCTCTCTTATTTAGCACCGTGAAATGGATATGTGATTTTAGTCGCTTCACTTACACTGCTTTGATTCCTTGGAACAAAATCAACCTGTTGCCTTAATTTTGTGGTTTTGTATTATAATTTGGTCAACATTTCCTAGTTTCATATTGTGTCAGTTTACTCAAGTTCTTCTTCAACCGAATTATAGGAATTTTTGTTGTTTCCTGTTCTTCCCCTTTGTGCCAAATTATGTTAATGTTAGCACATCCATGGCCCACGGCATAATTTGGGTGAAGATATTTCTTATGCATTCTGCACTACTGTACATCTCTACTACTTAAAAAAAGAGTAGCGTTCCCTTTCCTACCGGCAGAGTGCGTTTGCCCACTTTTCGTCCAACCTTCCTGTTTTGCAACCTTCTTGTCAATAAATACTTACCAAATATGTGTTTACCAAATAAAATCCTACTATTTTTACACAATCACATTAATATGGGCAGGTAAATCATGAGCTAACGTACTAGAATATTTATACCCCGTTGCAACGCACGGGCAATTATCTAGTACAACTATAAATTTATGCATACTTTTAAGTGGATTGAAATGTAACAGTCGATCAAGCTTCAGAACCTATTCTGGTAGGAGTAGGATGCCATGATGGTTAATACTCAAATGCACTCGTGTCATCCATTTTGCCTTTAAATCTGTTGCAGACTAGATCATGTTATGTGGAATGTTCTCTGAAGTTGAAAAACCTATTTGGATACTGTGAGACCTGGGGATATATCAGGTGCTCTTGGTTTAGATCAGACAATGCTGGAGTGGCAGTACCAAGAATTGGAGTGATACCAACTCCAATGATGGCTCGAATGTCATTTCTCTACGAGGACTGGTTAAAGTCACCGCTCAAAGAACACTTGATGGGTGTTTCTGTTGGCTTGCTCTCAACCATGAATCATAACCTCGTGTACAATCTGTCATGGAGAACTATAAACGATCCTCTATTAAATATACATACAAAGTTGACCAAAGAGATTCAAGCATAAGACCGACACGCGGATAAGCCTTTCTGTTGTCTTCTCAAGTTGGAGGTCTTGCACCAGAGAGCAAAAATGCACGTTTTGTTAGACAGGTATGTCGAAATCGTTATGTTTGTACTCCTTACTTTGTCTTCCGTCTTCCTTGGAAACCACCTGATTAATACATAGAAGATGCAGACTCTGCTCCATATTTTCTCCTTTTAAAATTTAGCTTTTTTTTTCTAGCATGATATGAATCATATCATTAGTGGACCAGAAACTTTGAGAGCTCTATGCTTTGTTCAAGCGTTCCAGTGGCATTTACCTTTCTTTTCAGTCCGTGCTCCTACTTGATAAGCTAGTAACTTCACTTGAAATGAAATAATCTGCACCATTTCTATTTTCTAGAATATAATGTGCTATACATCAAGGATTTTCCTTTTATTTAACAATTGATCCTATTCAAACGGAAACTACTAGAACTACCAGAAAACATACCTATCCATTCTCATTAGCACCACTCATTTTTATTCATCTTGTATCAGGATCTTGATCTTAAGTGGCTATTCCGCTGGGTGTGTTGAATGGTGCTCTGAATGCCGGAGTGGCTGCAGGGGTCATCCATCCATTTTCAAGGGGATCAACAGGCTCTACCTCGCCACTTCCAGAACGTTTCTACCTGGGTGGCAATAGGTCTCTTGTGTGCTGCTTGGGTGGACCATCATCACCATGGGGCTTCAAGTCAAGAGGGCTGGGTCCGACAGAATTGCGAACCTGCGCCCCCAAGAATTCTGAAAATGGTGCTTCCACTTCTGAGCAAGACGCACTGGGAGGTGACGTAGCGCTCACAGCCTTTGCTGATCTGTCATTTGATCTACCTCTGAAGTCGGTCAGGGAACTTGGAATTCATGGCCATGCATTTGTCTCAGCTGGGAATCATGCTAATCTAACAGAGCGTGATATTAGAAAATTTTCCCTTACTGAGTTCCTACATTCAGGAGTTCTGCACGTTTTGGTGTAGTTGTGCCAACCAGATTGTTACACATAGAGGTTTGTTCTTGACATCCTTCATCTGCATCATTGAAGTAACTGGTGAAATTAGATTATTTTGTCAAGTATATAAAATGTCAAAAGAAAATTGTTGTTTTACTGAACAAGTGTTTCCCCTTTTCCAGATGAATTACTGCCACATCCTAAAACAGTTTGATCATGACAAGGGGAAGACAGGCATACAGTTTAACTTCTCTTCGCCCTAATTTCATCTGCAACAACTTATCACTGAGATGAATAGCTGTATTTTTTCTCTCACAACTTATCCTAAAACAGAGATGTACGCATGCTTCTGGAAGTGAGAATGCAGTGATGTACAAAGTGTGAGAAAATATGCAACTTGGATCTATTGCACAGCCCAATGGGCATATATATAGTACAAGGTGACTTGGAGTACAAGAAAATATAGACTCCTATACCAATACGAATACAACATACTATATCTCTAACACTCAAACTCATGGTGGATCAACAACACTGAGTTTGGAGAGGTAGAAGCTGTGCTGAATACGAGTCTGTGCCTTCGTGAAGAAATCAGCCAACTGAAACTCGGAAGGCACATACTGAAGAGCAACAACCTGATCCTGAACCTGAGACCTCATATAAGAAGCATCAACACCAATATGCTTGGTGAGCTCGTGCTTCACTGGGTCTCTAGCAATACTGATGGCACCAGTACTGTCAGACAACAGAGGAGTCGGTGTAGTGAGAGAAACACCAAAATCCTCAAGTAGCCACCGTAACCACGTAACCTCCGCTGTCAAAAATGCCATAGCTCACAACTCAGCCTCTGCACTCGAATGGGAAACTGCAGTCTGTTTCTTCGTCTTCCAAGCAACAAGAGAACCACCAAGGAAAACACAGTAAGCAGAAAGAGAGCGACGATCAGAGGGATCGCTAGCCCAAGTAGCATCCGAATATGCCTGAAGCTGTAACGAACTGGAGCGTGGAAAGAAAAAACGGCGAGAGATAGTCCCACGAAGATATCGTAGAACCCGAAGAAGGTGACTGTAGTGAACCTGAGTATGAGAAGAGACGAACTGACTCAGAATATGAACTGGATAGGATATATCTGGACGAGTGACAGCAAGATAGACAAGACTCCCGACAAGGTGACGATAGCGAGTCGGATCAGAAAGAGGCTCACCATCAGAGGCACGAAGATGAACATTGAGCTTCATCGGAGTCTCAATGGTGCGCTGATCAGTAAGGGAAGTCCGATCAAGAAGATCGTGGATATATTTCTCTTGGGATATATAGAAACCATCAGAAGTAGATGTAACCTCAATCCCAAGGAAGTAGCGAAGAGGACCAAGATCAGACATAAGAAACTGATCACTAAGACGAGCCTTGACAAAGGCAATGTACTCAGAATCATCTCCGGTGATGATTATATCATCCACATACAAAATAAGAAGAGTCCGACCACGAGACGAAGTGTGGACAAACAGCGCAGGATCATGAGCACTAGCTGAGAAACCAGCAGCAGTGACCACAGAGGCGAAGCGCTCGAAACCAAGCACGAGGATCATCATCAAACCACTGAGTGTACTCAGTCAGCAGAGCACCGTAGGAATCCAGAGCCTCCTGATGAGCGGTGACAGCCGCATCATAAGCAGCGCGGTCAGCATCAGTAGGTCGAGCACCAAGCTTAGGCTCAACCGGCACCACAGGACAGGCCGGACACGGAACATCGCCGGAGAGGATGCCCCAGAGACGAAGACCACGCATGTGGATGCGCATATGAGAGATGAAGTCGGTGAAATTGACCCCATCAAAAATCACCGGGCAGCGAGGGAGAGAAACGGTGCCCGAAGACATGGTACCTGTTTTTTTTCTCTTTTTTTATACTAAAAGCGGAAGCTAACACGCATTACTCTGTTCGGGACCGAATAGAGCATGCGGGGCAGAGGCGCCGCCGGGCGGGAGGCCGGTCGGCCGGATCGGCGGCGGCGGAGGCCGGGGAGGCCGTTGGGCGGCCAGAGGCGGAGCGACGCCGGCGGGAGGCCGGGAGGCGGCCGGGAGGCCGGGAGGCCGGGGAGGCCGGCGGGCGGCCGAGGGCGAGTGGCCGGGGGCGGGCGGCCGGGGAGGCCGGCGGGCTGCCGAAGGCGGATGCCGGGGAGGGCAGCGGCGGGAGACCGCCGGATCCAGCCAGCAGGCGGACGGAGGCGGGGCTGGGCGGACGGGCCGGGCGGCGTTGCACGGAGCGCGGGCGACGGCGGATGAGGCCGGCAGCGTCGCAGGAGAGCCGCCGAGAAGCCGAGCAGGCGGCGGCGGCGGGATCTGGTGAGGTGGAGCGGACGAGTTGCGGCGTCCAAAATTTTCGGAGAAAAAAAAACCTAGGCTCTGATACCATGTGAGGAAATATGCAACTTGGATCTATTGCACAGCCTAATGGGCATATATATAGTACAAGGTGACTTGGAGTACAAGGAAATATAGACTCTTATACTAATACGAATACAACATACTATATCTCTAACATAAAGAAAGATCATACAGTGCGGTGTAAAGATTTTCCTGAATTATGTTTCTGAAATTCCTAGGAATTGGCTGTTGGCTGTCTTACTGTTGTGAATGCATAGGCAGAAATCAAGGAGCTATATTTTGCAATCGTAAATTCATAACTAGAATCTTGTCATGTAAATTCTCAGACAAAAACCTTCTGTTTGGAATAGAATATAAACACATAAGTTGTTTCCGACTATTTCAGAACAATCATATTGCTGATCTCAGACTGAAGAATATATACATCCAGACGGAACAGCAGATTCAGATTTCTAAGATCAACTGCCTAAATATCACCTTGATCAAGAGCAGTATGCCGTATTTGACAAAATCTTCTAAGGATTTTCTTTACAGAACATGCTGTTGAGATTTCAGATATGAAAATTTCTTGGTACGTTATAAGTCCACATGAAATTAACTTGGTTAGGTATGGGATTGACTATATATGCATGCAGTGTACAGTGCGAGTCCATGCATGTGAACTTCTTGCCAGCTCTTCTCCATGCTTCTCATGGAGAAGTTGTAAGGTTTCAATTCAACGCAAAAGTCTGATTCGGTTCGGTGGCCAGTTGTTTCTTTTCGTCCAGTTCAGAGAAAATCGAGGCATTTGTTTGGTCATGTTGCTTCCCTTCGTCAAGCTACGGTCAATCAGTTAATGCCTCTTTGTTCTTGTTAGGCAGGTTTGTTAATTTTTTCCTGACAATATATAATTTCATTCCTTTATGTACTCCTTTTCTTTTTCTTTAACCAAACATTAGTTCGCTTTAATTCTTAATTACTAGGGTGGGTGATCTACTTATAACTTTGAACTTTGTTCTTCAGCCTTTTTGGCTTCAATCAAGATTATAAGGTAGAGAATCATCTACCTTTTGCTTCAAAAAAATATCTCTAATGTATATTTACTGCAAGTTTTTCATAGAACAATTTCATTAATTTACGCAACTAAAATTTTCTTCTGGTGCTTTTCAGGGCTCGCAGAAGAGGAAGTTCAGGCATTTCAATAAATAAAAAAGAGGACGATTCAGTGGATTGATCGATAACCATTTGGCATACATATGCAGAAAAAGTTATGTTACATATGCAAATGCAAATATACAATATAATCGAAAACAATAAGCATGCTTACTAAACATAGTATATGACGAATTCCACTGTTATGAATGAAATACTCTTTATACAAGTTTGTAACAAACATGTACTCAGTTTGTATCACAAAAATATGACGTTTTAGACATTAACACATTCTTCAAAATGTAACTTTGACCACAAATTTCTAATATAATATATTTACAAAATCCAATAAAGTTATATTACGAAAGTACTTTTCGAGACAAACCTATACATTATGATTTCCAAGTACGTACCCTATCTAAATATTTAAAATGATATCAGTAGTCAAAGTTTTAAAGATTTAACTGAAATTATGTCCAAAACGTTACGTTTTTATGATATGGAGAGAGTACCTCCTTACGACAATTATTCTGTGTTGTAAATTGGTTATTTAGGACAACTAGCTAGTAGTCGACTCAAATATGACCCTTTTTTATCTCGAAATTTGTGTATTCATGACGTTTACTTTTTTGGCATAGATTTAAGCTGTTGGGACATAAGTCTTACGACGAGACATGGAAATTTCGCCACAATGTACTTTTAGCAACTTACGATACATGATAATCATCACGACACATATATTTTGTCACAATATACGTCTCATGACAAAAATTATTGATGTTTTGGCTTTATCTATATCTATACTATTACTACCTTATAAAAAGGGAGAGTTTTTTTGCTAACTCCACCTCACAAATCGTACCCAGATCTCTCACATTCATCTAATCCAACACATCTAAGGACTATTATGAGTTTGATGGTCTGTCAATCTAATGGCTAATATTAATTTGATGGTCTGCTACCTAAAAATTACCTACCATGTCATTCACTTAAAGTTAATAGTAATTACCCACCATTACCTTTACTTAAAGTTGATAGTAATTACCCATCATTGCCCTTACTTCAAGTTGATAGTAATTACTCACAATTACCACTACTATACCCTCCAGCGTCCTTTTCTCCCGAATCTGCGCCACGCGTGGCCGCCACGCCCACGCCACGCTTTGGTTGTGCCCGTGCGCCACTGCCGTTGTCTCTTTCGACGCGATGCAGTATAGATTGTATTGCACGTGTACACTTTTAGGTTCCGACGTCGCGACGCCATTGAGGACCACGCCGCCCTCCCCCTACTACCTGACGATCTCCGCCGCCTTCTCCTCCACACTGACCTCTCCCGTGCGGGCCTCCATCTCCAGCGCCACTGCTATACCCTCCAGCGCCCCTTTCTCTCGAATCTGCGCCACGCGTGGCCGCCGCACCCACGCCACGCTTTGGCCATGCCCGTGCGCACTGCTGTTGTCTCCGTCGACGCGATGCAGTATAGATTGCATTGCACGTGTACACTTTTAGGTTCCGGCATCGCAGCGCCATCGAGGACCACGCCGCCCTCCCCCTACTACCTGACGATCTCCGCCGCCTCCTCCTCCACACTGACCTCCCCCCTGCGGGCCTCCATCTCCAGCGCCACTGCTATATCCTCCAGCGCCCCTTTCTTCCGAATCTGCGCCACGCGTGGCCGTCGCACCCACGCCACTCTTTGGTCGTGCCCGTGCGCCACTGTCGTTTCTCCCTCGACGCGATGCAGTATAGATTGCATTGCACGTGTACACTTTTAGGTTCTGACATCGTGGCACCATCGAGGACCACGCCGCCCTCCCCCTACTACCTGACGATCTCCGCCGCCTCCTCCTCCACACTGACCTCCCCCGTGCGGGCCTCCATCTCCAGCGCCACTGCTATACCCTCCAGCGCCCCTTTCTTCCGAATCTGCGCCACGCGTGGCCGTCGCACCCGCGCCACTCTTTGGTCGTGCCCATGAGCCACTGTTGTTTCTCCTTCGACACGATGCAGTATAGATTGCATTGCACGTGTACACTTTTAGGTTCTGACGTCGCGGCACCATCGAGGACCACGCCGCCCTCCCCCTACTACCTGACGATCTCCGCCACCTCCTCCTCCACACTGACCTCCCCCGTGCGGGCCTCCATCTCGTGCACGCAGCCGGGCCACGGAGGGCGTGATGCCGCTGCTGCCGGTGATCGCCTCCTCCTCGCACGGCCCCACCACCACCACCAACCGAAATAGCTCACGCGCCAGCGGAAGCTGTGCCACGTCGACGAGATTGACGCGCTGCTCACCGACCTTAGCATCGACGGCGTGTCCTCCTCGCTGCTGTAGTCCAGGACAATCCGCGATCCGGAAGATAGACTGGGCGACAAACATGAATTAAGGATTAGGTGGAAAATCACAAAAAAAAATCTAATAATTGATACTAAACTTGTATTGCGTTACCATTAAATTTGTGTACCACGGACCTGTGAATAGTTAGCTTTGCTTTATGTTGGAATTTAAGCATGACACCTGATTGTCCTTAAAGCAATTCCTTATTTCGTCCTAATCTACAAGCATAAGACCGGGTTGTTGGATAGCAAAAAGTTTTACTGACATGATTTGAAATATATAAAGAAAGCCTCACATAACACTTTCGTATCCAACTGTATACAACAGTTGTGTCTGTGTGTGTTGTTTTCATTTTCATTTTTGCGAGATGTCTTAACTGTATACAAAAGTTTTATTGACCGGAATTGATTACACAAACGTTGGTTAGTCCAACAGATGATAAGCATAATCTAATTCATACTACCGACATATTCGACATTTTATCTTTATGATTTCCATATAAACTTAAGAAAAATTTGTAGAAATCGTATGAACCGGTAGCGCAGTTGAAAGTTGTAACAATATATTATGTAGTGCATCTGTGTTAGCTACTTGATTTTCTATCCGTTGTTCGATTGCATTGGGATGAGCAAGGATGACACATTTTAAAACTTCTCTAGAACTTTTTTTAATATAAGAGCTTCACTCTTCGACATCTACATCTAAGAATGCACACAACCATTTAAAACTTGCTGATATGATGATTAAATGTTTTGGCACTTCTTTGAGTTTTCTTTGAGTTTTGGAACTTGTTTAAATAAGGATGAAACATTTTGCAACTTCCTCGATCCTTCTTGAAACTCAATTATGAGAATTTGAAATCTTCATCAAACTAATCGTGCTTTTCGAACTAAAATGGTACCCGTAAAAAATATCTAAAACTTGCTTGGAACTCCAACCTTGAAACCTGAAACTCCTTTAAACAAGTCCAAAATTTGCTTGAAACCTATGTGACTACATAGCCGGGGCAGAAAGTCATGTCTCATATAAAAAGAAAGTAAAAAAAGCCCAAGTGATATAATATGATTTTTTAAAAGAAAGAATTTATTACTTTTGGCCTCTGCATTTAGGAAATACACATAAGTCATTATTATAAGATGCAAACGAGATTGCCTCACAGTCTAACAACCTGCATACTGGCTAACACCCAACTAGGATAACAACAAAATATCCAACATCAATAGAAAAAATAAAATCCTCATGTGACTATAGAATCAACCAAACACCGGCAGGTGCTCCAGCTATGCGCAGAGAATAACTCTATCACCATAGTCTCCAGGCTTCTGCTCCCTGCCACCATGTTTTCTTTGAACTCCGGCTTCTGCAAAGGCACTCAAGAGCGCAGAAAATTATCACACCTGAAAATTACCTGGTTTGGATGATAAAAGAGTTTCTTGGCAAACACCACATCATTTCTGCATAACTAAATCAACCAACATAGCACTATCGCTCCTACTAAAATTTGTGATTGTAACCCCCACTCCATCCCCTCAAGCTAATTCCCAAGCAAAACAAAACATGCTAGATGGGGGAGGTAGATCGAAAGTGATATAATATGTTCCATTGCAAATTAAGAAAGTGAGGATCTCACTTAGTCCACGCAGGGCCAGATTTGCAAGATAATCATGGAGTACTGAAGTAGTATAATTCAACTTTACGGTGAAGACAAGAGCAGAGATTGTCGATAGAGTATTAATACGTACAACAACCATCTCAATTAATCTTCCTGCTGCAGCCACAAATCTGTGAAAAGGCTTGAGCTCTGAGCTCCTCTCCTCCACTAATTAGCAGTAGCACTACCACTAGTGGATCCATGTGGACGGAGAGCCCGCTGCTCCGGGACACCGGCGCCGCCGTGCTCACCGGAGGCGTCACGATGGTGGTGCTCCACTTCTGGGAGGAGGTCGACAACCGCGCCCTCCTGGACCAGGTGAGTTCACCACCTAAATAATTTCCCATTTTTTCTTCTTCTTGTTCTTTTGGATTGATGATTGTTTCAGTTC
Source organism: Stipa capillata (assembly GCA_019208055.1). NCBI lineage: Eukaryota > Viridiplantae > Streptophyta > Magnoliopsida > Poales > Poaceae > Stipa > Stipa capillata. The sequence goes on from JAGXJF010001445.1 coordinate 103,073, forward strand.
GTACGGTGAAATTCCGGAGAAATCATCTCTTAATTGATTGGGAAAAATACATCTTTTAATTTCTGGCGCAGCTTTCTGCTCTTGTGGTGCTACTAGTGCCCGCAAAAGAGGGAAAAAAGGAGAATATCTCTAGTGTCGCGGTAGTAACTACTCCCTCTGATTCATAATATAAGTAGTTTTAGGATTCAAGAGGTTTATCAAAATATAAGTAGTTATAGGACTCCAATGCACATTTATGTCAGTTTTTCCTAGTCTACCCCTCTTTAATTGTTATGGTTAAAGAGCTCTTTTCTCATGTTTGCAAATCCTAGATTATTTATTGCATGAGAGACAAGGATAATAGTGTCATTTGGTACATTAACTAACCCCTTCTTAATTCTTGTGCCCAAGTCTAAAACTACTTATATTATGAATCAGAGGGAGTAGTAAGTAGTACCTCTTAGTGCGTCTCCTCGGGAGTAACTGCGAAAGAAAGAAAGGTGATATATTAGCTAGGCGAAAAGAGAAAGAAAACTTAGTTTCTCCTTAAATATGCTGAGATGAGTAGGTAGAATAACGTACGTACCTCAAGTGTTTACTCAAGTGTGGGCCTGTTGGGATGGACCTCGATTGCGTGCCTCAACGCTGCCTCTGCCTCCTCCAACGCCGATTCGCTGAAAAACGCAATTGAGATTTTGACTTTCTCAAGACAAGGGAGATTTTGACTTTCTGAAGACAAGGGATGATGAGTAGTACGTACCTCTCCTCCAACTCCAATTCGCTGGCATACTTAAATTTGATTTTCTGAAGACAAGGTAGGTTCCAATGCTAGCAAAATCACCGAATGATGATGAGTTGGCAATCTTCGAGGCCAGCGGCCGGATGGAATAGCCAAAATATTCAAGGTTGGGCATAGCTCCCTGCAGAAACCTGGGCACCCATACCGTTGTCGTGCAGACGAGTTTGAACCATCTTAGCTTGGGGAATGCACCACCACCCATGACGTCAGGGAAGATGTCGGCACGAGTATCCAATTCCAATCGGAGCCAAACGAGCTTTGGGAACCTCCCGAGGATCTCCACATCCTGCGCCTCCACGGCCCCCACTCCCAAATAGAGGTGGGAGAGGCAGGGGAGACGCGAGGAATCCATCCATGACGGTAGTCTAGCAAACACGACCTTGCGCAGCATCAGATAATGGAGGTGCCCATGGGGCACATAGCCTTCACAACTGGCCCGCTCAATACGCAAGGGCTGTTCAAAATCAGCATCAATTATTTGGAGCTTCTGCAGACTGCACAGTGACCCCATCAAATCTTTGAACAACTTAGCACTGCACGTAACTTTTGATGTGATCAAGAAAATTCTAAGCTCGGTCAGCTTGCCCAGCTCTTTCACAAAATTTGGAGAGACATTACGCAACCGTAGATCTTCCAGAGATGTTAGATTCCCGATCGAATCCAACGCTCCCGTGAAGCCATAAGGAAGGCGCAAACACTTCAATTGCCTTAGCAGACCAACACTGTGTGGCAACTCTTTTATCTTGGTAGAACTCAAGTGTAGTACCTGCAAAAACCTTAGACTCCCTACTTCTGATGGGAGCTCAGTAATAGACATGTTCTCGAGCCCGAGGTACCTCAGCTGAAGTAACCTCCCGAGATGCTCAAGATGATAAGGACGATCTTTCATGAAGGTACACCCTTCTAAAGCTAGGACCCGTAAGCATTGAAAGCTTAAAAGTGATGGCATCATATTAAGACGACACATGGTGGCATAAAAAGACCTCACTTGAGGCAAGCGTGTGTTAGCCATAGGGTCGTCCTGAGCTATCACACTCTTTTGGACAGCTAACCTGCGAGCATTGCTTTGTGGACATGTGTGTTGCTCATTACTGCCCAATACAACAACAAAGTTCTCTTTCTTTGACAAGGAATAGATCATATCAAGCACCAAATCATGCACACGGCAAGCATATACTACGCTCTGATACGGGATCTCTATTGGCTGGATCATACTTCTGTTTATTAGCTCGTTGAAGTATCTCTCTCCCAGCTCAAGTAACCCCATACCAGGTTTCTCCTGAATAAAACCTTCGGCTACCCACTTCCATATCAATTTGTATTTCAGGATCTCGTAATCTTCAGGAAATATGCTCAGGTGCAATAAACAAGTCTTTAGATAATATGGTAGATCATAGTAGCTGTATAGCAATATCTTTCTTGTGTTATCAACTTGTTTGTTATCTCCATACCCAAAACCAATAGAGTCATACACCTCAGACCAATCCTCCTTTGGTTTACTGGCCAACAAACTAGCTATTGTAATGATAGCTAATGGGACACCACCACATTTCTGTAAAATCTTTTCAGACATCTCAACCGAGTGATCGTAAGAGGTTTTGCATTTGCCAATAGATAACCTTGTATAGAATAATTCCTTGGATCTACTAGGAGAAAGTGGCTCTTGCTTGTAAACATCACCGGCCACTTTGGCGACTTCAAAAATACGAGTAGTTGTTATTATTCTACTTCCACAGTTACAATCAATCCATGCACATCTGATTATTTCCCATGAACTCTCATCCCATATATCATCAATGACGATGAGGTTACCTATTGACATGGCAGCGTGAGAGCTGTGAATTAGTACAACTGTATATCTAAACAAATTTGATATTTCTCAGTCGCTTGAGAAATCATTATTTCTCGGTAGACCAAGTTGCACATTATTAAACCTACACTTGCACACAAAAAAATTGTGTAACTTTAGATCTAGAAATGTGTAACTCTCCGTTGCACATCTCTAAACTTGAAGTGGCACATAATTTCTAAATGTGCAACTATCCAATTAACCGTTAGATAAATAATCAAGGTCCAAGATTGTCGAACCTAGAAATAACATTTTCTCAATCGACTTAGAAATAGATGCTCCCATATCTAACATATGGGTACATAAGGAAAGCTAGAAGCATGACATTATTCAATCTACAACAAGCTGAGCTATGGAGCAATGAAGACATAAGTGAATAAAACACAGGAGGCATGGAAACTACTAGAAAAGACATGCAAGGCTTGATTGAGTTCATTCTATTAGAGTTCTGATAAATTTTACTTCGTAATTAAATATGTTTCATATAATAAGTCCAGTTTTGAGTTCTAATTCTGAATTAACATTTAATCCAAATAGGAGCAAAAAATATTTGGACGTGCGAGAACGTTGGCAGTCACTTAGAACCCAAAGGATAGCAAATAACATGGGTAAATCTTGTAAGTTTACTTTGAATTTCAAAAAACAAATAACAGTATACCTACGCAATCCATATCCTAATGTAAAACATCTCGAAGAAAATGAGCTTCTCTTTTCTACCTCGCTTATTCATTAGGTTCGACAGCATGCATGCTGCAGAAAAACATGTAGTAGATATGTATTTGCCAATTCCGTTATTTTCTAATTTTTAACTCGCACCAACATAAATATTAGGATGGATAACGCGAACCTCTTGTTCTCAAGAAATCCTCGGAGTTCTTCAATGAGCTGCCTCTCATCCAACATTGTTGCATTCAAATAGGAGTCCTTGTCAAGTTGGCGGAGAATATCCATCAACACTTTCTTCGGGCTGGGATTCTGGCCGACCGGAACAAAAGCCCTGCAAATGAATTCCCCTTGCAGCTTGTCGTAGACTGCTTTGGCAAGAGTCGTCTTGCCAAGTCCTCCAAAACCGAAGATGGAGAGTATCTTGAGCTCCTGCTTGGTAACACCATCATCCCCACATGTCAGCCTCTCGATTAGCTCCTCTCTTGGCCCCTCGATGCCAATGAGCTCTCTCTGCTCTTTGAAAAAAGCCAGCATGCGTGGATCGACGGTGTTTGTGGCAGCTGGATTAGCATGGACATCGTCGACCTTGTATCTATCACGCCGGGCGGCCACCTCCTGAACCTGACCCTTGATGTCTTGATCTTGTCGGCGATTTGATGGCGAGTCTTGCCCTTCTTGAACAACTTGCCCACCTTCTTCATGAACCCTTGAAGGTATCTGGATCGACGGCGGGCCCAGAGCCCTCGACGCGCACCAGGAAGCTGTCGACGGCATCCTCCATCTCGTAGGACAGCTCCCTGACCTCGTCGGCCCAGATCTTGACCTGCTCGTCCAGCTGGTCTCGCGGCACCCTCGCCACCTTGCGGAGGGCGGTGTCCATGCTCCTCATCTCGCTCTCCAGAAACTTGACGTCTTTCTTCACGCCCGTCTGCAGCTGGTACTCCTCCTTGAGGAGCTCCAAGAGCTTGGGTAGGAGGGAGCCCATGGCCCCCGTCGCCAGCTCCATGGCGAGGTTGCTGCCGAAGTGTGGAGCTAGCTGATCGAGCAGCCGGACAATTTTACTCCCTGAATCTTGACTATGGAGGCCGGATCTGCAGGATGAAAATCAACAAGAAACCACATCAGGAAACCAGATCAGTTTCCCAAAATCCTTCCTCGAGAACAAATCCTCTGTCGCAAAAAAAAGAAAAGAAAAACTAATCCTTACCTGACCGAGCCAGATCCGTGGGGACGGGACGGAGCCCGCTGCTTCTCCGCAGAAGAAAGAGCGTGCCGTGGAGTGGCGGCCGGAGCTGGTGAAGAGGTGTGCTCTGGCCTCTGGAAAAGGAGTGTGACTCGGTGGAAATTGCTGTGGAAAGGTGTGCTGTCGTTGGTTTGACTTGGTGGATACAGAGACAGAGGAATGGTTCAAAGCTAAAGAGCAGTTCCTGTAATATATTGTTAGCAGCCCGGCCCCTGAAGACGAAGATGCTGGGGAAGACAAAGACGGCAGAGAATACGACCAGACGAACGAGAAGGCCGACTCGGAGGAGGCGAGGCCCAAACGAGCACGGAGGCCCAACAAGCGATACCGGGGTGATGAATGGGCCTGTGCAGCTGATGTGGGTACAGTAGCGTGGGGACAAGGCATCCAGAGTGATCACGTTTTCGGCACCTTCTTCCACCCTCGGCTCTCCTTCTATCTCCCGTGTTCTTGCTGTAACAGAATATTGTACCGGATCTTGTTGTTTGGATTGTAATCGAAGAAGAGTTAACATATATTCCCAGGATTAGTTGGCGACGTGATCTGTTTACCTCTTCAAGATTCCATGGGCACATGCATGCTGGTTCATCTTCGCTAATCATGTATGCAAGTTGCACGATTTAAAAGTACACATGACAGTGTTAATTGATGTTAAATCTGATCATGAGGGCAACATGCAGCAACTCCATGTTGTGGTGTCTCAAACAAATGTAGTTGGCCAGTAATAATCAAGCATCACAAGAAAACAGGTTGGTTTGTTGAGATGCTTTGTTGCGTGTATTTACTCAAATCATAAGACTGAGCCATATGGTTCTCACAACAATTGTAGTCTAGTCCTCTGGAGGTGTGCACTGGAAAAGGAGTGTGGCTTGTTTGGGTGGAATGGCGGTGGTATCCAAGAAAGCACTATTAATGAACGTGGCCTTCGTCGGCTCGTGGTTATCTCTAATGTCTCTGACTTAAAAGTTCATAATTTCAAATTAGAAGCAGCTAGTAGTACTGTTTTAAAGCTCGTGTAAAGTGGCATAGCAGAGAGCTTGTAACGTTCGAGCAGAGAAGTTCATAGTAAAGAGAGAATTTTTGACGTCAGATGTCATATGACTTGACATCTGACCCGTCACATTGAGAAATCTAAACAATTACGTTTCGAGTCTTCAAACATACTAGTAGTATTTCTCAAAAGAGGAAAAGACCCATCGCTCACGAGACGGCATCGTAGTTCATAGTAACTAAGAACTTGACTACCGGACTGATCAAGTTAACAAATTGGTTCCATTATCACTACTAGCACCTAGCTCATCTCGATCAGAGCCAAATATCCCTAACATAAGCTAATACTCCCCTCCCGTATTTTTCCATGAAACCATGAGAATAATAGAGAGGAGTGACCATGCTACCATAATGTTAAAAGAGGATTCTGTATGCTAGCTGATAGAGCAGCCGGACAATTTTACTCCCTGAATCTTGACTATGGAGGCCGGATCTGCAGGATGAAAATCAACAAGATCAGTTTCCCAAAATCCTTCCCTCAAGAACTAAAACCTTCGTCGCAAAACCAAATTCTTACCTCACCGAGCCAGATCCGTGGGGACGGATGGAGCCCTCCTGCTGCTGCTTCTCCGTGGAGTGGCAGCCGGAGCTGGCGAAGAGAAGGGGACGTAGCGCTGGTGCTGCCGTGGATGCTGTGATGTCGGCGCCGGGGAAGCTACTGTCTGGAGGAGTGCGTGGATGCCGCTGATGTCGTGCTCTGGAGCTGGAAAAGGTGTTTGGCTTGGTGGAAATTGCGGTGGTATCCAACAAAGCCAAAACATGATTGATTCGTGGTTATCTGTTTCTGCTACACTCTAAAGTCTCGTATCGTATTCCTTTCATTTTCAAGTAGTACCCGCAAAAGAGGAAAAAAAGGAGAATATCTCTAGTGTCGCGATAGTAAGTAGTACCTCTTAGTGCGTCTCCTCGGAACTGGATGCGTCTCCTCGGGAGTAACTGCGAAAGAAAGAAAGGTGATATATTAGCTAGGTGAAAAGAGAAAGAAAACTTAGTTTCTCCTTAAATATGCTGAGATGAGTAGGTAGAATAACATACGTACCTCAAGTGTTTACCTCAAGGTGGCGTTTGGATATTGGGATAGGTTAGGTTAGGAATATGAGGAGGGATAGGGATATGTGGGTTTAGGATAGGAAAATGAGATTTTGGTCCTTATACCATGTTTGGGTATATTGGGTTTGGGATAGGGATAAAAATTTTGTTGGACCAAAATGCCCTAAGTCACAAGCACAACAAATCTGCATATTTCTATGAAACAAGGGCAATTTGGTATTTTGCATATATTATAGCCATTTCCCTCCCCTATCCCAGCCCCCCCGCTGGGTTTTGAATAGCTGGGAAATGACACCCTCTTATCCCATTCTCTATCCACCCTGTTATCCCATTCCCAAAATCCAAACACTGGATTACATCTAACCTGGCAATTATTTCCCTATCCCAGCACCCTTATCCCCAAATCCAAACGCGCGGCAGTGTGGGCCTGTTGGGATGGACCTCGATTGCGTGCCTCAATGCTGCCAACGCCGATTCGCTGAAAAACGCGATTGAGATTTTGATTTTCTGAAGACAAGGTAGGTTCCCAATGCTAGCAAAATCACCGTATGATGATGAGTTGGCAGTCTTCGAGGCCAGCGGCCGGATGGAATAGCCAACGTATTCAAGGCTAGGCATAGCTCCCTGCAGAAACCTGGGCACCCATATCGTGGTCGTGCAGATGAGTTCGAACGTTCTCAGCTTGGGGAATGCACCACCACCCATGACGTCAGGGAAGACGTCGGCACGAGTATCCAATTGTAATTGGAGCCAAACGAGCTCTGGGAACCTCCCGAGGATCTCCACATCCTGCGCCTCCACGGCCCTCACTCCCAAGGACAGGTGGGAGAGGCGGGGGAGACGTGAGGAATCCATCCATGACGGTAGTCTAGCAAACACGAACTGGTACAGCCACAGCTCACGGAGGCGACAATGGGGCACATAGCCTTCGCAACTGGCCCGCTCAATATGCAAGGGCTGTTCAAAATCAGCAACAATAATTTGGAGCTTCTGCAGACTGCACAGTGACTCCATCAAATCATTGAACAACTTAGCACCGCACGTAACTTTTGATGTGATCCCGAAAATTCTAAGTTCAGTCAGCTTGCCTAGCTCTTTCACAAAATTTGGAGAGACATTAGGCAACCATAGGTCTTCCAGAGATGTTAGATTCCCGATCCAATCCAACGCTCCTGTGAAGCCATCAGGAAGGTTCAAACAATTCAATTGCCTTAGCAGACCAACACTGTGTGGCACTCTTCTATATTGGTAGAACTCAAGTCTAGTACCTACAAAAACCTCAGATCCCCTACTTCTGACGGGAGCTCAGTAATAGGCATGTTCTGGAGCCCGAGGTACCTCAGCTGAAGTAACCTCCCGAGATGCTCAAGATGATAAGGACCATCTTTCATGAAGATACACCCTTCTAAAGCTAGGACCCGTAAGCATTGAAAGCTTAAAAGTGATGGCATCATATTAAGACGACACGCGGTGGCATAAAAAGACCTCACTTGAGGCAAGGGTGTGTTAGCCATAGGGTCGTCCTGAACTATCACTCTCTTTTGGACGGCTAACCTGCGAGCATTGCTTTGTGGACATGTGTGTTGCTCATTACTGCCCAATACAACAACAAGTTCTCTTCCTTTGACAAGGAATAGATCATATCAAGCACTAAATCATGCACACGGCAAGCACTAAAACATGATTGATTCGTGGTTATCTGTTTCTGCTACCCTCTAAAGTCTCGTATCGTATTCCTTTCCTTTTCAAGTAGTACCGATACTTTTCACGATTTAAGCTAACATTTTGGCTCATGGCCATTTAGCTCGTGATCTGAAATTTTACATTATTTTTTTACATTTACATTTTTATTTCAGACTCTGAAATTTGAACCACGGTTCAGAATCTCTGAATTAAAAGTTCATAATTTTCAAATTTAAAGCTTATAGTAGAAAACTAGTAGTATTGCACGAGTAGAATTAAAGCTCGTAGTGCCCTAATAGAAAGCTTGTAACGTTTGAGTAGAGAGCATATAGTATAGAGCAACTTTTGGCTCCGAGCGCTATATGATCTGGACTTTTGGCCTGTCCTATGTTTAACATGGATCTGCGTTGTTTTAATTTGATTGAAAACATCAATAATATATGAAAAATATATTGCGTGTTGTATCTCCCCATCCTAGGCCTATTGGGTCAGTAATAATGCGTGCACGTTAAACAGCAGTACACATATTTAATAGGTACATCGTATGTTCTTCAAGCAACGTATTTTTAAACTATCAGAATTTTGAAGCAGTACACGCATTTAGTAGGTCCATTGAATTCTTTTGAACGAGACATCATTTAATTACCATGCATGCATCAGTCAAAGGTTTAAGAAAACAACATAATTATGTGTGTGCTGCTTCTTTCAGGTGTAGTTGACATGGCTGGAAGGCGATTCGGCCACGCAGAGCTTCCTTACAGCCCCGACAAATCGTATGCCGGAACCATCGCAATGTTCTTCGCCGGTTTCATCGCATCAATCCTGTGAGCAACAAGCGATTATACATTTATTTTACAACTGAAGCCTGAACTCATCTTATTCTCAAACCAATGTATGTGTATATACCTAGTTACATTTGCTGCTTCCACCTTTTGCTGGACCATGGCCATTGCCGTCAGTGTCACGTCCCTCGCCGCGGCGGTTGTCGAGTCGCTCCCGGTGAGCACGTCCCTGGACGACAACCTGATGGTTCCTCTCGCCTCCGTGCTCGACGGTGGCCTGGCTTTCTACTACGTTAATTGGTGGTGGCGCTAGAAACCTGTGCTGCGGTGACAGGGGCATGCAGCATCTCTGCAACCGCTGAGTTGGTCCTTGCAGTCACTGGCTAGTTAGCAGACACTCCAATGAATTTGCAGAGCTTAATTTCTTTGTGTTGACACATGATTTTGAGTGTTGGTTGATTCCGATTTGTGTTTCTGTAGCAGAGTTCTGAATTACATGTTATGACAGAGTTTTTGTGTAAACACATTCTTGTAAGTTCTGAATTACATTGCAGATAGTGAAAATAAGAAGAAAAGGCGTGAATTGCGTTGGCACTTTTTTCTTTCAGATGACACGACAGAAATAGAAGGATCACATCTGAATAAGAGAGGTTTGCAGATGGGGTTAATGGCCAAATTTGGCTAGAAGTAAAAAAAATACAAGACTATGGCCCATGCAGGTCTTGAACCTGCGACCTTCGCGTTATTAGCACGACGCTCTAACCAGCTGAGCTAATAGGCCTTTTTGCTTATTTTTTACGTTAGCTTATAGATACTCTCGGACCACATGACCGTCCGGTGACTATCATCGCACCGGCGGTCTCTCCTTCCTCTCGAACAGAGGCAGAGGAAGATGGAGGCGAAGAGGAGGACAAACATTGCGACAAAGAGAAGCACATGATCTCTCCCTGGACCAGTTGCGAGTGTTAAAATTCATTGAATAAAGATTAAATTTTTAAAAAGTAATAAGTATAAAATGGACTCATCAATTGCGCGTTTTAAAATTGTACACGGGGCTTCCTTGATTCACTAGTGTTTCGTGATTGTTGTAAAAGATTTATTGATTCTCGTGAGAATTCTGGAAAGTTCTATAAAATTCATGTGAATCAAAAAGACCCTTGGTTTGTTTATATATGAAAGACATGTATTATGTCAGTAAATTCTATCGAAAACTAAACTTGGTTAGGTTACTAAACCAATATATATACAAATTGACCTACGGCCTAACGGTGAGAGCACCTAGACAAGGCTACCATCCCTAGGTTGACAGTTGACACATACCTGTGTTATATTCAATCGGTAGAGTCTCTAAAGGCGTCTATAACGTCATGACGTTAGCTCTCCTGCTGCGTAGAATAAATACTGATGTAAGAAAGAAAACATAAGAACAAAATAAAATTGACTCTTAGTAAAAATCTAGATTCTATAAAAAATAGAAACTCTAAAATCGACGTCACCGCCTTTGTGGCGGCGTGTTTGCATTGAGTGCCTCCCCTTACACTCTTTAAAAAGTCTTCTTTTTTTTTCTAGAAGTAAACAAGAAGATATATGAATGTATCGATTGATGGGCCGGACTCTACTGGGCCTAGTGTAGCCCAAACCCAGGCCCGTCCTGCAATCTCTCTCTACCGCCCTGCTTTCCTCGCGCGGCGCAACGCCTTCAACAAAACCGAACCTAACACAACGGAGAGAGCCCTCTCTAAACCCTAGGAACACTACTAGGCATCGACGCCGCCGCCGCCGCCGCCGCCGCGCTCAGAACAGCAGAGGAGGAGGAGGAGGAGGAGTCCAAGCGCCGCCACCATGCCGAAATCCAAGCGCAATCGCCCAGGTATGCTCATCCACTCCATTCTACTCCGGATCCCCCTTCTATCTCTACCTGCTTCTTGTTCTTCTCCTGGATTCTTCCAAGTTTTGCTCATCCAAACGTGTCTATCTGAATAAGTTCCACTAGGAGTGGTATATACTTGTTCAACCTGGGATTATTAATGAGCTAATTTGCGGCGCCTGTTTCTTGTTCTTGTATCCGGTGCTTGCTTGCTTGCGTGCACATATCTGATTTTCCCTATAAATTTCTATGCTTTTCTTGTTAACTAAGAACTGAACCCCTAAATGTAGGCTCTCACGGATAGTATTAGCTTTTCTTTTTTTCTTTTCTAATGCGCAAAATTTCGATATTTGATGATGGCCGCAGTCACCTTATCGAAGACCAAGAAGAAGCCTGGTCTAGAGCGCAAGGGCAAGGTGGTCACCGAGATCAAAGACGCGATCGAGCGCTACGGCAGCGCCTATGTCTTCACCTACGATAACATGAGGAATCAGAAGCTCAAGGACCTCAGGGACGAGTTGAAATCCTCTAGCAGGTAGGTGTTGTCTATTTATTTTCTAGTATGTTACGATGTGCTGTTACTATGGCAAATGATATGGTGAACAGAAAGCAATTTGGGCTATGTTTGGTCATGAAACTCCTCCTTTCCAGCGATGGCAAATTTGCAAATGTTAACAGCAGTTAATCTGAGTTGAATCAACACAATTTGCATTCGTTTGTTGAGACATGCAGCTCTAGTATGCTAGAGAGTACACTTGAAACCCAGATAAGTGACAGCTATGGTGCCTATAGAAAACACACCATGCTAGTTAGTGCTAAGCTAACTGGATGGCTTATGCTACAATTTTTGTCAACATGTTTTTATAGCTGGTACATATTCTCTTCTCAGGATATTTCTTGCTGGAAAGAAGGTCATGCAGATTGCATTGGGGCGTTCAGCTGCTGATGAAGCTAAAACTGGCCTGCATAAACTTTCCAAGGTGATCCATACTTTGTCAGTGTTTGGTAGATACTGTAATCAACACCATTCTTGAGACGTTTTGCTGAGAGTAACTTTGCTGTATTTAGTTCCTTCAAGGTGATGCTGGACTGCTATTTACGAATCTCCCAAGGGATGATGTTGAGAGGTAGTATCATTACTGATAGTTTTTAACTGCACAAGATAATTGCCAATGCTTGTTTATATACTTGCTGCGGCTATATGAGTATTATGATCATATATCCTGCGTGCAGATTATTTCGAGAATTTGAAGAGCACGATTTTGCAAGGACAGGAAGTATTGCAACTGAAACGGTATGTTGCCTTTGCCTCATGTACGTGTTCATAGCCGTTAGTTTCAGAAAACAAACTTGGAAGATATGTTTTACCAAACTTGTACCAATGTTACCAAAGAGGCAAAGACAATGTTAGGCTATCGGTGATTCTGGACATGTAAGTACTAGTATGACTTTGCGAAAAATAGTTATATTATCACATCTGCGTGCACTCTAGTAATACTTGGTCAAGAATAAGTGTTGTTTATGATAAGTTGATAACTGCTTAACCTGCATAAGGTACACCGATGAATGATATTTTAAATTGTGTCACTATCAGTTTCTGGTATGCTGAACTAAATTTGGAACTTTATGATGCCTCAGGTGGAGCTAAAGGAAGGCCCTCTGGAACAGTTTACACATGAAATGGAACCCTTTTTACGCAAACAAGGACTGCCGGTTCGCCTAAACAAAGGTTTGTAGTTCCCTTGCATTTACACAGGTGCTTGACGCAACCAAGCAAAATGGTCAGAATTTATAAAGTTCACTGTTGCTGCAGGCGTTGTCGAACTAGTTGCAGATCATGTAGTATGTGAAGAAGGGAAGCCCCTTTCACCAGAGGCAGCACACACTCTGGTACGTATAATATAGTACACGGTGTTAGCCACATATGATTTGAAAAATGAGACAGATAACGCTTGTGATCAAGCATCTTTAAATGTTTCCAGTCAATCAAGCATCTTTAAATGTTTCCAGTCATCACATGTTAAGTACCTTGGTTTAGCAAAACAGATAAACAGGTGGTTCACTTGGTACTGAGTTTTAGTTATTAGGGTGTTCCAGGCTTCTGGCGGTACCATCTTTACTGTAACAGTGTTGTGCCAAACTGTTTCTTTGCACTGAGATCCCTTCAATTTCTGTGTCGCAGCGCTTGCTTGGGACGCAAATGGCAACATTCCGGTTGTACCTTGTCTGCCGCTGGTCTCCTGATGACTTTGAAGTGTACAAGGAAGGCTTGGCGCGCCTGGGAGCTGATGAGGCTGATGATTCATCTTAAGCTCGTTGGGTGGCATACCTGGTTCACAGTAACGCGTTTGGTCTTGTTGTGTTCCGAGAGTTTTTCGCTACTGTGCGCACGCCTTTGTGCCCCAAGATATATCTGCCAGAGTTGTGCAGTTCTTTCGGTCCTAGTATAGCTATTGGTAGTGCAAGTTGATTGGTATATTGTATCATTTTGACAGGGCAGCATGTAAGAGTTCTTTTTTTTCCTGAAAGCAGGGCAGGATGTAAGACATTTTTTCTGTTCAGAAAAACAGAGCCGTGCTTGGTCGTGGGGCTGGCAAAGAACTCACTTATTACGTAGTAGAATGTCATCAGAGTATCCTCAAATTTAGTTTGAAACTTAACTGATCTGATGTTAACGAAATATGATTGCGCTCCAGCTTGTTCTGCTCGTTAGCTCGATAACAAAATTGGTTCCAAACCATATATAGATGGCAAGACCGATCGAACTGGTTAGGGCGGTTTCGAATTCTATTTATATCCAATTAGGGATGGCGTCGGGGATACCATGGCCGAACATTCTGACGACGCGCGCGTCCTGCACAAGGTAGTCGACGACACGCTGGCCGGGTATCCTGCATGCATGCACGCCGTGCCGTGGCGGCCTGATCAATGACGATCGATCGTCTACGGCGCCGGCGGCAGGTCGAGCGCGTTGGATGGAACGTCTGGCATCGATCATCACCTGCTCCGCGTGTCGGCGTCAATGGAACGTCGACGAGCGCGTTGCCCTGCAGCTTAATTGCCCAGAAATGCCCAGTACGTACGTACATATATCCATGCAGTACCAAAGTACCACTCATGCATGTCCTGTCACACACCATTTGACCTTGACCTTTTTTGCCCCCTTACGCAGAGAAATACTAAAAGGGTTTGCAAATTAAGCAGCAATTAATGGATGTGACGTCTACAGGCATCCGGATTTTCTACAAGCTAATTAATTAAGTTTCTTACTAGGTCACTTGTCAAACTCCAAACTTAATTTGGATAGGTTTTTCTCCCGGCTAATTAAGCCTCTAGATAGCTAAGCTTGCATATACGAGGTAGCCGCGCATCAGCCGAGCGCGGTGCCGGCCGAATCAGCTAGGACGAGAATTACTCCGTTTCAGTACACGCTTTTCAGGTTGAACTTCGATTCTTTTAACAAAATATTTAATTTATAGTAATAAAACTATAACATAAAGAATTATATTTACAAAACTAATAATATTACTTTTATATCATACGTTTCACGTATTGCTAAACTAATTACTAATGAATGTAAACTTTGAAAATAGTCATGGCCTTACATTATCCAACAGAGGGAGTAGAAGATAGCAAACAGCCAGCGTCGCGTTGGCAGCTTACAATACCATATCGATCGACGTGCTGGCAGCCTATCATTAACACCATATACAATTAATCTTGGGTTATTTCCGTCCATTTCATGGCTGATCGAAGCTAGCTAGCATTTGACCCTTGCATGCTAGCTATAATGATTAATTTTAACTTGTTTTGCTTAATTACATAATGCAAGGGAACGAAAGACGCACGACACATCGATCATGGAGTACGTATGGTCGACGCAAGTATATGTACGCGTCCACGATAACTCGCATGCGTGTCGATGATAACACACTGAACTGGTGATATAGTGTTCGCCCCTTTATCAAAAATTAAGAAGAATTCTCTCTATACCACCGAATTTCGAAGAACATGGCAGGAGCTCTGCCTTTCTCATAGATAGAAAGAACAAGTACAAAATAAAACGCGATTTACAAAGGTAGAAGGGGAAGCACCGGCATAAGCCATCGGGAAGCCACCTAGCTAAACTAGGTCCGAGCTAGAACCGAGGATCACCGGCCGAAGCCACAACAGAAAAAACTACGAAAAACCTGCAATAGGACCCTACAACGAGCTGCTGGGAAGCTACCTAGCTAAACTAGGTTAAGAGAGCTAAAACCGACGAGGCAGCAACATTCAACGCCGGCCAGCCCAACAAACACAGAAGAAGCCGGGCTCAATGATTGCCTGCAATGTCATCGTCCCCCGCTCATCGCGCTCACGACCCAGCGGCTTCGACTTCACCTCAGCAACCAAAAAACCAACCCTTCTGCCGTGCTGAGACCAGCCCGCCACGGACACGCTCGCCAGAGCGATCGACACCCGAAAGGGAGGGCCTGCGCCAGAAAGAGGGGCGAGGTCCAGAGACGCCTCTCCGGCACCAAAAGGACCGACGAACGCACCGCCCAATGTCATCTGCTCATCAGCTTTGCCAGCTACCCCAAGCCCCAACACCTGTCGAAAGCCGGCCCACGTGCCGACGTCGATACCGCCAAACCTAGGACTCCAAGGCGCCGCCCCCAAGGGGGAAAGGACGTTGAATAATATTAACACTGTAATTCTTCTATATGAATAATATTCAATTTCTACATATCATCAAATAATAAATTTTAATTTCATATATGCCATTCTGTTATGATTCCATTAGAAATTAGTCGTTAAGTGTCTTTAGACCTGTCAGATTTTTCACAAATGACTAAATTCTCACTGCCTCTTCAGCCTACTCCCGGAACCCTCGTCCTTGTTCCCGTTCCCGTCCCGCACCAACACCTCATCTTGTAAGAACAAAAGAAACCATAGAGGCAGTGGTAGCGTCTGGGATGCGGCATCGTCGGAGCCTCTCCTTGGCCATCAAGTTGCCGGATACCCCGCCTGATGGGGCGGCGGCTCGACCTGCGTCCGGTGACGCAGTCACACACTTGCCGGCGGTGGTTCGAGTAGCACATGATGCGGCCATGCCCCTGCTCGTGGTGGCTTGACCCGCACGCATTGCAGAGGCCATCACCCACCCAATGGAGTAGCTGTGCTTGTTCATGTGCTGTGAAATTGTTTATACATGTGATCTATGCTTGTTGTCCAAAATAATTTTGTCTTACCTAAGGCCCCAAACACCTATTTTGCTTGTCAAAATAGAAAATTTACTCCAAGCACATACTCCCTCCGGTGTCAAAAAACGTGATGTTTTAGATATAGCTTCAGTCAAAATTTTAAAGCTTTGACTACTGATATCGTTTTAAATATTTAGATTAGGCACTTGAAAATCATATGCATAGATTCATCTCGAAAAGTATTTTCATAATATCATAATTTGTTGGGTTCTATATATATATTACAATAGAAATTAGTGGTCAAAGTTGTATTTTGAAGACCGTGTCAATGTTCAAAACGTCAAGTTTTTTGACACCGGAGAGAGTATAATATTTTTTATGTGTCAAGGGTCGTTTTAGTGTTACAGTGGAAATTGCATTAGAAATGAAATCAGGGCAAACGGTCTTTTTTTTTGCACACTTAAAAGAGTGTTTTGGATGGCAAACCAGCGAAGTGAAATAGAGGAAACTAAAATGTGTTATTTAGTGTTACAGTGAAAATAAAGTATTATTCTGTGATACGGAGAGAAGTGTGATACGGAGAGAATTCTCTTAAAAATAATAATATAGTGTTCACCCAAATGTCTAGGATTAAGATCAATTCTCTTGTCCTGTGCTCTTGGCACAACTCTCGGTATATATGCCGTTGATTGTTATCTTTGGCACGTGTGAAATGCTCCATCCACATAAAGACTAGCTTTTTTGTTTGTCAACGTTCGGAACTATACATACATGCATACATGAAGATTTGAAAGAAGTCTAAAATATTTACATGGAAGAACCTTACCAAATTTACCGCTCCATTTAGACAAGAAAAGAGTAGTAAAATTTGTACTTTGCCTCATGCATTCACAACAGATATGACTATTTTTTTTTGAGGAAAAGACCTGAATTCATTTCAAAGGATCAGAAGTACAGGGACCCAAATATAAAAGAAATTACAAACAAGTCCCTGGACCACCGGCCAGCCGCTACCGTGCCAGGACGAGTCGGAGTCGCGCCGCTGCCGCCGCTCCCCTCCCGGAGCCGGTCGACACCTGTTGATGACCTTGACGCAGACAACGGGAAGACCCGATCACGTGCCTCGAAGGCCAGTGCCCTGGAGTCGAAGTCGCCGCTGATGAGCCCTTGAAACGGATCGCAGATCCGGAGACCAAACCTCGCCGGCGCGCACGCACGGCGAGGGACCCTAGACACTGACCTACATCTCCACATGCCTCCCGGCGGAGCGGACCACCGCTGGAGCGAGGTCGAGGCGGGGAGACCTTAATCCTAACCGGCGGCGCCGCCATCGCCTCACCGCCGCCGAACGGAGACCAGATTTGCACAAGGAAGACAAAAAGAAGCCACCCCCCAGCGAGCCGAGGGTCCGGCCCGCCTCACGAGACCGAGCTGGTCACCGGAGGCGAGGCGGACCGGCGAACTCGCCGGAGAGAGGAGGCGAAAATCCCAGCACCCTTTTTTCTCCGCTCTCTCCTGTAGCACCGAGAGGGTTCGAAAGGGGAAAGTCTAAGATATGACTATCTTTAATCAAACATGACTCGAAAACCTACCTACCTTGTCAAGTATATAAAGCACATGATAATTCTCCGAAAGGACACGGAATTAACACCAAGAAGTACTACTCCTATCCTGTCACACCGTTGACCCTGACCTTTATCTCTCAAATAGAGAAGAGGGTTTGCAAAGTAGATACAGCCGCATGCTTCCCGGTACAGTTTGCGTGTTTGACCATATATAAGTTTATTTCAAAACTAAATTTTTCTAAAGATAAAGATTTTCTCTAGTAGCTTGGCAAGGATGTTATCCTTAGGAAGGCCAATCTCACTCGCAGATGACAAGGTAGCAAGCAGCGTTACTTTTATAGCGAACAGGTTAGAGATGATTCATTATCTCTTTTTTTTAACCGTCACTTGGCATGCTTGGTGTGGTGCATCGACTACATTGCTTTTAACCTTCCACCATATCATAGCATTTCTAATATGTTTGGGAATTGGTTAATGGGATTGGGATGGCCGCTTAGGACAAAAATTCTAGTGAGAGTGAGTGCTTTATATTGGTCTCTTTGGCTTTGCCGCAATAATATAATATTTGACAAAAAGAAAGTTTGTATGTTTATCAAAAATTAAGAAAGAATTCTCTCTATACCACCGAATAACACTGTAATTCTTCTATATGAATAATATTCAATTTCTACATATCACCGAATAATAAATTTTAGTTTCATATATGCCATTCCGTTATGATTCCATTAGAAATTAGCCGTTAAGTGTCGTTAGACCTGTCAGATTTTTCACAAATGACTAAATTCTAACTGCCTCTTCAGCCTACTCCCGGAACCCTCGTCCTTGTTCCCGTTCCCATCCCGCACCAACACCTCATCTTGAAAGAAACCATAGAGGCAGTGGTAGCGTCTGGGATGCGGCATCGTTGGAGCCTCTCCTTGGCCGTCAAGTTGCCGGATGGGGAGCGCCAGCGCCCAACCCCGCCTGATGGGGCGGCGGCTCGACCTGCGTCCGGTGCCGCAGTCACACACTTGCCGGCGGTGGCTCGAGTAGCACATGATGCGGTCGTGCCCCTGCTCGTGGCGGCTTGACCCGCACGCATTGCAGAGGCCGTCACCCGCCCAATGGAGTAGCTGTGCTTGTTCATGTGCTATGAAATTGTTTATACATGTGATCTATGCTTGTTGTCCAAAATAATTTTGTCTTACCTAAGGCCCCAAACACCTATTTTCCTTGTCAAAATAGAAAATTTACTTTTACTTTTAATCTCAAAATTTATGTATTCATGACTTTTACTTTCTTGGCATAGATTTAAGTTGTCGGGACATAAGTTTTACGATGAGACATAGAGATTTCGCCACGATGTACTTTTAGCAACTTACGGTACATGATAATCATCACGACACATATTTTGTCACAAAATACGTCTCATGACAAAAATTATTGATGTTTTCGCTTCACGAAAAACTAAATGTGTGACTAGTGAGCGATAGTGGGTTCTAACTATCCTTATACACACTAGCAAGTACACACGTGCAATGTACGTTTTCATAATATGTATAGCATGAAAGTATAATATATATTGCATCGTGTTGAAGGATGGACGGATTCAGAAGAGAGGGACACTGGAGAGTATAACAATGACAATGGTGGGAAACTGTCTATTAACTTTAAGTAAAGTTAATGGAATTATCTATCAATTTTAAGTGAATAGCAATAGTGGGTAATTATCTATCAACTTTAGGTGGCAGACCATCAAACCAATATGAGTTGTTGGATGCATTTGATTGGATGGGGTTGAGTGACCTATATATGTCTTGTGGGATAGAGGTACGAAAAAAACTGAGCCTTTTAATAGGTAGTATAGATGACCGTAAATAGTAAGCTTTGCTTTGTGTTGACATTTAAGCATGACACCTGATTGTCCTTAAAGCAATTCCTTAATTCGTCCAAATCTGGAAGCATAAGGCCGGGTTGTTGGATAGCAAAAAAAATTATTGACATGATTTGAAATATATAAAGAAAGACTCACATAATACTTTCGTATCCAACTGTATACAACAGTTGTGTCTGTGTGTGTGTGTGTTGTGTCTTTTTTTTCGCGAGATGTGTAACTGTATACAACAGATTTATTGACTGGAATTGATTACACAAACGTTGGTTAGTCCAACAGATGATAAGCATAATCTAATTCATACTACCGACATGTTCGACATTTTATCTTTATCATTTCCAAATAAACTTAAGAAAAATCTGTAGAAATCGTAAGAACCGATTGCGCAGTTGAAAGTTGTAATAATATACTATGTAGTGCATCTGTGTTGGCTACTTGATTTTCTATTCGTCGTTCGATTGCATTGGGATGAACAAGGATGACACATTTTAAAACTTCTCTGAAACTCTTTTTCTTAATAATGTAAGAGCTTCACTTTTCGACATCTACATCTAAATGTTTTGGCACTTCTTCGAGTCTTCTTTTTACCTCTTGCTTTCCATTGCATTGGGAGGAAAGGAAATTTTGTTTAAATAAGGACGAAACATTTTGCAACTTCCTTGATCCTTCTTGAAACTCAATTATGAGAATTTGAAATCTTCATCAAACTAATCGTGCTTTTGGAACTAAAATGGTACCCGTAAAAAACATCTAAAACTTGCTTGGAACTCAAACCTTGAAACTGAAACTCCTTTAAACAAGTCCAAAATTTGCTTCAAACCTACGTGACTACGTAGCCGGGGCAGAAAGTCCAAAATATGATTTTTTTAAAGAAAAAATTTATTACTTTTGGCCTCTGCATTTAGGAAATACACACAAGTCATTATTATAAGATGCAAACGAGATTGCCTCACAGTCTAACAGCCTGCATACTGGCTAACACCCAACTAGGATAACAGCAAAATATCCAACATCAATAGAAAAAATAAAATCCTCATGTGACTATAGAATCAACCAAACACTGGCAGGTGCTTCAGCTATGCGCAGAGAATAAGTCTATCACCACAGTCTCCACGCTTTTGCTCCTTGCCACCATGTTTTCCTTGAACTCCGGCTTTTACAAAGGCACTCAAGAGCGCAGAAAATTATCACACCTAAAAATTATCTGGTTTGGATGATAAAAGAGTTTCTTGGCAAACACCACATCATTTCTGCATAACTAAATCAACCAACATAGCACTGTCGCTCCTACTAAAATTTGTGATTCTAACCCCCACTTCATCCCCTCAAGCTAATTCCCAAGCAAAATAAAACATGCTAGATGGGGGAGGTAGATCGAAAGTGATATAATATGTTCCATTGCAAATTAAGAAAGTGAGGATCTCACTTAGTCCACGCAGGGCCAGATTTGCAAGATAATCATGGAGTACTGAAGTAGTATAATTCAACTTTACGGTGAAGACAAGAGCAGAGATTGTCGATAGAAATCATCTCTTAATTGATCGGGAAAAAATGCATCTTTTAACTTCCGACGCAGCTTTCTGCTCTTGTGGTGCTACTAGTACCCGCAAAAGAGGGAAAAAAGGAGAATATCTCTAGTGTCGCGGTAGTAAGTAGTACCACTTTGTGCGTCTCCTCGGAACTGGATGCGTCTCCTCGGGAGTAACTGCGAAAGAAAGAAAGGTGATATACTCCTATTAGCTAGGCGAAAAGAGAAAGAAAACTTAGTTTCTCCTTAAATATGCTGAGATGAGTAGGTAGAATAACGTACGTACCTCAAGTGTTTACCTCAAGTGTGGGCCTGTTGGGATGGACCTCGATTGCGTGCCTCAACGCTGCCTCTGCCTCCTCCAACGCCGATTCGCTGAAAAACGCGATTGAGATTTTGACTTTCTGAAGACAAGGGATGATGAGTAGTACGTACCTCTCAAAGGTGATTTTCTGAAGACAAGGTAGGTTCTCAATGCTAGCAAAATCACCGAATGATGATGAGTTGGCAGTCTTCAAGGCCAGCGGCTGGACGGAATAGCCAAAATATTCAAGGCTGGGCATAGCTCCCTGCAGAAACCTGGGCACCCATACCGTGGTCGTGCAGATGAGTTGGAACCATCTCAGCTTGGGGAATGCACCACCACCCATGACGTCAGGGAAGACGTCGGCACGAGTATCCAATTCCAATCGGAGGACAACGAGCTCTGGGAACCTCCCGAGGATCTCCACATCCTGCGCCTCCATGGCCCCCACTCCCAAAAACAGGCGGGAGAGGCGGGGGAGACGCGAGGAATCCATCCATGACGGTAGTCTAGCAAATACGACCCTGTACAGGTTCAGCCAACGGAGGTGCCCATGGGGCACATAGCCTTTACAACTGGCCCGCTCAATACACAAGGGCTGTTCAAGAAAAGCACAAATTTCTTGGAGCTTCTGCAGGCTGCACAGTGACTCCATCAAATCATTGAACAACTTAGCACCCCACGTAACTTCTGATGTGATCGCAAAAATTCTAAGTTCAGTCAGCTTGCCCAGCTCTTTTACAAAATCTAGAGAGACCTTAGGCAATCGTAACTCTTCCAGAGATGTTAGATTCCCGATCCAATCCAACGCTCCTGTGAAGCCACAAGGAAGGTACAAGCACTTCAATTGCCTTAGCAGACCAACACTGCGTGGCAACTCTTTTATCATGGTACCTATCAAGTCTAGCACCTGCAGAAACCTCAGATCCCCTACTTCTGATGGGAGCTCAGTAATACGCATGTCCTCGAGCCCGAGGTACCTCAGCTGAAGTAACCTCCCGAGATGCTCAAGATGGTAAGGACGATCTTTCTTGAAGGTACACCCTTCTAAAGCTAGGACCCGTAAGCATTGAAAGCTTAAAAGTGATGACATCATATTAAGACGACACATGGTGGCATTAAATGACCTTACTTGAGGCATGGGTGTGTTAGCCATAGGGTCATCCTGATCTATCCCTCTCTTTTGGACGGCTAACCTGCGAGCATTGCTTTGTGGACATGTGTGTTGCTCATTACTGCCCAATACAACAACAAAGTTCTCTTCCTTTGACAAGGAATAGATCATATCAAGCACTAAATCATGCACACGGCAAGCATATACTTCGCTCTCATACGCAGACTCTACTGGCTGGATCGTACTTCTGTTTATTAGCTCGTTGAAGTATCTCTCTCCCAGCTCAAATAACCCCATACCAGGTTTCTCCTGAATAAAACCTTCGGCTACCCACTTCCATATCAATTTGTCTTTCCAGATCATGTAATCTTCAGGAAATATGCTAAGGTGCAATAAACAAGTCTTTAGATAATATGGTAGATCATAGTAGCTGTATAGCAATATCTTTCTTGTGTTATCAACTTGTTTGTTATCTCCATACCCAAAACCAATAGAGTCATACACCTCAGACCAGTCCTCCTTTGGTTTATTGGCCAACAAACTAGCTATTGTAATGATAGCTAACGGGACACCACCACATTTCTGTAAAATCTTTTCGGACATCTCAACCGAGTGATCATAAGAGGTTTTGCATTTGCCAATAGATAACCTTGTATAGAATAATTCCTTGGATCTACTAGGAGAAAGTGGTTCTTGCTTGTAAACATCACCGGCCACTTTGGCGACTTCAAAAATACGAGTAGTTGTTATTATTCTACTTCCACAGTTACAATCAATCCATGCACATCTGATTATTTCCCATGAACTCTCATCCCATATATCATCAATAACGATGAGGTACCTATTGAGATGGCAGCGTGAGAGCCGTGAATTAGTACAACTGTATATCTAAACAAATTTGATATTTCTCAGTCACTTGAGAAATCATTATTTCTCGGTAGACCAAGTTGCACATTATTAAACCTACAGTTGCACAAAAAAAAATTGTGTAACTTTAGATCTAGAAATGTGTAACTATCAATTGCACATCCCTAAACTTGAAGTTGCACATAATTTCTAAAATGTGTAACTATCCAATTAACCGTTAGATAAATAATCAAGGTTCAAGATTGTCGACCTAGAAATAACATTTTCTCAATCGACTTAGAAATAGATGCTCCCATATCTAACGTATGGGTACATAAGGAAAGCTAGAAGCATGGCATTATTCAATCTACAACAAGCTGAGCTATGGAACAATGAAGACATAAGTGAATAAACACAGGAGGCATGGAAACTACCAGAAAGACATGCAAGGCTTGATTGAGTTCATTCTATTAGAGTTCTGATAAATTTTACTTCGTAATTAAATATGTTTCATATAATAAGTCCAGTTTTGAGTTCTGATTCTGAATTAACATTTAATTTAATCCAAATAGGAGCAAAAAAATATTTGGACGTGCGAGAACGTTTGGCAGTCACTTAGAACCCAAAGGATAGCAAAGAACGTGGGTAAATCTTGTAAAGTTTACTTTGAATTTCAAAAACAAGTAACAGTATACCTACGCAATCCATATCCTAATGTAAAACATCTCGAAGAAAATGAGCTTCTCTTTTCTACCTCGCTTATTCATTAGGTTCGACTGCTGCAGAAAACATGTAGTAGATATGTATTTGCCAATTCCGTTATTTTCTAATTTGTAACTCGCACCAACATAAATATTAGGATGGATAACGCGAACCTCTTGTTCTCAAGAAATCCTCGGAGTTCTTCAATGAGCTGCCCCTCATCCAACATTGTTGCATTCAAATAGGAGTCCTTGTCAAGTTGGCGGAGAATATCCATCAACACTTTCTTCGGGCTAGGATTCTGGCCGACCGGAACGAAAGCCCTGCAAATGAGTTCCCCTTGCAGCTTGTCGTAGACTGCTTTGGCAAGAGTAGTCTTGCCAAGTCCTCCAAATCCGAAGATGGAGAGTATCTTGAGCTGCTGCTTGGTAACACCATCATCCCCACCTGTCAGCCTCTTGATTAGCTCCTCCCTTGGCCCTTCGATGCCAATGAGCTCTCTCTGGTCTTTGAATAGAGCTAGCATGCGTGGATCGACTGTGGTTGTGGCAGCTTGATTAGCACGCACATCGTCGACCTTATATCTGTCACGCAGCTCAGCCACCTCCTTGACTCGGATCTTGATGTCTTGGATCTTGTCAGCGATTTGATGGCGAGTCTTTCCCTTCTTGAAAAGTTGGCAATCTTCTTTCTGAACCTCTTGGTGCTTTTGAGATCGGTAGCGGGGTCAGAGCCCTCAACGCGCACCATGAAGCCGTCGACGGCATCCTCCATCTCGTACGACAGCTCTCTGACGTTGTCGGCCCAGAGCCTGACCTGCTTGTCGAGCTGGTCCCGTGGCACCTCCGCTACCTTGCTAAGGGCAACCTCGATGCTCCTCAGCTCCCTCGAGAGAGACTCGACGTCTTTCTTGACGCCCGTCTGCAGGTTGTACTGCTCCTGGAGGAGCTCGGCCAGCTTGGGTAGGAGGGAGCCCATGGCCCCCGTCGCCAGCTCCATGGCGAGATCGGTGCCCGGATCTACAGGACGAAAATCAACAAGAAACCAAATCAGGAAACCAGATCCGTTTCCCAAAATCCTTCCCTCAAGAACTAAATCCTTTGTCGCCACCAAATTCTTACCTCACCGAGCCAGATCCGTGGGGACGGATGGAGCCCTCCTGCTGCTGCTTCTCCGTGGAGTGGCAGCCGGAGCTGGCGAAGAGAAGGGGACGTAGCGCCGCTGCTTCCGTGGATGCTGGTGATGTCGGCGCCGGGGAAGCTACTGTTTGCTCGTGCTCTGGAGGAGTGCGTGGATGCTGCTGATGTCGTGCTCTGGAGCTGGAAAAGGAGTTTGGCTTGCTGGAAAAGGAGTGTGGAAAAGGGGTGTGGTATCCAAGTGTGGTTGGTGGAAAAGGAGCCTGACTTTTTACACAAATGGTCGGCTAACTGTTCTAAATGCACGTTGCATAACGTGGATTCATTCACCTAATCACGCAGATCCAGGTTTGACGGTGGATGCATGGTATAATGTTCATATCGATCAAGATAATCACATGCATAGATCCGGACTTAACGGTTGGCTTCATTCGTTGGCTCCGAGCGCTATATGACTTGGACATTTGACCTGTCCTATGTCTAACATGGATCTGCGTTGTTTTAATTTAATTGAAAACACCGATCAAATATGAAAAATATATTGCGTGTTGTATCTCCCCATCCTAGGCCTATTGGGTCAGTAATAATACGTGTACGTTAAACAGCAGTACACATATGTAATAGGTACATTGTATGTTCTTCGAGCAATGTATTTTTAAACTATCAGAATTTCGAAGCAGTACACGTATTTAGTAGGTCCATTTGAATTTTTTTGAACGAGACATCATTTAATTACCATGCATGCATCAGTCAAAGGTTTAAGAAAACAACATAATTATGTGTGTGCTGCTTCTTTCAGGTGTAGTTGACATGGCTGGAAGGCGATTCGGTCACGCAGAGCTTCCTTACAACCCCGACAAATCGTACGCCGGAACCATCGCAATGTTCTTCGCCGGTTTCATCGCATCAATCCTGTGAGCAACAAGCGATTATACATTTATTTTACAACTGAAGCCTCAATCCTGTGAGCAACAAGCGATTATACATTTATTTTACAACTGAAGCCTGAACTCATTTTATTCTCAAACCAATGTATGTGTATATACCTAGTTACATTTGCTACTTCCACCTTTTCGGGTTCGTGGAGGAGAGCTGGACCATGGCCATTGCCGTCCGTGTCACGTCTCTCGCCGCGGCGGTTGTCGAGTCGCTCCCGGTCAGCACGTGCCTGGACGACAACCTAATGGTTCCTCTCGCCTCCGTGCTCGACGGTGGCCTGGCTTTCTACTACGTTAATTGGTGGCGGCGCCAGAAACCTGTGCTGCGGTGACAGGGGCAGCATCTCTGCAATCGCTGAGATGGTCCTTGCAGTCACTAGCTAGTTAGCAGACACTCCAATGAATTTGCAGAGTTTAATTTGTTTGTGTTGCCAGCGGTCTCTCCTTCCTCTCGAACAGAGGCAGAGGAAGATGGAGGTGAAGAGGAGGACAAACATTGCGACAAAGAGAAGCACATGATCTCTCCCTGGACCAGTTGCGAGTGTTAAAATGAGAAGCACATGATCTCTCCCTGGACCAGTTGCGAGTGTTAAAATTCATTGAATAAGGATTAAATTTAAGAAAAATAATAAGTATAAAATGGACTCATCAATTGCACGTTTTAAAATTGTACACGGGTTCCTTGATTCACTGGTGTTTCGTGATTCTTGTAAAAGATTTATTGATTCCCGTGAGAATTCTAGAAAGTTCTATAAAATTCATGTGAATAAAAAAGGCCCTTGGTTTGTTTATATATGAAAGACATGTATTATGTCAGTAAATTCTATCGAAAACTAAACTTGGTTAGGTTACTAAACCAATATATATACAAATTGACCTACGGCCTAATGGTGAGAGCACCTAGACAAGGCTCGTGACGTTAGCTCTCCTGCTACGTAGAATAAATACTGATGTAAGAAAGAGAACATGAGGAACAAAATAAAATTGACTCTTAGTTAAGATCTAGATTCTATAAAAAAATAGAAACTCTAAAATCGACGTCACCGCCTTTGTGGCGGCGTGTTTGCATTGAGTGCCTCCCCTTAGGCGCTGTACAATGTAGGTGCTTAGACAGGTGTCTCAGGAATTAAACCCAGTTTTGTTTGTGAGAGCAGCTTGCACAGGTGCTTAGGAAGGGTGACGGAAGCAAAGTTTAGTATTCGGTGCTAGGCTGGTGCTTACGGTGACACAGGTGACAGGTGCTTCAACCGATGCCTATCTCAGTAGCAAAATCAAGAGATCAAAAAGGCTGCTGCTATTACCAGGTGCATTGGAGATAACAGGTGCCAGAATAGGTGCTATATGAATATTAAAGCAACTTAAGCACCCATATGAAACACTCTGCATTGTAAGTCACATATTTTTTTGAGACGCAATGCTACTCTCTCTCTCTTTAAGCACCGGGCTATAAGCACCCCGCATTGTATATGGTCTTACACTCTTTAAAAAGTCCCTCTTTTTTTTTCTAGAAGTAAACAAGAAGATATATGTATGTATCGATTGATGGGCCGGACTCTATTGGGCCTAGTGTAGCCCAACCCAGGCCCGTCCTGCAATCTCTCTCTACCGCCCTGCTTTCCTCGCGCTAAACCCTAGGAACACTACTAGGCATCGACGCCGCCGCCGCCGCCGCGCTCAGAACAGCAGAGGAGGAGGAGGAGGAGGAGTCCAAGCGCCGCCACCATGCTGAAATCCAAGCGCAATCGCCCAGGTATGCTCATCCACTCCATTCTACTCCGGATCCCCCTTCTATCTCTACCTGCTTGTCAGATCCTGGGAAGAAGTCGACAAGACAAATACGAGAAACAAGGGAATCTGACTCCAAACGGGATGATACCCTGGATCATCTATTGATCTATATCATATATGAGTATTGTTTTAGCAATTTAGCAAGCAAAAGATGGATAGAACTCGGCTACAACCCAGCCTCAAATAGGTAGCAGCGAGTTGGTAGATTAACGGCCACCCACTCGGTTAACGGAAAGTATAACAGCGACAATACTGGACCGGCTACAGAATACATCTCAACCGTTGAGCTCGCGTCTACAGACGGCAGCGAAACGGGCCGTTCGATAGCTGAATCCATTAGGTAGTTCTTCAGGTCTTCAGGGCAGCGGTGCTGACAATGCCTCCTCCTCAGAGGTTCCTTGTCCTCAAGGGACCTGTGCTTGCGTTGCCCATGCCTGAACAGTGGCCCTGAAGAAGTTGGGGAAGGTATGCTTGACGAAATCGGCGTCTTCCCAGGTAGCTTCTGCAGGAGAGAGGTTTGTCCACTGCACTAGCCATTGAACCACGGCGACATTGTTGCGAGGGATCTGGCGAACTTGAAGAACAAGTGCAGGTTCATTGTGAATAGTGCCATCAGAGTTAATGAGAGGGAGGTCAGGACTTGGCACTGCCTTGGGACCAAGGTGTTTCTTGAGTTGACTGACATGAAACACTGGATGAATGGTGACACCCGCCGGCAAGAGGAGTTTGTAAGCCATATTGCCAATGCGTTGAAGAATTTTGAAGGGGCCATAGTATTTACTGTGTAGTTTCAGAAAACCCCGAAAACCAAAGGCAGCTAGACGATATGGCTCCATTTTCAGATAAACCATATCGCCCACATCGAAGTGGCGCTCAGTGCGATTCAAATCAGCATATTTCTTCATTCGGGATTGGGCCATAACAAGGTTGTGTGTGAGCTAAGTGATCATGTCTTGCTTGGCTTGGAGAAAGTCCTTAGCGTCCAGATCAGGCGGCCCCGGCACAGATAGTTCACTGATTAGCGGAGGAGGAAACCCATACAAGGCTTGAAAGGGGGTAATTTTCAACGAAGTGTGAAAAGAAGTGTTATACCAATATTCAGCCAATGAAAGCCAGGACAACCATTTCTTTGGTTCGCTAAAAGTCATGCAGCGAAGGTAGGTTTCTAGACATTGGTTCACTCGTTCCGTCTGCCCGTCCGACTGCGGATGATAAGCAGAGCTGTACCGCAACTGAATGTTCATTGATTGAAAAATGTGCTTCCACATGTTGCTAGTGAAAATGCGATCCCGGTCAGAAACAATGACGAGAGGAGGACCATGTAATTTGATGATATTGTCGATGAACGCATTGGCAACCACCTCAACTGTATAAGGGTGGGACAGAGCAATGAAATGTGCGTATTTGGTAAATTTGTCGACAACCACCATGATTACTTCTTTACCATGAGATTTGGGTAATCCCTCGATGAAATCCATGGAAATGTGTGTCCAGGCCATGTCTGGAATCGGTAAGGGATCAAGTAAGCCCGGGTAATGGCATTGCTCATGTTTAGATCGTTGACACACCGGACAAGTAGCAACCCAATTCTCCACCTCCTTTTTCAGACCAGGCCAATAGAATAATCTTTTGATTTTCTGATAAGAAGCTCTCATTCCTGAATGTCCCCCCAGTGCCGAGGTGTGGAGTGCTGCAATTAATTTGTTGCGGAGGTCAGGATTGTTACCCACCGCAATCCGGCCCTTGTATCGAATGATCCCGGAGTGGAACGAGTAGGAAGAGGTGTGATCAGGAGGAGAGAACAAAAATTGTTCATAGAGGGGCTTGAAGTGGTCATCCACAAGATAGCTATCAGAGACTTCTTGTATCCAGAGTGGTTGTACTGCTGAAATTGCGAGTAAGTTGCAGAATTTCCTGGAAAGAGCATCAGCCACAATGTTTTCTTTCCCCTTCTTGTATTCAATGGAAAAGTCGAATTCCAATAGCTTGAGCATGAGCTTGTGTTGAATGCCATCAGCAATGCGCTGGTCAGATATGTACTTTAAGCTCTGCTGGTCTGTCTTGATAATCAGCTGATTGCCAAGAAAATAATGGCGCCAGCGTTTTAACGCTTCAATAATAGCTAGAGCTTCTTTTTCATAGGTAGAGAGGGCAGCGTTTTTGGGACTGAGAGCAGTGCTGAAGTAAGCTATTGGTCTCCCTTTTTGCATGATAACAGCTCCTAAGCCAGTACCAGAAGCATCCGTTTCCAATTGAAATGGTGTTGAAAAGTCAGGAAGAGCTAATATCGGAGCAGATATCAGAGCTTGTTTCAATGTATGGAAGGCCTTGTCCTGAGAAGCAGTCCACTGAAAAGGTCCCTTTTTCAACAAATCGTGTAGGGGCCGGCAAATGATCCCAAAATCTTTAATAAATCGGCGATAGTAACCAGCGAGACCCAAGAAGCTGCGCAATTGTGTGACTGATGTTGGAGTTTCCCACTCAGCAATAGCAGTGATTTTAGCTGGATTAGTAGCAACCCCTTTGCCCGAAATTATATGGCCCAAGTACTCAATGTGTAAGACTGCAAAAACACATTTGCTCATTTTAGCCACTAAGTGATGTATACGAAGCAGAGAAAGTGTAACCTGGAGGTGGTGTAAATGGTCAGCTAGAGTTCTGCTGTAAATGAGTATGTCATCGAAGAACACCAAAATGAATTTCCGGAGGTGGGGAGCAAAAATATCATTCATCAATGCCTGAAAAGTGCCAGGGGCATTAGATAGGCCAAACGGCATCACCAAGTACTCGAAGTGACCACAGTAAGTGCGAAAAGCTGTTTTATGTATATCTTGTGGATGCATTCGGATTTGGTGATAGCTAGAGCGCAAATCCAGCTTGGAAAAAATTTGGGCCCCATGTAGTTCATCGAGCAGATCCTCAATAACAGGAATTGGGAATTTGTTTTTGATTGTTTGGGCGTTTAATCTTCTATAATCGACACAGAGCCGCCAGGAGTTGTCCTTTTTCTTGACTAAGATGGCAGGGGAAGCATAAGGGCTCTGACTTGGTCTGATTACCCGTGTAGCTAACAATTGTTTGATTTGGTGTTCCATCTCATCTTTTTGAGTATGAGGTACTCTGTAAGGGCGCACATGGGGAGGATGAGAGTCTGGTAAAAGCGGGATCCGATGATCACATTGGCGATGAGGGGGTAACTCAGATGGTTCCTGAAAGATATCAGCGAATTGGTGAAGAAGTTTTTGCACTGGAGCAGGAATTGGTGGAGAGCCTGTGGCTGGGAGTGGGAGAGCACAAGTGTGAAGCAGAATTCCAGGTGCTCCTTTGGCCAATAGATTTGAGAGAGCTTCAGAACTGATTTCCTTTAATTGGTCGAAGCCGGGACAAGTCTTGAACGTGACCAGTGATTCACTATGTTTGGTAATGGAGAATTCTCCCAGAGTAAAATTAAAAGAGATAGGACTGTGAAGAGCAAGCCAATCACATCCTAAGATAACAGCGTGATTAGGAAGGTGGAGCACACGAAATGGATGTTGAAAATGATGCTTTGCAATGCTGAAAGAACACTCAGGAATTTCAGAGTTAGATGCTAGAGTGCCTCCACCGGCAACAGTAATACATTTGTCTAAAGCTCGGCAAATAACACAATTAGCTTTAAGGGCAAAAGCTTGATCCATAAATGATCCATTGCTGCCAGAATCGATGAGTGCCACTGTAAGAATGCCTCCAACAGAAATTGTGACACAAGGAGAGGTGGAAGTGGGGAAACCGCTCAAAGCTTATAAAGAAAGGTGCATAATTTGCTCTGTATTGTCTTGGTTATCAGGCTGCTGGGCCTCATCCGTGTCAGCAAGAGGCTCTTGTTGAAGCTCTGGTTTGTGTTGATCTCCTTGAAGCATGTTGATGAGTGGAATCTTGGTGCATTTGTGGCCGGGCACCCATTTGTCTCCACAGCGCCAGCATTCACCAGGTTTCTTCTGCCGAACTGAGGAATTGGTGATATTATCAGGTTGTCGCTGGCCCGGAGTGTGGGGAAGCGAAGGTTTCCCGGGAAACACAGCTGGAGTGCTGAATTTGTGGAAAGTGGGGACATAAGGCTGATATTGCTTTTTGGGTGGATGGCACTGCTCCAAATCCTTCGCCAACCAGTAAGCTTCCGTCAAGGTAGGAGGACGATGGTCTCAATTGGTACTTAATACCATCACGTAGGCCATTGACAAAACAGCGGACAAACCAGAGTTCAGAAATAGCAGGAGTTTCTTCAGAGACTGTAGCCATCAGTTCTTCAAACTGTTCAGCATATTCCGTGACTGACATGGACTGTTGTTTCAGAGAATTGAATTGTTCCACTAGTTGGTATGCACTGTGACCCGAGAATCGATGTGTTATCATGTCACAGAACATAGGCCAAGGAGGAGGATTCTGAAGAATTTTGGATCGGCGTAGCCAGACATCTGCTCTGCCAATGATGTACAAGAGGGCAACAGAGAGTTTATATTCCTCAGGAGTGCCAGTCATTTGGAAACACTTCTCGCTTTGCCTGATCCATTCGACTGGATTATCACCATTGAAGCGCGGGAAATCGAGACGGGGGCCCTTGGTAATCGACTTGAGAAACTGAGTACGCATGTCAGTTTCGTAATCCTGAGTGTACTGGGTCCAAGGATCTCTGAGTGGCCCGTGCAATACAGAGGAGGGGTTGTGCCCAGTGGTGTCCACATCCTGAGAGGGAAAACCCGGAGGTGCCGAGCGGCGAGCCGGATGTGCCGGACGCTGGAAATGAACTCGGCGCGTGCGTTCCTGCTCATAAGCCAGTTGCTTGCGTAGCAGCTCCAATTCCGTTGCGTTTGGTTGGTCGGCCATCAGGCCAGGTTGATCTGGAAATGGTGTACCAACCGAATCAGGAAGCTGTGTAGAAGAACCAGGAATATCGGTTGGGCAAGCAGGTTTCAGATTCTTCAGAACACCAGCGACGCCCATCATCTGCTGACTCAAATCAGCTAATGCCTGGTGAACACTGTCAAAGGACAGGTGAAACTGGTCTTGTTGGCTAGTAAGGTGCTGCAGATCGGAACGAATCGCAAGAATCTCCTGTTGAGCATCGTGTACGTCCTGCTTGAGAAGCTGGAAGTCCGCGAGGTGGTCGTCTCCATCAACCGAGCCTTTAGTACCACGACCCATGACTACGATCGGAACAGCGGAGAGGGGATTTTACCACCGGAAACACCGGCAACCAGGCTCCGAAGGTCGATCCTGCCGCCGCCTCGCTCCTGCGCCGCCGGAGATGCCCCAATTAGCGATGGACCTGGGATTTCACAACCAGCGAAATATTCGCCAGCAACCAGTCCTCACGGCTAATCGGCACCCGAATGAAAATCGCCGCCGCCAACTCGCCGCCGGAACAGAACGCCGCCGCCGCCAAAAAATGGAAAGTTGGGTGGGATTTGGGTGGGTTTTTATCAGCTCCGCAAGAACCAATCAATCCCATCGGAAGTCATCGCCGCCAAGGAATCGAATGCTCTGATACCACTTTGTCAGATCCTGGGAAGAAGTCGACAAGACAAATACGAGAAACAAGGGAATCTGACTCCAAACGGGATGATACCCTGGATCATCTATTGATCTATATCATATATGAGTATTGTTTTAGCAATTTAGCAAGCAAAAGATGGATAGAACTCGGCTACAACCCAGCCTCAAATAGGTAGCAGCGAGTTGGTAGATTAACGGCCACCCACTCGGTTAACGGAAAGTATAACAGCGACAATACTGGACCGGCTACAGAATACATCTCAACCGTTGAGCTCGCGTCTACAGACGGCAGCGAAACGGGCCGTTCGATAGCTGAATCCATTAGGTAGTTCTTCAGGTCTTCAGGGCAGCGGTGCTGACACTGCTTCTTGTTCTTCTCCTGGATTCTTCCAAGTTTTGCTCATCCAAACGTGTCTATCTGAATAAGTTCCAACTAGGAGTGGTATATACTTGTTCAACCTGGGATTATTATTGAGCTAATTTGCGGCGCCTGTTTCTTGTTCTTGTATCCGGTGCTTGCTTGCTTGCGTGCACATATCTGATTTTCCCTATAAATTTCTATGCTTTTCTTGTTAACTAAGAACTGAACCCCTAAATGTAGGCTCTCACGGACAGTATTAGCTTTTCTTTTTTTCTTTTCTAATGCGCAAAATTTCGATGTTTGATGATGGCCGCAGTCACCTTATCGAAGACCAAGAAGAAGCCTGGTCTAGAGCGCAAGGGCAAGGTGGTCACCGAGATCAAAGACGCGATCGAGCGCTACGGCAGCGCCTATGTCTTCACCTACGATAACATGAGGAATCAGAAGCTCAAGGACCTCAGGGACGAGTTGAAATCCTCTAGCAGGTAGGTGTTGTCTATTTATTTTCTAGTATGTTACGATGTGCTGTTACTATGCAAATGATATGGTGAACAGAAAGCAATTTGGGCTATGTTTGGTCATGAAACTCCTCCTTTCCAGCGATGGCAAATTTGCAAATGTTAACAGCAGTTAATCTGAGTTGAATCAACACAATTTGCATTCGTTTGTTGAGACATGCAGCTCTAGTATGCTAGAGAGTACACTTGAAACCCAGATAAGTGACAGCTATGGTGCCTATAGAAAACACACCATGCTAGTTAGTGCTAAGCTTAACTGGATGGCTTATGCTACAAATTTTTGTCGACATGTTTTTATAGCTGCTACATATTCTCTTCTCAGGATATTTCTTGCTGGAAAGAAGGTCATGCAGATTGCATTGGGGCTAAAACTGGCCTGCATAAACTTTCCAAGGTGATCCATACTTTGTCAGTGTTTGGTAGATACTGTAATCAACACCATTCTTGAGACGTTTTGCTGAGAGTAACTTTGCTGTATTTAGTTCCTTCAAGGTGATGCTGGACTGCTATTTAAGAATCTCCCAAGGGATGATGTCGAGAGGTAGTATCATTACTGATAGTTTTTAACTGCACAAGATAATTGCCAATGCTTGTTTATATACTTGCTGCGGCTATATGAGTATTATGATCATATATCCTGCGTGCAGATTATTTCGAGAATTTGAGGAGCACGATTTTGCAAGGACAGGAAGTATTGCAACTGAAAACGGTATGTTGCCTTTGCCTCATGTACGTGTTCATAGCCGTTAGTTTCAGAAAACAAACTTGGAAGATATGTTTTGCCAAACTTGTACCAATGTTACCAAAGAGGCAAAGACAATGTTAGGCTATCGGTGATTCTGGACATGTAAGTACTAGTATGACTTTGCGAAAAATAGGTCAAAATCCCTTTTGCGGTCGATAGTTATATTATCACATCTGCGTGCACTCTAGTAATACTCGGTCAAGAATAAGTGTTGTTTATGATAAGTTGTAACTGCTTAACCTGCATAAGGTACACCGATGAATGATATTTTAAATTGTGTTACTGTTTGGAAATAAATATCACTTATCAGTTTCTGGTATGCTGAACTAAAATTTGCAACTTTATGATGCCTCAGGTGGAGCTAAAGGAAGGCCCTCTGGAACAGTTTACACATGAAATGGAACCCTTTTTACGCAAACAAGGACTGCCAGTTCGCCTAAACAAAGGTGTGTAGTTCCCTTGCATTTACACAGGTGCTTGACGCTACCAAGCAAAATGATTAGAACTTGTAAAGTTCGACGTTGTTGGTGCAGGTGTTGTCGAATTAGTTGCAGATCATGTAGTATGTGAAGAAGGGAAGCCCCTTTCACCGGAGGCAGCACACACTCTGGTATGTATAATATAGTACATGGTGTTAGCCACATATTGATTTGAAAAATGAGACAGATAACGCTTGTGATCAAGCATCTTTAAACGTTTCCAGTCATCACATGTTCAAGCGTCTAAATGTTTCCAGTCATCACGTGTTAAGTACTTTGGTTTATCAAAACACGTAAACAGGTCGTTCACTTGGTACAGAGTTTTAGTTATTAGGGTGTTCCAGGCTTCTGGCAGTACCATTTTTACTGTAAGAGTGTTGTGCCAATCTGTTTCTTTGCATTGAGATCCCTTCAATTCCTGTGTCGCAGCGCTTGCTTGGGACGCAGATGGCAACATTCCGGTTGTACCTTGTCTGCCGCTGGTCTCCTGATGACTTTGAAGTGTACAAGGAAGGCTTGGCGCGCCTGGGAGCTGATGAGGCTGATGATTCATCTTAAGATCGTTGGATGGCATACCTAGTTCACAGTAACGCGTTTGGTCTTGTTGTGTTCCGAGAGTTTTTGGCTATTGTGCGCACGCCTTTGTGCCCTCAAAGATATAATCTACCTTAGTTGGGCGATTCTTTCGGTCCCTAGTATAGCTATTCGTATTGCAAGTTGATTGGTATATTGTATCATTTTGACAGGGCAGCA
Source organism: Stipa capillata (assembly GCA_019208055.1). NCBI lineage: Eukaryota > Viridiplantae > Streptophyta > Magnoliopsida > Poales > Poaceae > Stipa > Stipa capillata. The sequence goes on from JAGXJF010001445.1 coordinate 139,409, forward strand.
TGTAATTCTTTTTTTCCTGAAAAGCAGGGCAGGATGTAAGACATTTTTTCTGTTCCGAAAAACAGAGCCGTGCTTGGTCGTGAGGCTGGCAAAAAACTCACTTATTACGTAGTAGAATATTATCAGAGTAAGCTCAAATTTAGTTTGAAACGGAACTGGTCTGATGTTAATGAAATACGATCGCGCTCCAGCTTGGTTCTGCTCGTTAGCTCGATAATAAAAGTGGTTCCAAACCATATATAGATGAAAAGACCGATCGAACTGGTTAGGGCCGGTTTCCAATTCTATTTCTGTGCGAATTGAATATATATCCAATTAGGGATCGCGTCGGGGATACCATGGCCGAACATTCTGACGTCGCACGCGTCCTGCACAAGGTAGACGACGACACGCTGGCCCGGCATCCTGCATGCATGCACGCCTGATCAGTGACGATCGATCGTCCACGGCGCTGGCGGCGTTCAGGTCATGAAGCAGCAGGTCGAGCGTCGTTGGATGGAACGTCTGGCATCGATCATCACCTGCTCCGCGTGTCCTGCAGCTTAATTGCCCATCCATGTTTCCCAGAAATGCCCAGTACGTACGTAAATATATCCATGCATGTACAATTCGCGAGGACATGCATGCACGATGATTCTTAGAAAGGACACCAAGAAAGACTACGTACCACTCACCATTTGACCTTGACCTTTCTTGCCCCCTTACGCAGAGAAATACTAAAAGGGTTTGCAAATTAAGCAGCAATTGATGGATGATGACGTCTCCATCCATCCAGATTTTTCACAAGCTAATTAGTTAAGAGTTCTTACGAGGTCACTTATCAAACTCCAAACTTAATTTGGATAGGTTTTCTCCCGGCTAATTAAGCCTCTAGATAGCTAAGCTTGAATATACGAGGTAGCTAGCCGTGCATCAGCCGAGCGCGGTGCCGGCCGAATCAGCTAGGAAGAGAATTACTCCGTTTCTGTACACGCTTTTCAGGTTGAACCTCGACCGCAGATTTTTTTAAACAAAATATTTAATTTATAGTAACAAAACTATAACATTAAATAATTATATTTAAATACAAAACTAATAATATTATTATATCATGCTATTCACATATTGCTAAACTAATTACTAATCGAATGCAAACTTTTTTGAAGAACATGGCAGGAGCACTGCCCTTCTTATAGATGAAAGAGAACAAATACAAAAAGACGCCATATACAAAGAGGATTCCCGGCCGAAGCCCTCGAGAAGCTCTCTAGCTGAACTAGGTCTAGAGCTAGAACCGAGGAATACCGGCCGAAGCCACCAAGGGAAACAAGCCCTTGCACCAAAACCCTGCAACAAGGCGCCGGGAAGCAACCTAGCTAAACTAGGCTAACAGCCAGACCCGACGAGACAGCAACACTAACAAAGCCGGCCAGCTCAAACAAACACATACGAAAAACGGACTCAAAGCCTGCCTGTAACGTCATCGTCCATCGCTCATCACACTCCCTGCCTGCCTGTAAACTCACGATCAAGCGACTTCGACTTCGTCTCAGCAACCAAAGAGCACGCCCATCTGTCGCGTTGAGACAGGCCCGCCACGGCCACGCTTGCCGGAACCACCGACACTCGAAAGGGAGGTCCTGTGCCAGAAAGAGAGAGAGGCGAGGTCCAGAGACGCCTCTCCAGCACCGATAGGACCAACGAAAACGCACCGCTTTGCGTCATCTGCACATCAGCCTTGCCGGCGGAACCCGAAGCCCCAACTTCCGCCACAGCCCGGCTCTCATGCCGCCCTCGAAACAGCCAAATTCAGAACTCCAAGGCGACGCCCCCAAGGGGGGAATGACGTGGAGACGCCACCGTCACCCGAACCAGCGAGCCGGTTCTTCAGATTTCTCCTGGAGATACATCCGATGGTGAGATCCAAACGACAATGCCTTTAAGAAGGGGAACGACGCAAAAGAGCGCCGCCATTGCCGGCATCAGTCAAAGACCGAGGAGGGCTTTCGCCCGAAGATCCTAGCACCACCGAGCCTGTCCTTAGCATACATCGGAGAAACGACACGAGAGACCAGCATTGACAGCCTACACCTGCAATGAACACCTGTACCCTGTGATCTCCTTTGCCGGCCACCCGAACCCCACGCCCCAAAGACCTCCACCAGCTGCCCAAGCAACGCCCGCCCGAGAGCCCGAAACCCACGCCGGCTAGCCAGCAGCAGCGGCCTCCAAGGCCGGAGCGCCCAGATCTGGCTAGGGCTGGGCTTCCCGCACCAGATCCGGGTGGCCGGAGCCGCGAGCTCCAGCGCCTGATGGAAGCGGGGAGAGAGACGGCGCAGCAGATCCGGCCGGGACGCGGCGCCGCGCCACCGGAGTGGGCCGACCTCACCGGGAGAGAAGAATGGGGGAAGAGGGGGAGAAAGAAGCCCCGCCGGGAGAGGAGAAGGAGCGAGCGGGAGCCCCGCCGTTGCCCTCCTTGCCAGCCGCGCGGCTTTCCGGCGACGAGCTCCGGCGACGGCGCGGCGGGCGCTGGGGAAGGGCGGTTGGCGGCGCGGCGGGCGGAGTCGCCCGCCTAGCGGGGCGACGCGAGGGCCCGGTTGGGGTTTTTCTGTCCAAACAAGGGTTTCCAATGCAAACTTTGAAAATAGTCATGGCCTTATATTATCCGACAGAGAGTAGAAGATAGCAACCAGCTAGCGTCGCGTTGGCAGCTTACAATACCATATCGATCGACGTGCTAGCAACCTATCATTAACACCATATACAATTAATCTTGGGTTATTTCCATCCATTTCATGGCTGATCGAAGCTAGCTAGCATTTGACCCTTGCATGCTAGCTATAATTGATTAATTTTAACTTGTTTTGCTTAATTAGTTAATGCAAGGGAACGAAAGACGCACGACACATCGATCATGGAGTACGTATGGTCGACGCAAGTATACGTACGCGTCCACGATAAAATCGCAATGCATGTCAGTGATAACACACTGAACTGGTGACATAGTGTTCGCCCCTTTATCAAAAATTAAGCAACAATTCTCTCTATACACCACCGAATAACACTCCAATTCTTCTATATGAATAACAGTGGATTCCTCTATATCACCAAATAATAAATTTTAGTTTAATATATGCCATTCCGTTATGATTCAATTAGAAAGTAGCCGTAAAATGTCTTCAGACCTGTCAAATTTTTAGTTTTTTTTGCCTTAACCAAATAATAAAGCAACATATTACAAGAGCCAACAAATTTGGTATTCTTGAAAACTACAACAAAATAAATATAAAAAATGAGACAAGTAAAAAATATTCATTTGTTCTTTTTTCCGCTACGAAATATCTGAGCAAATAGTTAAGCAATATAAGGACCTAGCAATATAAAATCTGCAAAAAAAAATTTCTCTTTTCATTTTTCATTTTTTTTCATTTTTTGATCAAGCCGTGGACTAATCTGAAGAATGCTGATCTTAACGGCTGGTGACATAGTTGCAGAAGCACATCTTCAAGCATAGTGCCGACCTATAAAAAAGTTGAATCACAAATGTAAGAATGGTTATATACATGAGCGAACAGATCTATGTATATATACACAGTGTACACAAACGCATTTTCTGTAAAAAAAAATACATGTAATTTTTTTTATAGAAGTAAAGATGTGCGGTGTACGAGCTTTCGATGCTTGCAAATGTAGCTCTTAACATAATTGTATTCATTACGAACAAATGAATAGCTACTACAACATTAAACACTAAGCATAGCATCTAAAATGTTTTAATCTCAGACCCCCTGATATTCAACATCTCTTCTTTTTAACCGTCAGTTGGCACACTTTGTCTGGTGCATCGACTACATTGCTTTAACCTTCCACCATATCATAGCATTTCTAATATGTTTGGGAATTGGTTAATGGGATTGGGACGTCCTCTTAGGACAAAAATTCTAGTGAGAGTGAGTGTTTTATGTTGGTCTCTTTGGCTTTACGCAATAATATAATATTTTAAAAAAAGAATATTTCTATTTTTTTGCAGGTCATCTTCAAGGCTACCAATTGGCTCCATAAGTGGTCCTCACTTTGGTGTGTGGAGAATAGGGCTACTTTGGCGATTGCATATAGCCAACTGGAGACGGTAGCTCCGCACTTGTTTACCTGATTTGGGTTGCAAACCAGCAATAGGATTAGTGATACTTAATTGTACTTGTATTGGGAGGCATATTGGGTGCACTAGCACATTTAGGTGAGGTGAATAGGATATTAACAAAAACTTATTTCTAAAATAAATTCTACACAATTAATTTTATAGCACTAAGCAAAACCTAGCATGCTAGTGACAAAAATAAACAATGAAATAAGTACAAAGAAGTGCAAGGAGACAACCACATGGAAGACACAAGATATGTTGCCGAAGTTCGAGCTTTGGCAAGGCTTCACATCTCCGTTGAGGAAACTTGATCCAATGATCGAAGCCGGCACCCAATCATGCTCTTTCCTCAAGAAGCTTGCCGATGCAAAGCTCCCATTCTCTTGTGGTAGTTCTTCACCTTGCGATAGGCGAACTCCTACCTTCACAAGCTTCTCAGCTTCTTCACAACCTTAAAAACTTTCAGGCAATGTTTAACCATCTAGGAGGCGTCAATCTCCAAGAGTAATAAGAACTTAGTCTCGGCTTGGAGACGACCCCTCACTTGGATGCTTAATGGAAATTTAATCTAAATCCTCAAGATTTTTCCTTCTCAAAAAATCCACACAACAAGGCAAGAGAGAGGAGAGCAAATGTACAGCTCAGGATTAGGAACGTAAAGAGTTACCTCCACCCAGGAAGGGTGGTGGCTTATAGAGGTTGCCGTAAAAAATCTAGCTGTTACTCACATAGAACCTTGCCTGGAGATTCCAGACGACCTCGCTCGGACGTTCGGGGGCTCAAACACAACGGCTAGTTTGGGAGAAAAATACTGCTCGAAGAGTGCAGCTCAGACATACCAAAAATTCAAAACTCAAGAAAATCCAAGACCCAGAGGGTCTAGACTAATAACACTCGAAGGTTCTGAGCGAAAATAACCCTTTTGTGTCGAAACACAAATTGACTTGGAGGTTTGGGGAGATCCTCACTAGGAGGTTCCGGACAGGAAAAAACAGAGCCAACTTGGTTTCCTGGGAGGTGTCGGACGACGAAGGTTCGGATTGAAGAAAGGACCGGGATAGAGGCTAAGTCCTAGCTCGGTGGTTCCATGCGAATTTCCCTCGGAAGATCTGGACGAATCTAGGGCTTTGGTACAAAAACTTTGTCGTCACTCGGAGCATCCGGGCAAACATCACTCAAAAGTTCTGAACAACATGAAACACTCTGGAAAAAAACTACTGAGTAGACTTCGGATAGTCCGATGACCTTCACTTGGAAGGTCTGGGTAAAACCCAATCTCTGGACAGAGGCTTTGTCTTCACTCAGAGTGTCTGGACTGACTTCACTCGAAAGGTCCGAATAACAGGAACTCAACAGGATAGAAGCTCTGAAAGGTTTTGGATACTCCAGAGAACCTCAATCAGAGGGTCCGGGTCAACACTTAGTGCGCCGTAACTTACTCTCACACACTCTCGGAATGTCCAGCCGATTGGTCAAGACATTTCGAATGAACACATAAGCAGAGTTTTCTAAGATTTTAGAAAGGATTTTCATTGAACGCTCAACAAGTTATCTTCTTTCATGCTATTGACTAGCTCCCCTCTTTATAATGCGGATGTCCTATACTCAATGTGATCACTAGATCACAAAAAGCTCCTTAGAGGTCGTCAACGCCTGCTCCAACTTATCTTGGGGACTAAATAGTCGATCAACATCTTGACTTACATATTAGTCATTTTAATCATTCTGTCATTAATCAATAAAACCTACTTAGGGAGTCAAGATGCACCTCAGGTGTACTAGTGCACTAAGCCATCGAAAAATGTGTAAATAAGATATAAACAAGTTTGAAAACGATTCATGACATAGAAATATCATGCCACAAATCGTATCCAAAGATCGAGAAACAAGAAAGATAAATCCGACTATGACAGAGTACCACCTTCAAATTCAGAGTGAACAGTACCCCACTGATACTATTCACAGTCCGAGTTGTCTTTTTTATTTCTTAAGTTGTAGATCAAATTTGAATTTAAAATTTTATGGCATGACAGATGCATGTCGTATGAATATTGAAAAAAATAAAAAATTGTGGCATTTCGAATGATGAATTAAGGCCTAGTACATTGGTATACCTCTCGGATGCTAGTGCACCATATGCTCCCTTATATTGGGTGAACATATCTGTAATGACCTAAATTTTGTAAGTCGTAATTGAGACCTCAGGGTTCCATTTGAAGTAAATCTGCATTTCTTGCCATGGCATGTTACCACGTAGGACGACTAATTTGAGTAAGCCCGAAAACCATTAACTCTTGACCTGTGACGGACTCCGAAATCAGATATGATTAGAGGAACGGATCGTCGCCAAGGACCGAAGGACCAGTCGACCTGGTGGCACGGTACCTGCGCCGTACTCACCGAGGCGGAGTGATCCGACACCTGACCAACGCAAGCCGGCCGGAAGCGACAAAACTTCCTAAAGTCACATAAGATTTCAAAATCCTGTGAAGACTTAGAACTGTTCTCAAATCCGCTAGGCTGAATAGGACCGGAGGAGCCCGGTGATTCCACCCTCACCCTAACCTAGCCCGAAAGCTAGTGGGTCACCTGAAGGCCCGGTAGAATACACCCACACCCTGCCTGGCCGGCTTCGCATCTCAGCCAGCGGTTCACTCAACCGACCACTACTCGACTCAGTGAAAGAAAGAACCGCTGTAATTCTTCACGGCATACCCAAGTACTTCATCACATACACGCATTGTACCTGAGCAGCTTTGGAAACAACTCGAATACCATCACAAAACTCTACTAGAGAAGGATTACCAGATAATTATAACACATCCCATACTCGGGGCAGTATTTAACTTACATACAACTCGACCTGAAAGTCGATAAACATGCAAAATAACAACAAGGGCAGCAGCGGAAACGCATTAAAATACCTGAGATGGCTACCACATCCACCTCTAAAAGTGTACCCATAACCCCTTGTTGACCTAAGGTGCAAACCTACGCAAGCTAAGCATCAAAATCAGCATTGGCAGCATTGAAGTATTCTCCTACCGAAGGTTTACCTGCAACAATTAGGAATCGAATTCCTTCAGTACTTTCGTACTGGCAAGATGCTTTGTAAACTCATCCCAACTTACTTAAGCATGGCAAGGAATAAGCTTGTAACACAACAGGTAAGCATGGCATTATTAATGGATTAAACATGGCATGAACATTAACGAGAAAGGTAATAACAGTTCATGAGCATGATAAACCAATCATCTCAGATCAACAATAATAAGTGAATCATCCATGCATTATCCATGATAATCATCACAAGTCAACAAAACATAAAGTCAATCTCTAGCTAATCCACCAAGACATAGCCAATTGACAGGACCAAAATCTGATTCGACTAGAGGACGACTGGGGTAGAACATCTACCTCGACCTTCGAATCTAGACATAACCAAGTACAGTAATCGACTGGGGGTACGACTAGGGTACATATGTCACCTCGTCTTTGACCCCGCAGGCATCGACTAGAGACGACTAGGGTGCATATTACCTCGGCCCTCGACTACCATGACCACAGGTAGTGTCACGCCCGGAATCGACTAGGGATACGACTAGGGTACATATGCCACCTCACCTTCGGCCCTGCAGGAATCGACTAGAGACGACTGGGGTGCACATTACCTCGATTCTCGACTCATCCGTGACACCCCATCCCAACTTTGACTCGAACAGATGGACCAACCATCAACTCAACTCAGACTAGCGACCAACGTCACAATCATGATCCGCAAGTAATGCACAACAATCATCACGCTTATTCAAAACCAAAACTCAAGAAGTTAGGAATCTTAGCGAGCTTTTGCAGAGCTTGCCTTGCTGGTTGAAACCTTGGTTGTATTGAGGTTCACCTTCGTGATACTCCTCGCTGCTCGGTTCTAACAATAAGAATACCGAAAAGCAGAAAAACGACAAAAAGGGATATGCAATCAATACCAGCAAGAAATGATATGAATTTGTGTATGCAATGCACCTTAATATGAATTAAATGTTATTATGAAGCTGAAGCTAACGCAACTTAAATCATTTGATTTGGCCTTGTATATGTCAAGTCATCGTGACTTGCGGTATGAAAATCATAGTTGAGAATGATTCATAAATTATAAAGCTATCCATAACAGGGGTATACTAGAGCACAAGGACATGCTAACCTACTGATTGTTAGATGAATTGTGATACTACACATTGTTATTCTGACTGTTAGGTTAAGTTCTCTAGCGTGCTTGTGTCAACATTAATCATAACGGGCAGCTTGAGCAATTTTAACAGTTGCAAGTACCATACCATGAAAAACAGTGACTTCATACAATTCTATTAGTACCAATATGCATCTACAAAAGGAATCAATTTAATTAGAGTTGCTACAAGTTTTCTTCCATCGTTACAAACTGTAGCAATATCTAGGTTGTTCTGTCCTATTGTTAGTGAAAAGGGGATATTAAAAACTTCGATCATTCAACTTATTCCTGTTTGCAGCGTATGCTAGTGGGGTTTATTAGTCTTGTATACATCAGCTCGTGATCTAATTAGTGTGTTTATTAGATCGGCTAACCATTGGTTAGTGAATTCTTGTATATCAATTATGTCAGACATCACTTAATCTGCTCTAATTAGAAGCTAATAGTACTTCCACAGTGTATCAGGTATATCAACGATTCATCAACTCATCTTAGCATTATTAGCCTGCGTGCTTAGGTATACTAGTTACAGCTGCTTAACATCAGTGCAACTAATGCGTTGATTGAAGCATACATGTACTTTTCACATTATTTATTTTAATGAGGTGGTTAGATGAGCTAGACACCAATTGAACAGGGTTTTGGAGAAACAATTATGGCCTACACTTATTGATAGATAGTGCTTACAGTAAGGGAATATGATCTAACCACCATGTACCAAAAATCAGCTTAACTGACACATGATTAGTGTGTTAACTTGCAAGGTGATTCATGACTACTATCCTTGGTTAATCTGCTGATTTCTAAAAATGTCAGATCACTAACCTTATGAGTCAGTCATTAAATGTCATAAGAACATTAACATTATCTTTAACACAAAATTGACTGTGGCCGCTAACTCAAGTGATTAACAAAATGTCAGTGCATTAGATGTGTTGTTTAATGGTTAACTTACACTAGCAGCCAAAGATCTGCACATTTTAATTGAACCCTTTCTCTAATTAGTATTCAATCCCTGTGATAACAGCTCTGATTTTTGATTAATGTATATATACACAGCTTATACCCAGTGAAGCATTAGTTAAGCTGAACAGTGATCTCCTCATGTTAACTTGAATTATCCAGAGGACTTAGAGCATGTTGGATTGTCACTAACTGGTACCATTGTTGCTAATTAAAACTAACCATCGGTATCAATTAGTTAGCACATCAATGTGTTACTTATAAACTAAACATCAATTGGTCTTACAGGGCCTCAATTTACAAGGAACACATGAACGAACTTTCAGAAGACTTATCCAGATGGCATAATCATTATTTGTTACATTGATTTCTCCGTGTGGTAATTCATTCCCAAAAGTGAAACGATATTCAGAAGACATACTCAGGCTTATATGGGATGATTGCATACAAAAACAATTGATTGAGTGCTTTGATCATTGAGCAAACAACATGTTAATTAATTCCAACCCAAACCGTTACTGCTAACGACTAACCTAACTGCTAAGAGCTAGTTTAACTGCCAACCGTTAATCTGCCAAGGTTATGCTACCGAGAAGAGCATGGGAAAAAGGGGCTCACCGAGAAGGGAAGGAACACGGCGGTGGAGGGCTCTCCAGGGGAAGGATACGGCGGCGACTTGGGGAGCAGATGGCGACGACGTCGCTCCGTCGGTGGCGGGTGTTACAGCGCAGCTCCGAGGAAGTCGGCTTCATCGTTGGAGCGTTGACGGTGGCAGAGATCGAGGGCGACCGGCAGCAAAGGGGATCAAGGCGGCGGGGAGCTCGGGGCGGTGCCGAGACCTAGAGAGGAGGCGGCGGCGTGGAGGGGAGCTGAGCGAAGGGAGGACCGACCGGTTGGACGACACGCCGGCTAGGAGGTGCTCGGTGGGGAGGACGAGCTACGGAGGAGCTTCACGGTGGGGCGGCGGCTTGAGCAGTGGCGAGGGGAGCGGCGCGCGAGTGCTCGGGGAAAGGGAGGCGCACCGCGGTGGTGAGACGAGGCTCAAGAGGGGTTGTGCGGCAAGGCCGACGGCGGCGTTGGGCTCCGTGGTGGCTGCCCTAGGCGGCGGCGATTTCTCTGGAGAACTCAATTTGGGGGAAAAAGGAACTGGGGAGAGAGAGGAGGGAGAAGAGGTGGCGTGCGGCTTGGAGAAGAAGGAAAAACAATCTGCTAGGTGGGTCCCATGGGCAGAGAAGGTGAGCTCTTTTTCTTTCTGTTGTGTTATCTCAGCTAGATTATAGTTTTAACAAACATAGGTCCAGTCACTATTGTTACAGATTCAAGAATTATAATTGTAGAATTTTGATAACTTCTATAGGAGTTCAGGAAGATGTTTCAAAATCAAATTTAAGTTTTTCATTAACCTTAAGTGCAGGGAGGTTGTCCATTTCCAATCTTTCCACCAAATTATTGCCTTATTTAAGGAATAGGTCTTGAACAATCAAAATAGGTCAACAGAGAACATACATTCTTACAGAGATCTGCCTTGAAAGATTTTGAACCTGTTAAAATTGTTAGCACAAGTTTTGAATAGTTGAAGGTTCAAAATCTCCTTTTAAATTAAGTCTAGGTCGAGATTTTTAGGGTCTTGTGGTTTAGAAACCATCTCATCTGGTATGCCACTTAGTTATTAAAGCAATGAGATCAAAAGAATTAAAGGTGAACTACAAGTAGTTTCAAATAAATTTTCAGAATTCGTGTTTGAGCATTGTTGGTGCAAATTAGGCTTAAGTGTGGAACTTGCAAGAACTAGAGAAGGGAAGGTTCTTTTAGTTGACTTATTTCGGTTGTGGTTTTCGAAAGAAAAGATTTGAACAATCCTTTAGTTAAGTATTCAAATGTAATCCAATGATTTGAAAATCTTGAGGATAGTCTTGCGATTTGGTACTTACAAGGAATTAGTAAACTGAGAATTGGGTGAAGGTAGGTTCAGGGTTTCGCTTAAGATTGTTTTCAGAACATATGTTAGGGTTTTAATCGGAGTCGTATCTTAACATCCTAAATGCATGCATGTGTTGAGAAAAGAACCGATTTATCCACGATGATCCTCACTGATCTCGTGTACTAAGAATGGGGTCATTACATGACCTAGATGTTGTAAGCGGATAAATGAGAATCTTAGATTTTGGCTTGGAGAAAAATGGGGTTTTTGCATCTCATACCATCTTGTAGGCCGAATTGAGAGTTTCGTAATCATCATAACCTTCCCGCACCTGACAAAAACCTTGTTATACAAGTTTTAAAAACTAACCTTAATGATATAAGGAAACTAACGGCAATAAAATGTTTTCTCAGCATATTCTAGGTATAGGATTATCTTAAATCAAGTCCCTACTGGTTTTAAGAATTTTTGCGCTACCATTGATCAACAGGCTTTAAATTGGGATATTACTTAATAGCAAAATATATGGGTGAAACCGGATCGGATACGGACGGATAATGCTCAAAACCATATCCTACACCATATTTTTTTTCGGATTCGGAAGCGGAGCGGATAGAGCTCGGATACGGATACAAATACGGATTATTTCGGAAATGGATATGGTACGGAAACGGATCGGTTGCAGACCGGAAATGGATAAAAATTATCGGATGTACACATGTACACAAGAAATTATGAAAATGTAGACATTGCATATGAGCATCAGAGCATATAGCGTCGCAAGCACAACATCAACCATACATATGAGCATCAGTTGCCAGAGCAAGCACAACATCAACAAGCAACTGATATGAGCATCAGAGCATATAGCCAGACCAACTAAGCAAGCACAACATCAACATCAAAATATAACTCCTGTCCTTCAAAAAAACTACTCCGAACCAAATCGATCACTAGAACCATGGGATAACATGAATTCAATCCACCTGTTCGTTCAAACAATCCAATCCACCTGAATCAACTACAAACTAGCATGAATCCAATCTGGTTGAATTTAACTAATCAACACAGGAAGCTTACCTTGAGCAGTTGAGCTGGACGGCGACGATGGGAAGGAGGCGGCGAGCCGGCGACGAAGGGAGGTAGCGGTGGGCGGTGGCGGCAGGGGGCCGAGCGCCGGCGGCGGGCGGTGGTGGCAGGGGGCCGAGCGGTGGTGGCGGGGGCGAGATCCGGGCGCCGACGGGGCGGTGGCGGTGGGAGCGGGCGGTGGCGGCGGGGAGGAGAGGCAGGCGGGAGCGGCCGGTGCGGGCGGGGACTGACCTCCGTGCGGCCGTGCCTTCCCGACGGGGCGTTGGTGGTGGGAGCGGGCGGTGCCGGGGCGGTGGCGGCGGGGAGGAGAGGCGGGCGGGAGCGGCCGGTGCGGGCGGGACTGACTTCCGCGCGGCCGTGCCTTCCCGACAGGGGACGGTGGTGGCGGGGGCCAGATCTGGGGCCCCGACGGGGCGCTGGCGATGGGAGCGGGCGGTGGCGGCAGGGGCCGAGTGGCGGCGGCGGGCGGTGGCGGCGGGGAGGAGAGGCGGGCGGGAGCGGCTGGTGGCGGCGGGAGCGAGCGGTGGCCTGAGAGGCGGACGGGAGCGGGGGTGGCGGCCGGGAGGAGAGGCCGGACGCGACCGAGGTCACCGAGCGACTGAGCGAGTGGAGCGACCGAGCGCGGAGCGTCCGAGCGACCGAGCGACTTAGCGAATAGCCGATTCGCGAGAAAAACTGAAAAAGTTGCATAATCGGATAATTATCCGATTTAGCATTTTCGGATATCCGACAAAAAATATCGGATAATCCGTTTCCGCCGGAGAATAGCAGTACCATATCCGTAACCATATCCGGTACCGATTATCCGTATCCGCTACCGTATCCGGTCGGATACCATATTTTTCGTTCCATATCCGTTTCCGTCGGATACGAAAATGGTTCGGATCGGATATTATCCGAACCGTTTCATCCTGAGCAAAATAGTACAAGTAGTGACTATTGTTTGATGAAGTAAGGCTTGTCCAAATATTACCATAAAATTGATATTGGAAGTAAATATCTTCCTGAACTCGTAATAACATTTCCTAAAAATTTTAGACACTATTTTAAATAGCTATAATTTTGACCTAGATTGAACCATGTTTGAAACTTAGTCAAAATAAGTAATACATTAGTCTTGATTAGTACCACAAACCCAAGTGGTGAAAAATCTCTAAAAGACTGGCTGTTATCCGTATGCATTCCGAAACCTTAGTTTGAATCAATTGCAAATATGAATTTAAACCTGAATTTAAATAAGAAAAGAAAAGGAAATTTCTTTCCTAATGACAATAGGCCGATTCCCGGCCCGTTTTCTTTCGCGCACGGGCCAAGCCCAACTCCTCCTCCGCCTTCCCGCGGTACTCGCTCCCCAGTTGCTGCCTCGGCGGGTCCACCCATCAGCCGCTCCCCGCGCTGCTTCCTCGGCCTCCGCTCTCCTTCTTCCTCCCTCTCTCACTGACGCCTCGGGCCCGCGAGCAGGATTTCCCTCCACGTGTCGTCTACCTCCTGACGAGAGCACACCGCACCGAGCCTCCTTCTCCGACACCTCGCCGGACCTCCTCCCCTCGGACTCTCCTCCCATTTCTTCCCCAGGCCTCCCTCACCTCGCTCTCTTCGCCCCACCATCTCCGCACACATCGCCGCTCTTCCGGAGCACTCACCCGAGCCCGCGGTGAGAAAAGTCGCTGTGACGATAGTGGCAGTAGGGTGCCGGTGAGCACGCCGCTACGGCGCCATCCTCGTCCCCGTGGCCAACGAGTTTCTCCCGCCTTATAACCTTGCCAATTTGTTTCGCTACTTCTTCAAGACCTCGCTCACGCGATTAATTGATTCTTCTCGTAGCCGAGCTCGTCAATTTTGAGTTTCTCTCCCGACGCCGGTGTCTTCCCCGTCGCCGGCTGCTTCACCACCATTAAGGAACCCGCTACCCTCGGTGAGTTATAGTCCTCTCCGACGCCTCTATTCGATCCGCGAGAACCTTCCCCTCTCCCTAACTTTTCTCTCCTTCTTCGGTTTGCTCCAGAGCATCTCACCGGCGGACGCCCTTCACCGCCACCCCGCATTGTCGCCGCTACCCCTGCTCTGCCTCCCTTTGCTCTCAGGGACCACCAAAATGGGACCGCGGTGAGCTCCCTGTTGTTTCTGTGCTTTCAATTCTTTCCCTCCCCCTCTGTAGAGCACTTCTGAACCCGCCACCGTCCTTTGGCCGCCAGTGACTGAGCCCTTCGGTTAAACGAGCCAGAGAGTTGGGGGAGAATAGCTGACGTGTGGGGTCCGGGTGTAAGAAAGTTGGAAGGAGATAAAAGAATAAAAGAAAAAGGGGGTTAATTGCCTAGAAGGCCCCAGTAGTCGGCGGGAGTGAGGGGATCTATTGGTGGGCCCCATCCGCCATAGACTACGGTTAGAAAGCAGTTGGGTGAGAAAAGTTTTGCTCAATTTCGAATTCCAGGAAATGCCAGATTGGTCTAAAACTGAAATAACTTCAAAAATTCATATCTTTTGCAAATCACCTCCAAATTGAACGATTCTTTTTTTGTTAATCTCCTTTTGATGGTATAACTTTTATTCATGTTACACTGCTCTAAAATTTTGAAATTCCCACAATACCTCTCCATCCTTAGGTTTACAATACAATTTGCAGAAATTAATTGATAAAAATACATGTAAACCAGACAAGTACATAGGGTAGGTGTTGAATACTGAATCAATGATTTCACTCATAAGCCTTGAATATATATTAACAATCTGCAATAGATCACCCAAACCCTAAACATGGTAATTTGAACCTTCGGAAAATCATAACTTGAGTTCTAGAACTCCGACGAAACCAATTGCGTTAGTTGCATATAATGATTCTCTACATATTAGCCTGCATGTCATGCATTTTTGGATTCCTATACTTGCTGGTTTTAATTGAAACTTCTTTCGTTGCTTTATTTTGGTATTCCGGGAATTGATTTTGGGTAGAACTGAGCAACGAGGACTATCCTGAGGTCGAGTACTATTGTGATCCAGAGCAAACCCAGCAAGGCAAGTATACAAAAGCTTGCTAAGATTTCTTAATTCATTTCATGATATGCTTGTGATTGGGATGAAAT
This sequence comes from Stipa capillata, assembly GCA_019208055.1. Taxonomy (NCBI): domain Eukaryota; kingdom Viridiplantae; phylum Streptophyta; class Magnoliopsida; order Poales; family Poaceae; genus Stipa; species Stipa capillata. The sequence continues at coordinate 154,807 of JAGXJF010001445.1, forward strand.
ACTTGATTGGAATTTGTTATGAGAATGCTATGTTATGTGATGGCGTAATCACTAGCATGGTAGGTTAATTGGTTGCAAGATCAGCGATGATCTTTTAAATGGGACTAATTATCTATGGAACCCTAATGATGAGTTGTGAGGGCCGGGGTATCGACACCTACAGATGGATCGCTGGGCGAGGTGATCGTAAGCACCGCAGTCGTTCAGTCGATGCCGGTATCGTAGAGCTTTACCCGACACCCATGGTGGAAGTGTTATGCGGGAGTGTTGGGTAGTCATAGCCGGCCAGCTATGAGCTAACAACATTTCAGAACACTTCCCGATCAAGTGTTGATGAACTTGCTCAGAAAATTGGATCTAGTCTTGGTGGACTAGATAGTTTGATAAATTAAGTCTTGTTTGACTGATGTGATGATTGAAATGAATTCTTGGTTGAATTCTAAGTTATTGCTGATCTAAAAGCAAAGTGTTAAATCTGAAATGGAGATGGTTATGTTGATATTGTTTTATCTTGATGTACATGCCATGCTTCACATGTTGTTAATATATTGTTGCTTAGTATTTTATTCTTGTCATATGCCATGCTGAAATGGAATTGGGATGAGCCTACAAATGTTGCTTGCAAGTACGAAAGTACTTACGGAATTCAATTTCAAAATTGTTGCAGGTGAGCCCAGTATTGGTGAGTACTACGACGTAGGAAATGCGGATTCGGATGCTTAATTGATCTTATCCTTCTCGGTTGTGTTGTTGTGGGTTATGTTGATGCTTATGGAGGTGGCGGGGCTGCCATCTCAGGTTTTCATTTTTGTGTTCATGCTGTTTTTTTACAATTCGAAGAACTGTATCCAGCCTTTGAGTTGGTAGCTATGTGAATGAAACCCCTTTTGGGCAATGGTAACTATGTATCCTTTAAACCCTTCTTTTGTAGAGTTCTGTAATGGTATGCAAGTTGTTTCGGTGGGTGCCCATATGCAATGCGTGTATGAAATGAAGTATATAGGTATGCCGTGAAGGGTTAAAACTGTTCTTCTTTTCACTATGTCGAGCAGGTATCGGTTGAGTAACCCGCTGGCTGAGATGCTCTGCCGGCCAGGTAGGGTGTGGGTGGATTCTACCGGCTTTTGAGCGACTCATTAGCCTTCGGGCTAGGTTAGGGTGTGGGTAGGATCGCCGGACTCCTCTGGTCTTATTTTGCGTAGTGGAATTGAGAACGACTCTAAACCTTCACAGGATCAGGGAATTGTATGTGGTTTTGGAAAATCTGATCGCTTCCGGCCGGCTTGACCAACGGTGAAGGCATACAACGTCGATAAGCGTATGGTGCGTTGGTCAGGTGTCGGACCACACCACCTCGGTGTTCATGGCGCAGGTACCGTGCCACCAGGTCGACTGGTTTCTCGGTCCTTAGCGATTATTTGTTCCCTTACTCATATATAATTTCAGGGTCCGTCACAATATCGCTTTCTTTACTCCGTTATTGGAGAAGTGAATATTTTGTATGGACTCATTTCTGATAAAATCGAGGTTGCGTATATCAATTGATGCAGAGTCCAAAGGCACCGGCTCTTTTGTCTCCCGAGATTGGACTCAAGGGAGCTAGGACACCAGAGTGAAAAGAATCTACTATTTAGTTTTCTAGATATGAATTTAGTCATTAATAATAGTCCTGAAGAAAAGATTTACATGTTCTACAAAATGACACGAAGACTAAGCAATTGTGGCCGATGCATTGCACCACCAGAAGCTTTTCTCTCCCAGTACCAAAACCACGGCTATAGGATATGTCCCTGTCACCTTCTTCACATCCTGGCATTTTTTTTGGCAATCTCCACTGGACGTACTATGGGAAAACATAAAATTGTGAGCTGTGACATGGAAATTTCTTCAAAAGAATGAAATGGATATTTTTTTTGAAAAAATCTTGAAATCATACGCTATGCATAGCAAAAACTACGAAATTTGGTGATATAAGTCATGAGCTATTTTAAGCAATGAAATGGAATTTTGTTCCAAAATAATGTGGAAAAGCATGAGCTATAGTATGTCAGAAAAATTGAAATTTGATAATTCAAAATTTTCTCTAAAATTATGAACTACAGCATGAAAAATTTCCGCAAAACCATGCAATGGAACTTTAGAAAATAACTTAAAAACCCTGAGTTAGAGTATAGCAGAAACGGCGAAAATTTGGTCACCCAAAGCTATATCACGTAAAGCTAGCACATAACATTTTTGAAATTTTTTATCGTTGCCTGTTGATTTATAAAGTTTAAGTATAGGCATGGAATTATTTTTTGAGAATAATGAAGTGAATTTCCTTTAGGCACAACCTTGAAAATAATGCGTAATAGCATGGTAAAAAACATGAACTGGAACTCTTAAGAAAACCATGAAAATGTAAGGTTTTCTTATAGAGAGTGGATTTAATACATGTACATGTGGGTATATAAGTTAAGGATTTAGGTCAATTTCTCAACCTTATAGAGAGTGGATTTTGTACATGTACATGTGGGTACATGAGTTAAGGATTAGGTCAATTTCTAATACTTGTGGATCTCAAAAAATTCATAAATGTTCATCATGTTATAATGTACACACCCATAAAATTTCATGCAAAAATATAATCAAGAGTGCCCTACACAAAAAAGACAAAAAATTGTTGCTGCATTATTTTAAAAATAAGTTGAATTTTTTATCTTTTTTGTATAGGGCACTCTTTATTATATTTTTGCATGAAATTTTGTGAATATGTACATTATAACATGATGAACATCTATGAATTTTTAGAGAATTTTTTGATATGCACAAATATGAGAATTGACCTAAATCCTTAACTCATGTACCCACGTGTGCATGTACATTTGCTTTTTCCTTTCTTATAGTGTCTTTAAAATCCTAAGCATTGTACGGCAAAAAGAAATTTGATCACACGAATCTATAGCATGCATGGAATATTCCCTCAGAATCTTGGAACAAAAAAATTCTGGAAATTTTTGACTAAACATTAATCAACAAGAGGAAAAAATTAATTTTTTTTGCGAGGAAAGAGGAAAGAATTTGACCTTTGCCGACTGATTAATAAAGTTTAATTAACTCGCGGTGCTTATTTTATTTCATGTTTGAATCTTACTTGTGGCGCCCAATTAACTAGAACGAAGGAGGCACGGCACATTGATCATGGTGTATGCGCGTACAACACACGCAGGAAACTAATAATTTTACGTGCATCGACGACATGTATGAGCGCATGAAGTAGGCTGGACCGCAAACAGGAGCTTAGTAACCTCATCAAAGTTTTATTTTATTTTGAATTTTCGTGTGAAAGAAAATGAATACATAGCGTTCGCTAGTCTAGGTTTAACAGGTATTTATTTTTCCTCCTTGAATGTGTGAAAGAAGACGAATACTTAAAATGGCGTACATACATAGTGGCTCTGGCATGAGTGACTCATGTCGTCTGTGTTAATTTTGCGATCCCACCGTTTCTTTGCATTAACATGAACGATGGCAAATGAACCAAGTCCCTAACTGTCTGAAAAATAAAAGGAGCAACTCCATTTAGCTTCAGTCGGCGTCAATGTAAGAGCTAGGAACCGAAAGAAAGAAAGAAAGATCGATTAGCTAGGCCATAAGAGAAAGAAAACTTAATTTCTCCTTAATTATGCTAGCTGTTGTGCGTACGACGATGAGTAGTATGATGATGAGTAGTATGTACGTACATACCTCAAGTGTGGGCCTGTTGGGATGGACCTCGACTGCGTGCCTCAACGCTGCCCTTTGCCTTCCAGTCCGATTTGCTGGCCATACCAGATTCAAGGCTGGGCATAGCTCCCTGCATAAACCTGAGCTTTGCATTCGCATACAAGTATCTCAGCTTGGGGAATGCACCACCCCCAATCACCAGAAAAACTAAGAGTACAGATCTGGGCATAGCTCCCTGCATAAACCTGAGCTTTGCATTCGCATACAAGTATCTCAGCTTGGGGAATGCACCACCCCCAATCACCAGAAAAACTAAGAGTACAGATCGATTAGCTAGGCGAAAAGAGAAAGAAAACTTACTCTCTCGTATGTACCTCAAGTGTGGGACTGTTGGGATGGACCTCTGCGCCTCAACACTGCCTCTGCCTCCTCCGAGTCCGATTTGCTGGTATACACGATTAAGATGCTGACTTCCTGAAGACAAGGGAGGTTCTCAATGCTAGCAAAATCAGTGTTCAAGTTGGCAGCATTACAGGCGTGCAGCACGATAACAGAGTCAACACATTCAAGGCTGGGCATACCTCCCTGCAGAAACCTGAGCTTTGCATTCGCGGACAAGTATCTCAGCTTAGGGACTGCACCACCGCCAATCACGTCTGGGAGAAAAAAGTTTCTAATCTGCACTCGGAGAGTAAGTAGCTCCGGGAACTTCCCAAGGATCTCCACATACTTCGCCTCCACGGCATTCACATGCAGTTCCAAGTGGGAGAGGAGCAGGAGATGTGAGGAATCCATCATCGCCGGCAGCCTACGAAATACGACCCACGACAGTTTCACATGACGAAGGTGCCGAGGGAGCACACAACATTCGCAGTCGGTCCAGTCAATATCCTTCGCAGTCTCCCAAGAAACATATCTGCAGTTCACATGTATGGCTTGGAGTCTCTGCATGTTGCCCAGAGAGTCCATCATATCCTTGAACAACTCAGGATCGCAACCTTTAATCGTAGTCTTGAACACTCTCAGCTCTGTCAGCTTGCCTAGCTCTTTCATAGAGTTCGGATCAACATAGTCCACCGATGCCTCCTTTAGGGACGTTAGGTTCGCGATCCAATCTGACACAGATATCATACCTCCCTCGAGGCGCAGGCACTTCAGTTGACTTAGCTGACCAAGACTCCATGGCAATTCTTGTATCCGGGTTTCCCTCAAATCCAGTGTCTGCAAAAACCTTAGATCCCCTATTTCTTCTGGGAGCTCAGAAATAGGCGTGTTAAGCAACCCGACGTACCTCAGCTGAAGTAACTTTCCGAGATATTCAAGACGACAAATCCTTCATGTCATTACAGTCTTCTATAGCTAGGACGCGCAAGCTTTGAAATTTTGAAAGCGATGGCATCATATTAAGATGACACATCATCACATTAAAGGATCTCACTTGAGGCATGCATGTGTTAGCCATAGGGTTGTGCTGGTCTATGACTCTGCTTTGGACGGCTGTCCTACCAGCATTGCTTTTTGGACATGTGTATGTTGCTCATTACTACCTAATACAACAACAAAATTCTCTTCCTTTGACAAAGAATAGATCATATCGAGCATCAAGTCATGCACACGGCAACAATATGCAATGCCTTAATACGGATCCTCTATCGACTGGATCATACTTCTATTAATTAGCTCATTAAAATATCTTCCCCAGCTCAAATAACCCCGTGCCTGGTTTCTCACGGACAAATCCTTCGCCTACCCATTTCCATACCAATGTGTCTTTCTTGATCTCGTAATCTTCAAGAAATATGCTCAGATGCAATAAACAGGTCCTTAGATAACAAGGTAGATCATAATAGCTATATAACAATATCTTCTTTGTGTTGTCGACATGTATGTTATCTCCTAGTCCAAAACCAATAGAGTTGTACACCTCAGACCAATCCTCACTTGGTTTCTTGGCCAACAAACTAGCTATTGTGACAATAGCTAGCGGCACACCGCCACATTTTTGTAGAATCTTTTCAGATATCTCAACCATATGATTAGAGGAGTATTTGCCTTTACCAATTAGCAATCTTTTGTAGAACAATTCTCTTGAATTATCACGAGAAATTGGCTCATGCTTGTAAACATGGCCGGTCTCTTCGGCGACTTCGAGAATACAAGTAGTTGTGATTATTCTACTTTCATAGTTACAATCAATACATGCACATCTGATTATTTCCCATGAACTCTCATCTCATATATCATCAATGACGATGAGGTACCTATTGACATGGTAGCATGAGAGCCGTGCATTAGTAAAACAATATATCTAAAGTGTATAAATGACAGGGAGCATGGCAATCCCACCTTGGTCGGGAATCTTAACATGGCATTATATATTTTTAGATAATGGAAGTACAACTTTCAACTTCTGCACCAAGTAAGGATGCACACAGCCATAACTAAGACATAAGTAAATAAAGAAAAAGAGGGAGGGAAGCTAGTATTTAAAGACATACAAGGGTTTGATCAATTTCATTCTATTACACAGTTCTGACAATTTTTACTTCCCAATTTAAATTTCTTTTATTTAATAAATTTTATTTCCCGATCTATAAATACTTGGATCATGTGAGAATGTTTGGCAGTGGCATAAGACCCAAATGTTGCAACAAACGTGGGTAAATTTTGTAAAATTCACTTCGTTTTCAGAATTGACGTAAGAATATGCCTACTCAATCCATATCGTAATGTAAAACATCATCTCGAAGAGAATGAACCACTCGTTTCTACCTCATTTCTTCCTTAGGATTGACAGCATGTATGCCATTGAAAATGTATAGCATTTATTTGCAAGTTCAGTGTGTTGATTTTATTTTCCAATTTGTAACTCTTTGCGATGGCATATAGGAAGATCTCTTCACTACCCCAGAAAATATTTGTCCTCCACAGTCTCTACTGACGGGCATAAAAAACCCGTCAGTGGTACTGTTCACCACTGACGGACGAAAATGTAACTGTCAGTGGTTATTACGGTAGACGGTGCAAATTCAGAAGAAAAAATAATTACTGACGGGTAAAAAATATGGCCCGTCAGTAGTTGTTTATTTCTACTGACGGGAAGTATCACTGACGGGCCCATTGTTATAGCCTGTCAGCAAAGTTTATTACACCACTGACGGGCCCAATTTTATGCCCGTCGGTGATATTTTAGCCCAAACCACTGACAGGCCAAAATTGAAGCCTGTTAGTGATGTTTTGGTCCACAGTACATAAGCCCCCCACTAACCCTAACCAGCCGCACTCATTCATTTTTTCCTGAGCCGGCCTCAGTCCTCTCTCTTTCTCCTCACCCGCGTGCGCTGCTGCGCCCACTGTGCCCTGCACTGCCGCCCCACGCCGCCGTCGCCGGGTCCGTGGCCGCCGCCCTCGCCGCGTCTGTGGCCGCCGCCGGAGCCGGATCTGTGGCCGTCGCCGGGTCCGTGGCCGCCGCCCTCGCCGCGTCTGTGGCCGCCGCCGGAGCCGGATCTGTGGCCGTCGCCGGGTCCGTGGCCGCCGCCTTCGCCGGATCTGTGGCCCACGCCGCCCTCGTCCTCGCAGCATCCCCCCAACCAGGCCATCCCCTCCTCCTCCTCTTCTATCTAACTCTCTCACAGTCTCGTTAATTTCTCCTCTTCTGTCTTAACTCTCTCACAGGCCGGAGAGGAAGGGAGGGAGGCGGGGGAGGGCGGGGAGGCGGGACGGAGCACTTGGAGTACGCCGACGCGGCAAGGCGGACGCACGCGACGAGGTGGAGCGAGAGTGCAGTTCTGGGTCCGCGCCGCCAACATCTACAGCAGCTACAAGGTCCGCCCTGTTCCATTGCCGCGCGCCAGGTGTTTGTTGATATGCCTCTGAGTTCAGGGTGGGGATTTTTTTTGGGTTGGTCGGTCCAGGTGTGCTAGCTGCGCGCGGGGTTCGTCAAGGATGAGTAGGAGCGGGAGGCCTTGTGGGAGCAGCAGCACGAGCTCAGCGCCTAGAAGATGTACTCGCTCTGCTCCGAGCTCGGCGGCCTCTTCCTCAAGGTGCTTGCTGCCTTTTTTCTTGGATTGTTTGGCTTGTTTAGGTCTGTTAAACTATAGGCTTGGGTGAAAAAGCTCGTTACGTTGTGTGATAAGGCTCCATCCACGCTGATTGATGTTGTTAGAGAGGTTGTGGAGAAACAATTCAGCAAGAGCTTTGATGAGATATTTGAGTCCTTTGATATTGAGCCTGTTGGATCTGCTTCTATTGCACAGGTTCGTGTTTAGGTATCGTGGAGGTAATGCTGTAATGCATCATGGGCTGTAATGCTGTCTGTAATGGTTTAATTTTTTTTAATTCCCAAAAAACAATCACTGACGGGCAGAAACTCTTGCCCGTCAGTGATGTTAAAGCTCTGCTGACGAGCAAACCGCCCGTCAGTGAAAGTTAAACTTCCACTGACAGGAGGTTACTGACGGGCCCTAAACCCGTCAGAGATGTCGTTTTTGCGCCCGTCAGTGGATGTATTTCCTGAGGTAGTGCTTGTAACATGAATGCTAGGATGGATGGCGCGTACCTGTTGTCCTCAAGCAATCCTCGAAGTTTTCCGATGAGTTGCTTCTCATCCAGCATTCTTGCATTTGGAAAAGAATCCTGGTCAAGCTCGAAGAGAATATCCATCAAAACTTTCTTCACGTCAGGATTCTGACCCACAGAAACAAAAGCCCTGAGAACGAATTCCCCTCATAGCTTGTCGTAAACTGCTTTGGCAAGAGTCGTATTGCCAAGTCCTGCAAATCCTAAGATGGATAGTGTTGTCGACTACGCGGTCGGACAGTGAACTTGTGGCACCCCTGGTTGAGTGCTGGGTCACCCGGGTGTGCGCGAGGGACTACGGAACGGAGCGCGAAGCAACAACGAGCACTTAGAGAAAATTTTGCGAGTCAAGAAATTGGTGTGGCTTGTATTCCGTACCCCCAACTTGGGGGGGAGGGCACTCCCCTATTTATAGGTCTCGGGAAGCGCAAGGCTAGGTTACAATCCTGCCCCTAGACAGGTTACGGTCTTACCCCCGGTCCAGCGTACGGACGAGGGCTTGCGGGTCATTTGTATGTCGCCCGCAAAGGCATATACCCTAGCATCTACGTGACGTCCGGTACGACACGCCGTACGGTACGTCACCTGTCGGGGTCCCGCCCGGAAGTTGCCCGCACCCTGGGCTGATGCTTGCACTCCGCATGTGCGCTTGCGCCCCGTATCTGCGCTCGCGCTCCGCATCCGCGCTTGCACCCCACATCCACGCTTGCGCCCCGTATCTGCGCTTGTCCTCCGCATCCGCGCTTGTGCTCCGCATCCGCGTTTGGACTCCGCATCCGCGCTTGCGCTCCGGGCTTGTCACGTGGATGCTTGCACCTAATAGCTGCACAAAAGATTGACGTGAATTTATAGCAGGTATGCGCATCTTACCGTTACTCGTTCCCGTTCGGGACGTGCGGGGACCCCTCCCATAACAGTAGCGCCTTGCCGGTGCGGGCGGTCGAGAAGCGCTAGTCCGGGCCGGCGTTATACCCCCAAGAAGGGGTTAACGCACGCCCGGACTAACGAGGCTCACCTCCGGAGTACACCTCCAGAGTAGGCGATGGTGCGGTTAAGAGGACGCTGTGGCCGGAGTAGAGGATGCATCATCTGGAGTAGACGCGTCCGACGTAAAGTGTTCGGAGTAGCACGGCGACCGGAGTCGGGCGACGCCTGGAGTAGACGCACCCGGAGTGGAAGCAGCTCCTGGAGTAGACGTGGCACTCGAACGCGCCTGAAGCAGAGGACGTAGCGTCCGGAGTAGAGGACGCATCATTCGGACTAGACGAGCGTCCGGGGCGCGAGGGTGGAGTTCGGGGCTACAACGAGCCCGGCGTTGCTTCCGAGGTGACGGTGGTCTCGGCGCTATACGTTCGGGTCGGAGCGCGACAGGCGCAGCGTGTTCGGGGTAAGGGGCTATCGTGGAGCTGCGACGAGTCCTGCACCGGGTACCCGGGGTAGCAGCCCTCTCGTCGAGGCATATCCGGGATAGCGATAAGTTCGACGGAGTATTCCTGTAGCAGCAATGTTCAAGGTGGAGCATGTCCGGGGCAGCCAGACGACGTGAAGAAGCCGCCCGGGGCGTATGTCAGCACATACCCCAGGCCACGGACCGGCTCGCGGAGGTCGCCCGGGGTACTGGATCGGCACGCGGAGTACGCCCGGGGCAATGGTGCATCAAGCACAGCATGCCGGGGTATTGGCGTAACCGGCGGAGCGTGTCCGGGGTAGCGGGCCGGCGTGTGGAGGCCGATGGATTTCAGGCCCAATCGAACACACAGGAGCGTTTGCGCCACCGGAACTGCTTGGCGACCTTTCGTGTTTTTTGTTGTTGTTGCGGTTAGGGCGTCGGGTGTATAAAAGGGGACGGCAGTCCCTCCTTCCCCCTTTCGGCCGCCTCTCAAAACTTCGCCCGCGTTGGTGTTATTTACGAACGGGGGTTCATTGGTACATACCAGTACTGTTGTGAGGCTTTCTCGACGTATCCGAGGACATATGACCTCATCCACGCTGACAAAGTATTCAGCTTTTATCAGGATAGGTAATGAAATAACTTTGCAGCTCAATTTTCCATGTGCTCCTATGCCTATGTGCTCTAGACACCTTTCATGCCATGGTTTCTTCGCTTAAGCAAAGATCTGCCTAGGCTTTTCTGTACAGTCCAAATGCATGTATTGATGTGTTTCTTCTCTTCTGGTTCATTTACCTGCTTGCACTTGGGTCATTGTAAGAAAGTTCAGCTTAAGCAAGCAGGGAGAGACTAATGGTTATCACGTAAGTCATAGCCTAATTAGATTCTCTTGGCAGCTAATTTTGAACAATGGTTCAATGGTCGCAGGTGTGACATAACGTACATTCTCTTGGAGATGGACCGGATTCTAAGGCCTGAAGGAACGGTGACCTTCAGGGATACAGTGGAGTTGTTGGTAAAGATACAAGCAATCACCGAAGGCACGAGATGGAAGGGCCAAAACATGGATCATGAATCTGGGCCAGTCAACCCTGAGAAGATCCTTGTGGCTGTGAAGACTTACTGGACTGGGGAGCCTGCTCAAAAGCAATAGCTGTTGCCTTAGCATTGTTCTTCGGCTGCAAAAATCTAGACAAGACTTAACAGACTATCAGTTACCACACCATCTCCCATTCGGCCGTTCTGTTTAGTCTTCATTGCTAATTCTCTTAGTTCAGGATATCTGTATATAGGAGGCAATGTGAACTATGTAGTTGGGATAGTGTCTGTCACTATCTGTCATCGGATGTAGTTAAGTATGATCTTACGCTTCATATTTCGTTAAACTAGCGGTGGCCTGTTGGTTGGAGCAGCGTGGTGCGTTGGGGAAGCCGTAGGTCGTGGTATGTTTTTTTTTGTCGGATTTATTCCGCGGCCAAGGCGTGCTGTCCGTGGCATCCGGAGCACGCACGTGAAGCGTCTGGAGCTCGCGTAGGCTGCATCCAGGGTACACGAGAAGCAGCCGAGGACGCATCCGGAGTGCGCGCAGGCCACATCCGGAGTGCTAGCGATGACGGAGTTTAACTTCCGGAGTACGCGTGCGCGGACTGCACCCGGAGCAGGACGTGTTCCGACGTCCTGCTCGGCGTGCTATGGAGGTTCGCCGGTTCGGCTGGGTCTGGAAGTAACCTGGAGTAGCCAAGCTCGACGACCAGGCAAAAAACATCAACATCTCAAGCCCAGACCAGGCACTATATTTTGCCAGGCATGGTGTCCAGGATACCGCCCAGACCAGGCACTACACTTCGCCAGGCACAAGCTCTGTGAAATTGCATCTGAAATTGCAGACTATTCAGGGGCTCTATCGAGGCGCTAAAGCTCTGGCTCGTGAACTACGCAGCCCACCTGTGTTTCCAGCCTGCCAGGCAACCCGGGCTCAGGAAGGAATATTGCACATCTGGCCTGCTCCAACTGAAGCGTCGTGGGATGTTGCCGTACGACCATTTACGGCGGTCGTCTACTCTTCTCACGATGTGGCAGGAATCGTGCTTCGTTTACATTCATTGAGGATGTTTTCTTGCCACCTCTAACACAATCATCGTGCCCCTTTGAATGGCGTTGTTGCGAACTAGAGCCGAGATCAGAGCTCCTTGCTCGAGCTTGTCATCGCTTCTGCCTTCTGGGCCTGTAAGCCTCAAACCCCGGGCGCGATGGCAGTGACATGGAGCTTCCAGCTTCGAGTGTCCTGTCATGTACGGAGGAATCAAGTAGTGCATAGCAGAAACCTCACGAACACGCGGCAGAGTGGTTCTGCAGTATGGGGTGGAGTCCCATGACGTGTAGCACAGAGAGTGGAAAGCACTTCGCTTGATGGCGAGAGTCCCCCACATGCAAGCGGCCTATGTCACGTGTGCAGGTGTAGCCGGTGTCGACAACGTCCACGACTTCCCTTCGTGTGACTCCTCTAATGAGTTCCCACAGAGTTCCTAAGATATTTACTTGCCGTCCAAGATTCGTGTGATCGATGCTTATTATTTGTGATGGTCTCCTGTGGGAGTTACGAGTTTCCCCATTTTACTCGTTGTCTTGTCATAGCTTTCATCCACCTTGTGTTGGTTTCAGGGCTTTGCTTCGAGATGTAAAGCGTGAGGCAAGTCGACATCCAGCCCCTTGTGTCGATGTCATATAAACATCATGTCCTAGTCAATCCCACACCAGCGATGATGCGTCATCCCCTCCGTGCGTTTGCCACACAATCCCTTCGCCATTGTCAATCATGAGGGCCGTTGCAATATCGTAGTTTATATACCACATTTTTCCATCACCCGGGACACCAGAATGCTAGCTCTTATGTCTACTCTTCACATGTAATGGTGTAGCAGGACGATATCCCTTCGTGTAATAAGGTGTAGCGGCATAATGCACTATGCTCCCAATGAAAAAACCGAGCGGCTGGAGAGTAGCGACAGTCGCTATTGTTATTTGTGTGTTGCTCCGCACGGTGTTGAACTTGTAACAGATGATGTATTTAGCTTGTAATAAATTGTGGCGTTGCGCGCTGTTTCCGACAGCGGTCCGAGTGTTATATTATGTAATGGCAACACGAGAGGCATTTGGCATCCATTAGAGGCGTTAGGCATGTGCTGCTACGTATGTCGGACATGCGGGATATTGCTTTATGCGAGCTCGGAATGGTGGGGTGCAAAGTTTGCCACAGGAGGCATGGCGGGATACAACGTCGCGACATCGTGTGGCGTGGCGTGTAGGGCGCGCGGGATACAATGTAACACCCTGATTTTTCGAAACCTGAAAATTAGGGCCAGCAAAAACTTTTGCTAACAATGACAATTAAAATGCACCAAATTAAAACCTTCATTCCAAAGCATGCTCCTGCCAAACCCTGAAGCCAAAATCTCTCCCCTCTGCTCCTGTTCCTCTTACCCTCCGCTTTGCCGAAGCTCTATCTGGCAAGGTATTTAAACTCTGTTTTCCACCTTGTCTCCATACGTGGCTACTTGTCTTGCATTCCGCCACGAGCACCCTTTTGGCATCCCTCCCCTTCTAACCAGCTGGTGCAACCTAAGCCCACATCTGCCGCAAAGTGCCCACATGGTACTTCTACGAAATCGAAACATATACCCATCCTGAATCTCTTCCGAATGACTTGAAATTCTACCACCAACTTCAACATGTCCTATCATGAGTATGTGCACATATATACTGCCTATAAGTATAAGCACATACACCAAACCCTAATTCTCCTTTCGAGCTACGAATCAGAACCCTAATTTCTCGTTCGGCTCTGCTACCATCCCTCGCGTATATATAAGTACGCCGGTGGTATTTCCCCAAAACCCTCGCCCTCCACAACCTCCTATGACTAATCTAACCTCGTCGCCGACATATATATGTTTAAATTTCCCAAGCGTATGTAGACACATACGCTCCAAGCCCTAATTTCGTCTTCTCGGTAAAATCCTAACCACCATGGTTGTCTCCCTACCTACCTCCTCTTGTGCTAAATGCACCTCGGGCGCCTTGTCCCCTCTATTTCTTTGTTAGTGGACCAACTCAGCTCAAGCACTCCATCTCTCTGCCATACCGCATCTCATCAAACAACAGCCAACATCCAGGCCATGTCGCCTACCGCAGTTCAACACCATGCATATGCCCAAAAACCTCCTGCACTCAACAATGTCATGCCACCTCCTCCCATCAACAGCACACGGCAGCCAAGCCCTTTCTTCACTCCTCAATTTCTGCTGCCGGTGCCACCTTCTTCTCCTTTAATATGTTCGGTGCCTAACACCTGTGTCGGCGGGATGGGCCCCAGGGTCCCCCTAACCGCCGGCGGAGGCCAATCAGATGCCGCGGAGTGTGCCATGTGGGGGCCCAGTCGGTATGGCCTTGGGCCCCACCCCGGCTGTCAAATGGATCTCGCGGCCAGGCCCAAGTGTTCAGGAGCCTTCATCGGCGGCCTCACCAGCACGAGTAACCAGAAAAGGCCTTGGGCTCCTGAGAGTCCACGGCCCAGGCACCAAGGAAGCACTCGGGGTCTCTCCCCCGAGCGCTCGGTGTCCCAGAAGACAAGGGAGCGCCCGGGGAACGTCCCCGAGAGCTCGGCATCTTAGCAGGAGCGGGGCCCAGAGGAGTGCTCCCCGAGCGCTTGGGGTTGCTCGGGGGCGTCCAGTGACAGCTGGCGTCTTCCCCAGCCAAGGAGGTTGCTCGGGACTGAGTGCTCGGGGACGTGTCCCCCGGTGGGGCCCTCCCCATGCACGTCGTCCAGTAGCAAGCTTCCTCAGCAAGCCTCAGCTCTGGCAGAGGCATTTAATGCCTGTCATTCCGATGGAAAGCCCTAAGCTCTGTGAAGGATGATGATGGTCAGGCCGGGCCCCACCCGCTCAGACGATAAGCCCCGTTGGCTATCGCCTCCGCTGAGGGGTGGGCCCGGCTGATAGGATTGTTGACCGACCGGGCGCGCCGCCCCGCACGCCCCTATCGCAGTCAACTCCTTTTTTACCCCTTGGGACACGCCTCCATGCAGTCCGTTGCGCGGGATAGGTCGCTGACCCATGGGGCCCGGGAGTTGGTGCTTTACCAACTCAGTCAGAAGAAGCCCAGTAAGTCCGTCCGCGGGACCCGCCAAAGATAAAGATGTCAGAATCCCTGTTTCAACGCGCAGCGAAGTGACGTCCCGGGCGAAAGCCCGCGGTGCACATTAAATGAAGGCGTGGGCGGCCCCTGTTGCACCCACGTCATCTACAGGACAATTGCAGCTCACCTCCTTTGCCGACCACTGTGGTATTCCCCCGGGTATATAAGGGGGAGAACCAGGTTCATGCAAAGGGTTGATTGAATCTCCGTTCGGTTCAAGCTCAGTCCACACACTCCATTAGAAAAAAGCGAGGGCAGACTTCTTCCTCTGAGTTCTTCCTTTAGGGTTAGAGCAAGAAGAAGAACAGTACGCCTTTGTAACCCGTTGTTTCCATACACATATATACGAAAAGGAAGCAGGACGTAGGGTGTTACACCTTCTTAGGTGGCCCGAACCTGGGTAAAACTTTGTGTCTTTGTCTCCTCTTTCATCCGGGTTGCCTGTCAAACCCTAAACCGCGCCGCAGCTCGTGAGAAGCTCTCCACTCCCCCGGCTGAATCCCAAAGGGGGTCCCTTCGGACCACCACAGCCGGTGTTTGTACGCCGACAGCTGGCGCGCCAGGTAGGGGGAGTTTAGGGTTTCTTCCGAGCCTGCATCACCCATGACGTCCCACCGGTCGAAGTCGGGTGACGGGGAGTCTTCCTCCTCGAAGCCCGTCGATCCGACCAGGAACCAGAACGAGGCCGGCGGCCCCTCAACGATTGACCCCGTGTTGCTGCAGCATGGGTCCCTGGCGGACGGTGGCGCAGCTGGCGCCCGTCTGTCTGTCGGCGACCCCATCCCGCTAGTTCGCCGCCAGCTGGAGTTCGATCAGCCCGGAGAAGTGAGCACGCTACAGGTGGCGCAGCTCCTTCTCTGGCACCCTCCTATCCCGGTGGAAGGCGCGTCCCCCGTGGGCCCTAGCTCCGGGACGTGGCCGCCCTGGTCGACACTGCTCGCCGCCAAGCGGCGGCTCGAAGTTCCTATACCCCCTCAAGGCAGGGGTATACCCGCGCTGACCCTTCAGCGGTTTTGCCGCCCGTACCTCCGCGTCAACCACGCGATGACGTGCGGGACCATCGCGGGAAGTCCCCCCAGTCGGTTGCCTCCCCCTCCCGGGGGGGCGGCCAAGATCTTCGCCACCGCCTCAATAGGCGGAGGGAAAACGAAGACGTGCGCGTCATCATCGAGCGCCAGCGCAAGGCAAGGGCGGAGGAAGGTCAGTCCTCCTCCGGCCCTGTTGCCGACCGTGCGCGCTCCGCGGCGCACACCAACGCCCAACCGGGCGCGAAGGCCGCCACCTCGCTCTACGGAGCGGGTTGCCAGGCCTTCACCGCTGATCTGCGCCGCGTTACCTGGCTGGGGAAGTTCCGGCCAGAGCTGCCGCAAAAATATGATGGCTCCTTCCATCCGGAGGAGTTTCTTCAGATTTACATCACTGCCGTCCAGGCGGCTAGTGGAGATGAGAAGGTCATGGCAAACTGGTTCCCTATGGCTTTGAAGGGCTCTGCCCGTTCCTGGCTCATGAACCTCCCACAGGGCTCCATCAGCTCTTGGGATGATCTCTGCCACCAGTTCGTGGCCAACTTCCAGGGCACCTTTGAGCGCCCTGGCATGGAGAGCGATCTCCACGCTGTCAAACAGCGCAAAGGGGAGACGTTGCGCCACTTTATTTAGCGTTTTAGCCAGGTGCGCAACACCATCCCCAAGATATCTCCTCAAGCGGTCATCATCGCCTTCCGACAGGGGGTTCGCGATGAGAAGATGCTCGAGAAGCTGGGCACCCGCGAGGTCCAGTCCATGGCGGAGCTGTTCGCTATCGCGGACAAATGCGCCAAGGCAGCTGAGGCCTGTGCCTGGCATGATCCGCGCCCAGACCAATCGGTAGTCGATGGCGCAGGCCCCTCACGTCCCTCGGAGAAGCGGGACAAGAAGGGTAAGAAGCGTAAGTCCGAGCCCGTCGCGGCGGCAGAGGCCAAGCCTCGCAAACCGCCACGTGGCGGGGCCGACGGCAGCAAGAAGCCACCCCGAGCACCCCTAGGAGCTCTGGCGGGTGGTGCCCGATCCACGAGACCGACCGGCACGACCTCTCCGAGTGTCAGATGGTGAAGTTCCTCGCCGAGAGGAACAAGAAGCAGAGGGAGGAGCGCCATCATGACGGCGGCGAGGACCCCAGCGGAGGAGGTGACGATCTCGGCTTCCAGGAGCCCGAGGCCGTCGCGTCCATAAGCGGGGGTGCCTTCACGCCCGCCTCACGCCACCAGTTTAAGCTGATGGCGCGCGAGGTGTGCTCGGCGATCCCGAGCGCTGGCGCCTCGCGACTGCTTAAGTGGTCGGAGACCCTGATCACTTTCGACCGCTCGGACCACCCCGAGAACATCTCAGGCGGCCGCTTTCCCGCTCGTGGTCTCCCCCACCATCTGCAACATCAAGGTAACCCGCATGCTGATCGACGAGGGCGCAGGGCTTAATCTCCTTCCCCCGAGGTGTTTGGAAAGATGCAAGTGCCCCGGGGGGATTTGAAGCCAACGCTGCCCTTCTTCGGCGTCTCCCCCGGCCTTACCATGCCTTTGGGCCAGGTGTCCTTGATGGTCACCTTCGGCACCAAGGACAACTACCAGACTGAGAGCATCATCTTCGATGTCTCCGAGTTCGAGCTGCCCTACAATGGCATCTTGGGGCGTCCGGCGCTCGCCAAGTTCATGATGGTGTGCCATTATGCATACTTGACGATCAAGATGCCGGGCTCTAGTGGCGCCATCACGGTGCCAGCCGACATCCCGAGCTCCGTCGCCTGCGCTGAGCAGCTTTTCTCCAAGGTTGCTGCGACCACCGGCGACATCGCTGAGCTCCCCGAGTCCTCGGGTCCGCCCCCGACCAAGGCCAGAGTCGTTTCTGATGATTCTGTCCCTGTGAAGGAGGTGGCCCTTGGAGAAGACGCCTCCAAGACCGTCAAGATCGGCGGTCGCCTGGCTGCCAAATAGGAAGGCGCGCTCATCACTTTCCTCCAGGCAAACGCCGACGTGTTTGCATGGCAACCGTCCGACATGCCCGGGGTCCCTAGGGAAGTGATCGAGCACCGCCTCGCCGTGCGCCCCGATGCTCGGCCCTTTCGGCAGAAGGTGCGCCGCCAAGCACCAGAACGGCAGGAGTTTGTCCGGGCTGAAGTCGGCCGGCTCCTCGCAGCCGGCTTCATCCGGGAAGTCCTCCACCCCGAATGGCTCGCCAACCCCGTTGTCGTGCCCAAAGCCAACGGCAAGCTGAGGATGTGCATAGACTACACCGACCTCAATAAGGCTTGTCCAAAAGACCATTTTCCTTTACCTCGCATCGATCAGATAGTAGATTCCACCGCAGGGTGCGATCTTCTCTGTTTTTTAGATGCCTACTCTGGTTATCACCAGATTAGTATGGCTGTAAGGGATGAGGAAAAGACTTCATTTACAACCCCCGCGGGGACTTTTTGTTATGTCCGCATGCCTTTTGGGTTGAAAAACACTGGCCCGACCTATCAGCGGGCCATGCGTATTACTTTGCAGTCGCAGCTAGGTCGCAATATCGAGGCCTACATCGACGACCTCGTCATCAAGTCAAGGCGCGAGGAAACGCTCATCGAGGACCTTGCCGAGACTTTCGATAGTCTCCGGGGTACTTGCATGAAGCTGAACCCCAAGAAGTGCGTCTTCGGGGTTCCGTCCGGCAAGCTTCTCGGTTTCTTGGTCTCAAGCCAAGGCATAGAAGCCAACCCCGAGAAGATCCGGGCCATCGACCAGATGCGCCTGCCGGCTCGTCTCAAGGACGTGCAGCGCCTAACGGGCTGCATGGCCGCCTTGGGGCGTTTCATCTCCAAGCTCGGGGAGCGGGGCCTCCCCTTGTTCAAGCTTCTCAAGAAGTCGGGCCACTTTGAGTGGACCCCGGAAGCCGAGCGGGCCCTCGAGGGCCTCAAGAAGTACCTCACCTCGCCTCTGGTCTTGGTGGCACCGAGACCCGAGGAGCCCTTGCTCCTCTATCTCTCGGTGACACCTTGGGTGGTGAGCGCGGTCCTCGTCGTCGAGCAGGAAGTCGGGTCCGAGCTCCCGGCGTCCCCTGACCAAGTGAAGGCGCTCGGGCCCCTGCTTCCGAGTGGTAACTCCGAGCAACCAGAAGGAGCGCCCGAGGCCGAGCTCCTGAGCGGAGGTCTCGGGGACGGGGACTGATGGTGACATGGCACCCGGGTATCATCAAGGAGGGCGAACCCGGCCTTCCAGCCACGGGATGGGCCGGGCTGGCTACACGGAGTCCGACTGCAACACGGGGGTGCCTCGCCGACGTGGAGTACAAGACAAGGACTAATACCTGTCCGGCTTACCCGGAATCAGTTGTAACTGAATAGGAAACGTATCTGTTAACCGATCCGGACTCTGTAACCCTACCCCGGCCAATTATATAAGGCCCGGTAGGGGACCTCCGATCGGCATCTGAGAGCAGCCAGGCCTTATCTCATCTACACCTCCATTGTTTCATAGCACAAGCCCCCTCGAGATCGATTCTCAAGGGCTTGCGGCACTCGGGATACACGCAATACTAACCACCAAACACAGGACGTAGGGTATTACCTCTCCGAGAGGGCCTGAACCTATCTAAATCTTGTCTCCCGTGTGCAACCATCCTGATTTGTTGTGCTCACGCCTACCCATATTAAGTATTGCCGGAATAATAATCTGACAGTTGGCGCGCCAGGTAGGGGCGTGCGCATAGATCCATCTGCACGAACCAGGATGGTTTTCGACAACGACGTCTTTGTCTCGGGAAGCATCATGAAGTTCGCCTTCATCAACGCTGTCCCAGACCTCGGTCAACTTTTCCAATTTGGAAAGTTGAGCTTCATCGCCGACAAGATCGGCCAGCTTCACCTCTGCTATTCGGCGACGCCCCGATCGGCAGAGGCTTCATCAGCTCTTCAGCATGGGCCTCCCCCGGAGCCCGTGTTTTCGGCCCCTCTCCCCAGGGAAGAGGCTTCGCCGAAACCAGATCCGTTTGTCTCGCACGAGTTCGCACTCGGATCCCGACTGGTGGGCGCCATCGACTCTCTCCTCCCCGTCCTCGAGTACTACTCGGACGAGGATGAAAGCTCTGGCAGCCACCATCCATCCCGGGAAGTCTTCATGGCCAATGCTGACTCGCTAGTTGACGGCGATGGCCGAGAAGTCCCCATTGAGGAACAAACACCGGCTGAGCTCGAGGCCACCCGACTCCGACTCCTCTCCAAGGAGGAAGAGTTGATCGAGCAGCAGACTTGGCTCGCCCGCCAGCGTGACGATCAGTGACGCAACGACAACATGAGGGCTCGCGGACGTCAGGTCCACAACGAGCTCCGCATGCGTGAAAGGGAAGGAGTCCCGATATTTCCTCTCCCGAGTCACAACATCGTCGCGGCCACGATGGCGGCACGTGCCATTGAGATCCCCGAGGGCAACCCGGGGCACGACGAACTTCGACGACTCTGAGTTCTGCTAGAGGAGACCGCCCTCCAGCATGCCGAAGCTTCGGAAGGTCATCCCGGCTCCTCAGCAGGCGCAAGGAGTCGACGCTCTACGCCGCCGAAAAGCCCATCAAACATGGGTGGACGACGGGCAAGCCCCGACCGACGTCAGCCGGCCGGGGATGTGCATGAGCGACTCGGTCCTCACCGAGACGCCCGCGGCACCATAGCGGCCAGAACCCGCGCCCGGCAGGATGCGGACAAAAATGCCCGTCAAACTGCACCGGTCCGCGATCGACTCGGACCAAGGGACCCTGCAGGCGCTGAAGGAAGCGCTCATCACGGTTCCGGGAAAGACAATCGCGGCGGCCGACGCAACGACAGCGGCACCATCGGCCGGGAACGCTCTCCGACCTCCGCTGGCATGGGATATTCGGGCCCAAAAGCGTTCGGCCCCCGTATCCGCAGCGTCATCTTCCC
The DNA here is from genome assembly GCA_019208055.1 of Stipa capillata. Classification (NCBI taxonomy): domain Eukaryota; kingdom Viridiplantae; phylum Streptophyta; class Magnoliopsida; order Poales; family Poaceae; genus Stipa; species Stipa capillata. The sequence continues at coordinate 175,595 of JAGXJF010001445.1, forward strand.
GTCACGATTCCGAGTCACCGGCATCGACAAGTACACGGGGGAGACCCGGCCGGACATCTGGCTGGCTGACTATCACACGGCATGCAGAACCAATGGTGGGAACGACTACGTCGCGATCCACTATCTGCCGCTGTTTCTAGCCGACTCGGCCAGAGCCTGGCTCACCAGCTTACCTCCGGGTTGCATCCATACATGGAGCGACCTCGAGACCCTCTTTGTGAACAACTTCCAGGGCACTTATAACAGGCCCGGGAACGCATGGGATCTCCACAGTTGTACACAAGAGGCGGATGAGACTCTCCGTGAGTACATCCAGCGCTTCTCCAAGAAGAAAAACTCTTTGCCCGAGGTCCGAGAGGGCGACGTCATCACCGCTTTCTCCAAAGGAGTCCGGAGTACTGACCTCATCCACAAGATAGCATGCAAGAATCCCTAGACTACGCGCGAGCTCTTCGACATAGCCAACAACTTCGCTACCGGCGAAGAGGCTGTCCACAGTGCTACTCGGGACGACAAGGGAAGAGGCAAGGGCAAGGCGCCCGAGTCCCCCAGTCGGGACGTTCACCCTGAGTCATCTAGGAAGAAGCATCGGAAGCGTAAAAGCGGAGATCTCGTTGCTGCTGCCGAGCATGCCCCACCGCGTCATCCTCAGCGCACCAACGTGACCTTCGAAGAGATGATGAGTCAACCGTGTCACTTCCATGGACCGAAGTCCAATCATCTGACGCGCGACTGCAACCTCTTGAAGAATTTGAACAAGCCTTACGTCCCCAATAAGGGCAAAAAAGAGCCCCCGCAGGACGAGGGTGATGAGTTCCCGAAAGAGACCACTTGTTTGATGATCTTTGGCGGACCCAACGGCTACGAGTCCAAACGTCGCCAGAAGATCATTGACCGAGAGGTCAACGCAGTGGAACCGGCCGTGCCCAAGTACCTGCGATGGTCCGAGTCCGTAATCTCATTTGGACGCGCGGACCACCCCGACTACATACCCCAGCCGGGACGATTCCCCTTGGTGGTAGACCCGATAGTTTGCGGCGTCCGCCTCACCAAGGTCCTCATGGACGGTGGGAGTGGTCTTAACATCCTTTACGTCAAGACCCTCGACGACATGAAGATTTCTCGCTCCGAGATCAAGCCGACTGGTGCTCCCTTCCATGGGGTGGTACCCGGCAAGATGGCAAGTCCACTCGGGCAGGTCAGCCTGCCCGTTACCTTTGGCACTCCCGACAACTTCCGGACCGAGACCCTCACCTTCGAGGTCGTCGACTTCCCAGGATCGTACCATGCCATCCTGGGACGTCCCTGCTACGCCAAGTTTATGGCTATCCCCAGCTATGTCTACCTGAAGCTCAAGATGCCGGGCCCCCACGGGGTAATCACAGTGCAGAGCAGCTTTCAGCATGCTTACACTTGTGATTTGGAAAACTGCAACCTCGCCGCGGCTCAGATCGCTGAAGCCACGCTTTCCGATCTCAAGTCGGCCGTGGTCGAGGAAGCACCGCCATCCAAGAAGGCTTCAGCATTGACATCTTTCCAGTCGGCACGGGACACCAAGTCGATCCAACTCGACCCTGAAGACTCTCCCAAGACGACGTAGATCGGGACGGCACTCAGCGACAAATAGGAAAGCGTGCTCGTCAGTTTCCTCCAGGATAACCGGGACATCTTTGCATGGACATCCTCCGACATGCCCGGGGTTCCGAGGGAGGCTGCCGAGCACTCTCTCAACGTTCGGCCGGATGCCAAGCCGGTCAAACAGCGCTTACGCCGATTCGCTGAGGATAGACGTCAAGCCATAGGAGAGAAATAGCTAAGCTTCTAGCAGCTGGTTTTATTAAAGAAGTGTATCATCCTGACTAGTTAGCAAACCCAGTTCTTGTTCGCAAAAAGAATGGAAAGTGGAAGATGTGTGTTGATTATACTAGCCTTAACAAGGCGTGTCCCAAAGATCCTTTCACTCTCCCTCGCATCGACCAAGTGGTTGACTCCACGGCCGGGTGTGAGGTTCTGTGCTTTCTCGACGCCTACTCGGGCTACCACCAGATCAAGATGAAGGAGGATGACGAGATCAAGACATCTTTCATCACTCCGTTTGGCGCCTTCTGTTACGTCTCCATGCCATTCGGTCTCAAGAACGCAGGCGCTACGTACCAACGGTGCATACAGCGTTACCTTCAGTCGCAGATCGGTCGGAACGTACAAGCCTACGTCGACGATGTGGTGATCAAGTCCCAAAAGAGAGAAGATCTCCTGAGTGATTTGGGAGAGACCTTCTCCAACCTTCGAAGATTCAGCATGAAGCTCACCCCGAAAAATGTGTGTTCGGGGTCCCTTCGGGCAAGCTACTCGGTTTCATCGTTTCCGAACGAGGAATCGAAGTCAACCCGGAGAAGATCGATGCCATTGTTAGGATGGGCCCACCGAAGAACCTTAAAGACGTCCAGCGGCTAACCGGGTGCATGGCAGCTCTCAGCCGGTTCATCTCCCGACTCGGCGAGAAAGCCATGCCCCTTTACAAGCTCATGAAGAAGTCGGAGACCTTCACCTGGACCTCCGAGGCCCAGGCAGCCCTCGACGGCTTGAAAAAGTTCTTGACTACCCCCCCGGTGCTCGCGTCTCCCATGCCCAATGAACCACTGCTTCTCTATGTCGCAGCGACTACTCAGGTAGTCAGCACGGTCTTGGTGGTGGAACGCTCCGAGCCCGGCCACATTCAGAAAGTCCAGCGCCCGGTCTACTTCATCAGTGAAGTCCTCTCTGAGTCCAAGGCGCGGTACCCTCAGATACAGAAGATCATCTACGCGGTGTTCATAACGTCACGGAAGCTAGTCCACTACTTCCAGGGACACCCCATCACGGTGGTCAGCTCCTTCCCGATCGCAGATGAAATCAACAATCGCGATGCCACGGGTCGGATCGCCAAATGGGCAATGGAACTAATGGCTTTCAGCATAGTCTACGCCCCCCGCACGGCCATCAAGTCCCAGGCTCTCGCCGACTTCATGGCCGAGTGGACAGAAGTCCAGACCCCGCCCTCCGTCGTCAACCTCGAGCACTGGACACTCTACTTCGATGGCTCTTTGATGCTCCAGGGCGCGGGGGCTGGCGTTGTGCTCATCTCTCCCAAGGGTGAGCGCTTCAAGTACGTGTTGCAGCTTCACTTCCCGGCATCCAACAACGTTGCCGAGTACGAAGCTCTGCTCCACGGTCTCTGTCTTGCGGCTTCACTCGGGATCCGCCGCCTCCTCGCGCGCGGTGACTCGGAACTGGTCATCAGGCAGGTCATGAAGGACTGGTCGTGTCGAGATCCCTCCATGGAAGCCTATTGCCAAGAAGTCCGCAAGCTCGAAGCCAAGTTCGACGGTCTCGAGATCACCCATGTCTTGCGCCGAGACAACGAAACCGCGGACGCACTCGCTAAACTGGGGTCCAGTCGGGACGTGGTTCCGACTGGAGTTTTCCTCTAGGAGTTGCATGCCCCTTCTATCAAGGCGGACACAGCACCCGAGGCCGAAGAACAGCAAGTCCCGGAGAGTGACGCCGCACAGCAGCCTTCAACAGAAGTCCTCACCGTCACTCCCGACTGGACCATGCCTTTCCTGGACTACCTCCTGCGGGACACCCTCCCACCGGACAAAACTGAAGCGCGCCGCATTGCGAGACGCGCCAAGTCCTTTGTCATCATCAATGACGAGCTGTGCAAGAAGAGTACCTCCGGGGTCCTCCAGCGGTGCATACCTCAGGACCAAGGAAAGCAGCTCCTACATGATATTCACTCGGGAGTATGTGGACACCATGCGACGCCGGGGTCACTAGTCGGGAAAGCCTTCCGGCAGGGTTTCTACTGGCCGGCTACCGTGTCCGACGCGGAGCACATCGTCCGCACTTGTGCGGGATGCCAACACTTCGCCCGGCAGACACACTTGCTGGCTCAGGCTCTCCAGACCATCCCGATCACCTGGCCCTTCGCGGTCTGGGGTCTGGACATGGTCGGCCCTCTCAAAAAGGCTCCTGGGGGCTACACACATCTCTTCGTCGTGGTCGATAAGTTCACCAAGTGGATCGAAGCCAAGCCGGTCGCCACGATAACCGCTGAAAAGGCCGTCGAGTTTGTCCGGGACATCATCTTCCGTTTCGGCGTACCCAATAGCATTATCACAGACAACGGCACCTAGTTCACCGGTCGAGTCTTCCTCGAGTTTTGCGACGACTACAATATCAGCCTCGACTTCGCCGCCGTGGCACATCCACGCACCAACGGGCAGGTCGAGCGGTCCAACGGCTTGATACTGCAAGGCCTCAAGCCCCGAATCTTCCAGCGACTGAACAAGTTCGCAGGCAGGTGGGCAGCCGAGTTGCCATCAGTACTCTGGAGCCTTCGGACCACGCCCATCGGTCCACCGGTTACACACCCTTCTTCATGGTCTTCGGCGCCGAGGCAATCCTCCCGACTGACCTGGAGTACGGGTCCCCGCGTGTTCGAGCCTTCAACGAGGCCGAGTCAGAAGAAGCCCGGCGCGACGCCCTCGACCAGCTTGATGAAGCCCGCGAGGTCGCCCTCCTTCGGTCGGCTAAGTACCAACAGGCCCTGCGGCGCCACCACAGTCGGCACGTACGCGGCCGCTCCTTCAACGTCGGTGACCTGGTTCTGCGCCGAGTGCAGACAAACAAGGAGCAGCATAAGCTCTCGCCGCCATGGGAGGGCCCGTACATAATCGCCGAGGTACTGCGCCCGGGGGCTTACCGACTAAAGGACAGCGACGGCAACGTCTTCACCAACGCATGGAACATAGAGCAGCTACGTCGTTTCTACGCTTAACTCCTTTCTTATAAGTGTATCGCAAACATGAATAAGAGTTCTCTTTTGCTCCATCTAAAAGACATCTTTTTTCCCAACTGCCCCGCTACGCCCGTCCGTAGCAGGCACTCGGCGCATAATTGTCCTGGCCACCATTCGCGAAAATACTTAAGTACTATGTTTAAAGTCTAACGTTAACTCTTCGACTCCGGTCGCCAGTCTACGCCACACCCTTACGCTACACGGGACACACGCCAACGGCTAATCCCTGCGCAAAGGAGGCTACAACGGATTGGCGAAGAGCAAAAACGCACAGGCTCACATGCACAGGAACAGAAGTCTTTCCATGGTGGACTCCAAAACTACTTGTTAAAACTTCAAGTATTTACATAAGTCACTCGGCATCCCGAGTGCATACAAAGCTTACTCGGCATCCCCGAGTCCCTTACAAACTTTACTCGGCTAACCCGAGCAGTTTACAGCTATTCCTATCTTCTACAGGACCGACCACTTCAAGAGGGTATCGGCGGTGGACTCGACGGACTGCACCAGCTCCGGAATGTCTTCATCCGGCAGGTCCGCAGCGTACCCCTCCCTAATTGCCTCCATGTCCAGCGATGGGTAGTGGGACCACGCCACTGCCAAGACTAGGCTGGCCCCCGTCCACGCGCCCTCCGCCTCGATGGACGCCACTCGGTCGGGCACTTGGCCCAGCCGCTCGGCGACCGCTGCGACGGAGTCCGGGGCCGCCTCGTCCGGCCAGACGGCGCCACACGCCGCCCGCCCCGCCTTCAGCAGTGACTCAAGCATCCCGCGGGACTTCTCGAGATTTGCCTTCGACTCTGCAGCAAAAAGCAACGCCTGAGCAACGACGACCAACAGGACAGAAAAACCAACGTCCGCAGGGGCACTTACCGGACTCCGCCGCTGCGGCTGCCTTCTTTGCGGCTTCGGCGGCCGCCTCCGCGTCAGTGGCCCTCTGGGCCGCCGACTCGGCATCGCGCCCGAGCTGCGCCTCCATCTTCTCCGCCAGGTCCGCCTGGGCCTTCTCCGCCATGAGCGCCTCCTCCAGCTTGCGGACCCGCTCCTCGGCGTCATCAAGGTCTCGGGCACGGGCCTGCGCCAACTCGGCCTCGCGTCCGAGCTGCTCCGCCCGGGCCTTTTCCGCCGCGAGCGCATCTTCGAGCTCCCGGGCTTGCTCCTTGGCGGCGTCTAGGTCCCGGGCGCGGGCCGTCATCGTGTCAAGCTCCGCCCTCAGCCGGGCAACCTCCTCTTCGGCGGCTGCAAGTGCCAACATGTCAGCACCGACAAAAACATAAACGCGGCAGGCGAGAAGCAATGGGTGAATCAGCCTACTCACCCCGGGACTTGGCCATCTCCTGCGACAGCGCTGCCTGCAGGCCGGTGATTTCCACCCCGCGCCTGCGGGCCGCGTCCTCCGCTGACTGCCGGTCTGCGGTCAGCTTGTCCCATTCGGACTTCCGCAACTCCAGCCGCTCGATCACTGGCAGCCGGTCTTGGAGAAAGGCGGTGTTGTCCTGCGACCGCTTGTTCAGATCCTGCACAAGGGAATGAACATACATTAAAGTCACCCGGTAAGATTGTTATAACCCTCCACTCGGTCCCAAGAACCCAGCGGAGGCTCGGGGGCTACACCCTCTGGGTGCACTGTTCGTGCACCCAGAGTCAGACTGCAAGCAAAAAGAGCAACTACACCCTCCGCCCGACTACTCCTAGTTGACCGCAGGCTCGGGGGCTACACCCTCTGGGTGCACTGTTCGTGCACCCAGAGTGAAGACTACAAAGAAAAAGCAAAGGGCCCTCCGCCCGACTGACCTAGTCGGGCAGAGGGCCCGGGGGCTACTCCTTACGAACATACTCATACAAAGGGAGAAAGTCGGCTTACCTCCATCAAAGGACGCAGCCTGCCGTTCAGCAGGTTGGCGCCCTCCTTCGCGGCCTTCAGCAGGGCCGGGAGGATCTCTCCGATTTGGGCCATGGCGTCCGCGGCCGCCTGCCACACCTTCTCCTCCTCGACGTCGTCGACCGTGGTAGTCGCCGAGTCCGAGTTCCCCTCCCGGATTCGGAGTGGCCGGCGCACCAGCTCGGAGCACGGCTTCGTCGGCAGGGTCGCGCTGAACTCCGGCATCGGCGAGGGCACGCCGGGCTCGCCGTCCGCCATCTCGGTGTCCCAGCTGGCACCCGCAGACCCCACCGGCACCAAAGCCCCCAGGGAGGTTTCCTCCTGGGGGGCGACTGGCGAGCCGGGTTGCACGCCAGGCTGTTCGGAGGAAGGCGGAGGCGACGGCGGCCGGCGGGACGGAGAAGTCGCAGCAGCCGGAGGTGACGGGCCCGGGTGTCCGACGCTGGGAGATCCGCGCTCTGACTTGACCCCGGGCCACTCGGGGTTGCCTTGGGGATGTCCCCCACCTTCCGAGCCCTGCAGAAGCGACCCCAATCATGTCAGCATGCAAAAAGTACCGACCAGAAGACAATCGCTGAGGCTACTTACTTGGAGGATCGGGGAACCTGGAGGCGCCTCTTGGCCCCCGCACCCTGCCCTCCGGGTGCAGCGGCAGTTGGGGTCGCCGAGGTCCCCGGCTCACCTTGCACCCCAAAGGCGGTGTCGGCGTCTCTTTTCTCCCCTCGGCTGGGGGAGCGTTGTCTTCGGCCGCCCGAGAGTCTTCACTCGGGGCGGCAGCCGGCGCTGGCGGACCAGTGCCTGCGGCGGAGCCCTCCTGCTCCGCTGGCGTAGCTCCTGAGGCGGCCGGAGCTTCAGGATCGGCGCCGGCGGCGGAGGTCTCCTGCTCCGCCGATGCAGGCTCCGTGGCGGCCGGAGCCGCGGGATCGGTGCCGGCAGTGGGGTCCTCCTCCCCCGCCTGCGCGGCCCCCCGCGGCGGCCGGCGCCACCGGACTAGCGCCCGCGGCAGAGCCCTCCTGCCCCGCCGCGGGGGGCTCGGTAACGGTCGGCGCCACCAGGTCGGCGTCAGCGGCGGCGTCCTCCTGCCCCGTCGGCGTGCTCCCCGATGGAGCCGTCGGGCTGGCAGGGGAAGCGGAACCATCTCGGTTAGGTGAGGCGGTGCCCCTTACGACGATGGTTGGGCCCCCCTCTGGGTGGCGCTTGCCGACTGCCTGCGGCTGCACCTCCTCACCAGGTAGGCGCTGATATCATCCGAGTCTTCCTCATCCTCCTCCTGGGCGGGCGCGCTTGGCGGAGGAGGGCGAGGTGGAGCGACCGGTGGGGTCCTTGAGGACCCGGCGCCCTTGGACGACCCGGTGCCCTTCGAGGACCCGGCGCCCTTGGAAGAACCGGCGGCCTTGGAGGACCCGGCGCCCTTGGAAGACCCGGCGCTCTTCGAGCGGGTGGCGTCGGAAACGGAAGACCCGACGCCCCTTGAAGGACGGACGCCGGAGGCGAAAGACCCGGTGCCCGTCGGAAGGCGGGCGCCGGAAGCAGAAGACCCGGCGCCTCCCGAGTGCTCGACGCCGGAAGGAAGAGCCCCGACTGCTCCTGACGTTGGCGCCCCGCCGCTCGGGACGTCGGCGTATTGTGGCTGGTTCCAAATCTCATCCTCCGGGAGGGGAGCCTTGGAGTAGAAGCCAAACAACACCTGCAGAATCACAGGAGCAACTCCCGAGTAAGAATCGGTCAAGAAATGGCAAAGTAATTAAAGGGGAAGAGCCCGGGTACTTACGTCACTCGGGGGATTCGCCCGGCAGAAAGGGGCTGGCCGCCCGGAGAAATCCAGACTTGTCCCTGGAGCCAGGATCTTCTCGAGCCGGCTCTGGACCTCGCCCTCTGTGAGCTCCTCCGCGGCCTCCCGGGTCAGGTCACTTGAGCCGGTGTAGTCAGTCATCGGGTGCGCCCGCAGCTTGGCCGGCTGCACACGCCACCGAACGAAGGTTGCGGCAACGACTCCCCCGGTGACCCCGGACCTCATTGCTTCTTCGAGCTGCGCCGTTACGACGGCGACGCTATCCTGCTCCCTCTTGAGTGGCAGGTCCGTCCAACTTGGTCTGACCACCGGCGGCTGCCCCGAGAAGGCTGGCAGCGATGGCTCCGGGTTGGCGCAGTAGAACCAAAAGGCGTGCCAGCCCTTGTTCGACGACGGCATCGGCGGGGCCGGGTAATTCGACGCCGTCCCAGACCTCAGCTGGAACCCGGCGCCACCTACTACGGCCGGGTGGTCTCGGCTTGGCTGAGGCTTCACCATGAAGAAATGCTTCCACAGGGCGAAGTGCGGCTGGATCCCCAGGAAGCACTCGCAGAGCGTGATGAAGCACGACACATGGAGGATGCTATTCGGGTTGAGATTGTGGAGCTCCAACCCGTAATAGTACAGCAAACCCCGCAAGAACGGGTGCGTCGGCACGGAAAACCCCCGCTCGAGGAAGGGGCCGTGGACCACCAGCTCGCCGGTGTTCGGGGTCGGGATGGTCTCCCCCTCGGCGGCGCGCCACTCGATCAACTCTTTCGGTGGCAACACCCCGAGTCGCACATAGAGTGACAGCCTGATGTCCGTCGCCGACGACTTCACCCACGGGCCCATCGGATCGGCGGATGTTTTCTCTCCGCTCAACAGCTTCCAGACCAGGGCGTCCTCCTCGGCTTCCGTCGGGTCGGCTTCCCAAGGCGGAGATTGCATCCGAGGTGGCTGGGGAGGGAGTTAGGGTTTTGGAAGGAACGGAATGCGCGGGCAGATTTGAGAAGACGAAGGGTTTGAGCGCTGGAGGATGAAGAAGGCGAATGGAGCGTGGGCCAGACCCGCGGGTCCCGTGGAATATAAGGGGTGGGCCGATGGTTCGACTTCCCCACGTTGCACGTGTCCGGATCTGCCGCCACCCACGACGCGCTTCTTCGGATTCACCGCGCCCACGACCGCGTCGTTTCGGTTTCTGCCGCCCGTTTCGCGGGCCACGACCCGCTCGCTCTGCGCCCACGGCCTGGCGACGCTGCGATTCGTGCGGCTTATGAAGGAGATCCAACGGTTAGCCTTCCAGGCTTTATAACCCGACGGAAGACGTCTCCGCTATGTGGTGGCTAAAGCGTATTCCCCGTGAATCACTAGCTGGCTGCCGAGAGGGACTCGGCGCTGGGCGTTTTGGCCACAGAGGGTATCAGAGGCTGGCTTCCAGCGAGGAACGCAGTCGGCTGAGTACACCCGAGTGAGGGACAGTAATGGCGCGCCTCCCGAAGGCCACGAGTCGGATGCTGAGCAACTCGGAGCCGCCGGATTCTCCGCCCAGACTCATCGAGCATTTAAGTCTCGAAGCTCTGGTATCTGGGATCCCCAGATTCAGTGGAATGACCCGGTGTGAGACTTCGAAACTCAGGAACCTATGCGCCATGTCTGCTTTCTCTGGTTCGGACTTGGAGTTTCAGAGGCATTCCTTCAGGGGACACTAGCTGGCCTTAACCCACTCGGGAAGGCCGGGTGCTACTCGGAAATTCGGTCGGGATTGATGGCATGCCCCACGCTGGGTTATCAGCCGGACCCTGTCTCTAAGGATGGACCGGATGCCACCAGAGATTACCCGTTAATAGCTCACCCGCCTTGACATTCCTGCCTTACGGGTGAATGTTACTTGGCTTTAATTGTCTTGTTTGCAGGAGTCCAGTCAGCCCTTCGCAATCTCCCGACGAGCCGAAGCCAGTCGGAACTCAACCAGAAGAGAAGGCCAGCAGCAGGGAGATCGAGAAGGACTCGGGGGCTACTGATGGTGACATGGCACCCGGGTATCATCAAGGAGGGCGAACCCGGCCTTCCAGCCACGGGATGGGCCGGGCCGGCTACACGGAGTCCAACTGCAACACGGGGGTGCCTCGCCGACGTGGAGTACAAGACAAGGACTAATACCTGTTCGGCTTACCCGGAATCAGTTGTAACCGAATAGGAAACGTATCTGTTAACCGATCCGGACTCTGTAACCCTACCCCGGCCAATTATATAAGGCCCGGTAGGGGACCTCTGATCGGCATCTGAGAGCAGCCAGGCCTTATCTCATCTACACCTCCATTGTTTCATAGCGCAAGCCCCCTCGAGATCGATTCTCAAGGGCTTGCGGCACTCGGGATACACGCAATACCAACCACCAAACACAGGACGTAGGGTATTACCTCTCCGAGAGGGCCTGAACCTATCTAAATCTTGTCTTCCGTGTGCAACCATCCTGATTTGCTGTGCTCACGCCTACCCATATTAAGTATTGCCGGAATAATAATCCGACAGGGACAGAGCCCTCGGGTCCGAGCTCCCGAGCGGTGGTGGTCCCGAAGGGGTCTTCGGGCCCCGTCCGCCGAGCGACCCCGAGCAACCCGCCTTGCTCGGGGCCGAAGTTAATCGCTCGAGGGGCTGGCCTCGAAGAGCCTGCTGCTCGGGTGCGCGTCCAGCAGCATCCCGTGTACTTCATCAGTGAGATATTGCGCGACGCCAAGACGCGTTACCCTCAAGCTCAGAAGCTACTCTACGCAGTGCTCGTCGCGTCGAGGAAGTTTCGGCATTACTTTCCAAGCGCACGAGGTCTCGGTGGTTACAGCCTACCTCCTCGAGCGCATCCTCCACAACCGGGAGGCCACTGGACGAGTTGTCGAGTGGGCCATCGAACTCGGGGAGTTCAACCTGCGCTTCGTCAGCACCCATGCAATCAAAAGCCGAGCTCTGGCCGACTTTGTCGCCGATGTGGACGGCGGTGCCTGAAGACGAAAGCGAGCAGCTCTCCGCCAACCCGGGACAAGGAGGAACCGAGCACTGGACTCTGCACTTCGACGGTTCCCTTACCCTCAAGGGCGCGGGGGCTGGAGTGGTTCTCACCTCCCCGACGGGTGAATCACTCCAGTACGTCGTGCAGTTGCTCTTTCGCGCCACCAACATCATGGCAGAGTACGAGGGTCTCCTTGCAGGGTTGCACGCAACCGCATCCCTCGGGATCCGCCGTCTGCTCGTCAAAGGCGACTCCCAGCTAGTCGTCAATCAGGTGTCGAAGGAGTACCAATGCTCGGACGCTCAGATGTTGGCATACCTGAACGAAGTCAGGAAATTGGAGCGGCGTTTCGACGGGCTAGAGCTCCAGCACATCCCTCGCCGCTACAACGACGTCGCTGACACCCTATCGCGACTGGCCTCCTCTCGAGAGCCGGTTCCGGCTGGGACCTTTGAAGAAAGGCTCTCTCGGCCGTCCGTCGAGGCCGTCGACCAAGAAGAAGGGGAAACCTCGCGCCAAGGCGAGTCTACCCAGGTGGCACCTTCAGTGGGAGACCCTCTCGTCAGGACGCTGCCGGGTGAGCACGCCGTGCTCACCGCATGTGCTCAGGAAACTTCTTGGATCTCCGAGATCCGAGGATACCTGAAAGAAAACATCCTTCCTGAAGACGAAGCCGCTGCAGAAAGAGTAGCGCGGCAAGCAAAAAGGTACGCGCTCGTAGATGGGGACCTCTACAGGCGTGGCACCAACGGCATCCTCATGAAATGCATTTCCCGGGAAGAAGGCCGTGACGTGCTCGCGGACATCCACGAGGGCGAGTGCGGTAGCCATGCATCGTCTCACGATGCTGGTCGGTAAGGATTTTACTGGCCGACAGCCCTCGAGGACGCCTTCGAGCTGGTCCGACGCTGCGAGGCGTGCCAATTCCACGCCAAGCAGATCGATCAACAGGCTCAGGCCCTTCACACCATCCCCCTCTCGTGGCCTTTCGCGGTCTGGGGGCTGGATATCCTAGGGCCGTTCCCCCGAGCGGTCGGGGGCTACGAGCACCTCTATGTCGCCATCGACAAGTTCACCAAGTGGACAGAAGCTGAGCCAGTCGTCAAGATCAACAAGCAGTCAGCATTAAATTCATCCGAGGCATCATGTGCCGGTTCGGGGTGCCTAATCGCATCATCACCGACAACGGCACCCAGTTCACGAGCGATGCTTTCCTCAAATACTGCCAGGCCCTTGGGACAGAAGTTTGCTTTGCTTCCGTCGCACACCCTCGGGCCAACGGACAGGTTGAGCGTGCCAACGCCCAAGTCCTCCGAGGGCTCAAGACAAGATCTTTCGACAGACTCAAGAAGTACGGCGTCGGATGGATAGAAGAGCTCCCGGCCATCCTCTGGTCAATCCGAACATCCCCCAGTAGGGCGACCGGCGAAACCCCATTCTTCCTCGTGTATGGGGCAGAAGCCGTCCTTCCATCCGAGCTCGCTTTCCGGTCCCCTCGGGTCGCAGCGTACTCGGAGGAAGATCAAGAGCAGCGCAGGCTCGAAGATGTCAATTTCCTTGAAGAGCATCGGTGCCGAGCCGCCCTTCGCGCCGCCAGATACCAGCAAAGCCTCCGACGCTATCATCAGCGCCGCGTCCGGCCTCGGTCGCTCGAAGTCGGGGACCTGGTCCTTCGGCGTGTCCAGACGCGGGAAGGGAAGAACAAGCTCTCCCCCATGTGGGAAGGCCCCTACTGAGTGACCCGGGTCACCCGGCCAGGCTCAGTTAGGCTGGCTGCTGAGGACGGAATGCCACTCTCCAATGCCTGGAACATCGAGCTCCTACGAAAGTTCTACCCGTGAATTGCCCGGGTAAGTTTTTGCTTTTTGGGGTCAGCTCCCCAGTGCCGAAAGTGAGTCACGGGAAGTTCCGGGTTCGTCACCCAAGCCCTGGTCGCTCGGCCTGGTTCCTTAACCCCGAGCACCAGTCTGGCCAAGGGTCACCCGAGTATCCCACGCGCTCGCGCTTGCACCCGGGGGCTCCCTTGTATCCCGAGCTATTTGAATAGCATTATTATCAATATAAAGATGGTCATTTCCTTTATAAGAATCTCTTGTGCAATGTTTTATTCTCCTTTCAATATCGATGTTCCACTGCTAGCTCGCAAAAGAGTTCTTTTTCACGCGGGTATCAAGATCCCGAGTCCCCCACTCGGCAAGTAGGTCCCACCGATCCGAGTACGAGCAGTCGAGCTAACCCAATGTCTGTTCGCGGGCCGTAAGACGCTCGGGTAGTTAGCTATACCCCGAGCACATCCGAGTCAGGGCAAATAAGCCCCTGACCACTCGTGCTCCGCAGGTCAGTGACCCCGAGCGCTACCCAACTTCAGGTCACTCTGGTAGCGTCACTCCTCGTGCTCGGGACCGGTAGGCAGACTCGAAAACCCGTGGGCTCCGACAACGGGCAAGCCTTGGAAGAACCTGCGGAAAAATACCTCTTTTCTAGGCAAGCTATATAATCGCTCATGAAGTAAACAGGTTCACCGTGGCGAAGTCCTCGGGTACCGCCCATATGATCAAAGCTGAGCGCCAAGATGCCGTTGAACCATGGAGCCTGATCTTTAAGCTAAGCTTTCGATCATTCCTCCTTGTTTTTTAAGCTTCCGGGCACTATACTCGCAAATAGTTTTTACTCGGCAATCTTTCCGAGTACTTCTGAGGCCACAATGGGGGCACCTGAAGGTAACAGCGTGAGTCACGCAGGGTGCTTCGGGTTGTCCGCTCAAAGCCCTGGTGTCCTGCCTGGTTCCTGAACCCTGGACGCTAGCCTGGCAAATAAGCCGCCCAAGTACCCTATGCACTTGCGTACGCACTCGGCGGTTTCCCCAGAAGTGTTCTCGAGATGTGAAGAAATATTGCCAAGTAAAAATGAAAGCTATCAAAAATGAATAAAGTCATACAAGTCTTCCAATCGTTAGTAGAGCATCTGCTAATAGCCAGTTGTTTTAATAATTGTCCTCGCACAAAGTCTTGGGCAAATTTGCAGGAAGGATAACGAGTTCAGAGCTCGGTCGCTGGACTCTCGGTGCCCCGAGGGCGTGGCCTCCCGAGCTTTAGCCTCGGCCCTCCTAGCCCTCGGGGGCTGGGGGCCTCGGGCCGGAATCCTTTGAAGTCACGGCGCATCCAGCTCTCGGGGGTTGGGGGCCTCGGGGCTGCCCCGAGGGCCATCCTCGGCTTTCCGTGGGCAAGAGCCAGACACGCCACCGAAGATGAAGAAGAAGGAAAAGCGTTCGGAGCTACTAAGTTCGAACGAAAAAAGTTGTGAAAGTAAGGCGCTGGGAGCCAAGTCCACGCCCGAAATCGCAACTAAGCAAGTGCTCGGAGCTAAGTCTGAGCATAACTTTGCAAAAGTAGGATGTTCGGAGCCAAGTCCACATCCGAAATTGCAAAGAGTCTTTCTCGGAGCCAAGTCCGAATGAAGAACCTGCAAAGGGGTTGCGCTCAGAGCCAAGTCCTCGCACCTCTGTGCAAAAAACAAAATGCTTCTGGAGCTAAGTCCAGTGCAAGTGTAGCAAGGAGAAAGCAAGGGGCAAAAGGCCCTCGGGCCAGATTTCTTTGCATAACAAAAATCGTTGATTAAACACAAGTTCTTACAAAGGGGTTTCTATTCCCCGGACTAAGAACAGCAAAAAGGTAAATGAAGAAGGGGCTACTCCGCGCCGCCGCCACCATCGTCGCCGGCATCCTCCTCGCGGACGAAGCGCTGGGTGATCTCGTCGGCCATCTTCCGGACCGCCCTCCGAGCTTCGTCCTCGCTGGCCTCGTCGATCCCTTGCGCGGCCGGCTGCAGGGAGAAGTTCGGGTCGCAGCCGCGGTAGCACGCCAGGGTGTGCTCCACCACCGCGGCCGCCAATTGCTGGCCCTCTTCGTCGAGCCGGCGGTTCATGGCCTCGCCGAGCCCGACGAGGTGCTCGGTGATGCTCTGAAGCCCAGCGCGAAGCGCCCGGGGGTCTCGGACTTGCTTCCCTCCGGCAGGGAGACTTCCCCGAGCCCAGCATCCCGAACGGCTTTCTGAGCATGCGAGAAGATATCCTTCATCATCTTCGTCTGCTCGGTCCGTTCGCGAAGGAGTTCAAGGCGTGCCTTCTCCGCTCTCGCCAGCGCAGCGGCTGCCTCCGAGGACTCGCGTTGCCTCGCATCCTCGACCTCTTGGAGTTTGGTTTGGAGGCTGCGTCTGGAAACGCGCGAGTCCTCGAGCCGCTCCTCGAGCTGCTGGACTTGTGCACGGAGATCTGCCATCTCCTTGGCCAGCTCCTCGCGAGCGGCGTTGACGCGCCCCTGGACCTCAGCTTCCAGCTCGTTCGACCCTTTCTCCAGGGACTCCTCGTGCTTGCTGAGGGCCAGCTCCTTCGTTTTGATTTCCCCTTCGCGAAGGGAAACCTGCTCCTCGCGGTGGGCGACATCGGCGGCACGCTCCTCCAGCTGCGTCTTCTCCTCACTGACTTCCCGCTCCTGCAGTAGCAAGCTCCGCTCGCGTGAGCTCAGCCTGGCGTCGAGCAGGGCAAGTCGCGAGGCCCGCTCGTTGAGGTTTCTCTCCTTCTCGACGAGCTCCCTCGTCAGCTGGTCCGCGGCCGCCCGCTCACGAAGGATCTCGGCGGTGTCCCGCTCATACTCCCGCTTGGCGATGTGAGAGCGAGCCAAAAAGGACTCCGCCGCCTCCGTGATCAGGGCCTCCCTCTTCTCGAGCGAGGCCTCCAGTTCCTCCAGCGAGGCCTCCTTTTCCACCAGGGCCTTCTCCTTGGCGGTGAGGTCCTCCTGGACCTTGTCGATGGCAGCGCGCGCGCGGCGTCGAACACGTCGGAGGGGATCACCCGAGGTGTCTCGTCGCGGCGCGCGGCGCGCTGCACCCTTGGCAGCGCAATAATTTCGGAGCTCCCGAGGTCCTCCTCCTGAGGCTCGGGGCACTCCACAATGCTTGAGCCCCCGGCCTCTTCCGCGGGCCGGGTGCTCTCGGTCTCCTCCATGGGGACCGCCACCTGCTCGAGTACCGCCGCCTGCTCCTCAGGCGCGGCGGCACTCGGCTCCTGCTCCTCCTCCGGGTCGGCGCTTGGAGCCTCCGGCGGCGCCTCCATCGCTTCCGGCGCGGCCGTTCCCGCGCTCGGGGCGATCTCCACCCGCAAGGTGGTCTCAACGCTCGGGGCTGGCTCCGCGCTCGGGGTCGGATCTGTGCTCGGGACGGACGGCGCGCTCGGAGCCGGCGCCACAGGCTCGCTCGGGGCCGCAGGCCCGCTCGCGGCCACCGGCTCACTCGGGGCTGAAGGCCAGCCCGCAGCCGGAGCGCTTGGGGTAGCCGGAGCGCTCAGGGTCAAAGGCGAGCTCGGGGACGGCCGCCTCCCTGGAAAACGAACAAAAGCAAGCTCGGGGTCAGCTCCCGAGCACAACTGTCGGCGGAATGGGGCCCAGGGTACCCCTAACCGCCGGCGGAGGCCAACCAAATGCCGCGGATGGTGACACCTGGCGCTCCGGTCGCTGGGGCCTTGGGTCCCACCCGGATCGTCGTACGGAGCCCGCGGCCAATCCCACGAGATCAGGGGTCTCCTCCAGAGGCTGCATCCGCAAACCAGAAGGAGTCGTGGGCCTCCGAGAGTCCACGGCCCATGCGCTGAGAAAGCACTCGGGGTCCGTCCCCGAGCGCTCGGTGTCCCAGAAGGCGAAGGGCGCGCTCGGAGTCCCCTCCTGACCGCTCGGCATCTTGGCAGATGTGGGGCCCAGGGGAGCGCTCGGGGTCCGCCCCCCGAGCACTCTCCCTCGGGCTCCCCTTTCAAGGCGCCCCGAGCGGCCCCCCAGCGGGTGCTCCCCGAGCGCCCGGGGTCGCTCGGGGGCGCGTAGAAGACAGCTGGCGCCCCTCCTAGCGAAGGAGGTCGCTCGGGACCGAGTGCCCGGGGGATGACGTGTCCTCTGGTGGGGCCCTCGTCCATGCACGTCGACCAGCGCCAAGCTTCTCTAGCAAGCCTCTGCCCTGGCGGAGGCATTTAATGCCTGTCATTCCGACGGGGAACCCAAAGCCCTGTGAGGGATGATGACGGTCAGGCCGGGTCCCACCGGTGCAGGCGATAAGCTCTGTTAGCTATCCCTCTCTCTTTCTCTGAGGGGTGGGCCCGGGCTGACAGATTCTTTGACCGACCAAGCGCGCCGCCCCGCACGCCCTGTCGCTGTCAACCTTTTTACCCCATGGGGGACGCCGCTGCGCAACCAATTGCGCGGCATGAGAGGCTGACCTATGGGGCCCGTGAGAGGGTGTCTTACCAAACCAGTCAGAAGAAACCCCGCAAGTCTCCGTCTGCGGGGCCCGCCGAAGGCAAAGGTGTCAGAGCCCCTGTTCCGACACACCGCGAGGCGACGGCCCGGCCGAAAGTCTCAAGTGGGCATTAAATGAAGGTGTGGGCGCTTCCAATAGCGCCCACGTCATCTACAGCACAAGTCCAGCTCATGTTTTCCTTTGCCGACCTTTGTGGTATTCCCCCGAGTATATAAGGGGAGAGCCTGGTCCATGCAAAGGGTTGGCTCTTTTCCTAGTGTGATTTTCCTTAGATTAGATCTCTCTAAGGTTACTCTGTACCGAAGAAGCACCGTTCCTCCTCCGGGCTAGAGCAAGAAGAAGAACAGTGCGCATCTTTGTAACTCATCATACTTGCCATATACGCACATATACGCACATATACGCATATATACAAAAACAAGCAGGACGTAAGGTATTACGCCTTCCGGGGCGGCCTGAACCTGGGTAAATCCTTGCGTCTTTACATTCTTAGCCACCGGGTTTATTCGCTAAACTCCAATCCCCACCGGGGTTCGTAAGGAACTCACTACTCCCCTGGGCCGAATTCCAAAGGGGGTCCCTCCGGACCACCGCTAGAGGCGTCTCTACGCCGATAGCTGGCGCGCCAGGTAGGGGGAGTTTTAGGGTTTCTTCGGACCTGCACCATCCATGTCGGGCAACGGGGGGTCTTCCTCCTCGAAGCGCGACGATCCGCTTAAGAATCCGAGCAAGGCTGGCGGCCCCTCTGCGGTCGACCCCGGGCTTCGGCATGAACCTCTGGCGGACGAGGGCGCAGGAGGCGCCCATCGGCCTGCCAGCGGTGCCGTCCCGCCAGTTCGCCGCCAGCTGAATTTCAATCATGCCGGGGAAGCAAGCACGCTCCAGGCGGTCCAAGCCCTTCTCCGGCATCCTCCTGTCCCAGTAGGTGGCGCGTCCCCAATGGGCCCTTGGCTCCAGGACGTGGCCGCCCTGGTCGACACCGCCCGCCGCCAGGCTGCGGCCCGGAGTTCCTATGCCCCCTCGGGGCGCGGGAGCTCCCCACGTCACTCCTTCGGTGGCCGCACAGCCGTGCCCTCCGCGTGATGATACGCGGGGCCGTCGCGGCAAGTCACCCCAGTCGGTCGCCTCCCCTTCTCGGGGGGGCGCTCAGGATCTTCGCCATCGCCTTAACAGGCAGAGGGAAAATGAAGATGCTCGCGTCGTTATCGAGCGCCAGCGCGAGGTCAGGGCCGAGGAAGGCCAGTCTTCCTCCGCTCCCGTCGCCGACCGTGCACGCTCCGCGGCGCGCGCCGTCGCCCAACCGGGCGCGAAGGCTACCACCCCACTCTACGGAGCGGGCTGCCAGGCCTTCACCGCAGATCTGCGTCGCGTCACCTGGCCGACTAAGTTTCGACCGGAGTTGCCACAGAAGTACGACGGCTCCTTCCACCCAGAGGAGTTTCTGCAGATCTACACCACGGCCGTCCAGGCCGCCAATGGAGACGAGAGGGTCATGGCCAACTGGTTCCCTATGGCCTTGAAGGGCTCTGCCCGTTCTTGGCTCATGAACCTCCCTCACGGCTCCATCCGCTCCTGGGACGACCTCTGCCACCAATTCGTGGCAAACTTCCAGGGCACTTTCGAGCGTCCTGGCATGGAGAGTGATCTCCACGCTGTCAAACAGCGCAAGGGGGAGACGTTGCGCCAATTCATCCAGCGCTTCAGTCAAGTGCGCAACACCATCCCCAGGATATCTGCTCAAGCGGTCATCATCGCCTTCACTCAGGGGGTTCGCGATGAGAAGATGCTCGAGAAGCTGGGCACCCGCGAGGTCCAATCTACGGCGGAGTTGTTCGCTATCGCGGACAAATGCGCCAAGGCGGCCGAGGCCCGTGCCCGGCACAACCCGCGCCCCGACCAATCGGCGGTCGTCGGCGCCGGCTCTTCGCGTCCCTCTGGCAAGGACAAGAAGAGCAAGAAGCATAAGTCCGAGCCCGTCGCGGCAGCGGAGGCCAAGCCTCGCAAGCCGCCACGTGGCGGGGCCGACGGCGGCAGGAAGCCACCCCGGGCTCCCCCGAGGGGCCCCGGCGTGTGGTGCCCAATCCACGAGTCCAACCTGCACGACCTCTCCGAGTGCAGGTCGGTGAAGTTCCTCGCCGAGAGGAACAAGAAGCAGAGGGAGGAGCGCCAGCGCGACGCCGGCGAAGAGCCCAGCGGAGGAGGTGACGATCTCGGCTTCCAGGAGCCCGACCCCGAGCGCCAGCGCCTTGCGACCCCTCAAGTGGTCGGAGGTCCCGCTCACCTTCGACCGTTCGGACCACCCTGAGAGCATCTCGGGCGTGGGCCGCTTCCCGCTCGTGGTCTCCCCCACCATCTGCAATATCAAGGTAACCCGCATGCTCATCGACGGGGGCGCGGGGCTCAACCTCCTGTCCCCCGAGGTGTTCAATAAAATGCAGGTTCCCCGGGCGGAGCTGCAGCCGACGCTGCCCTTCTTCGGCGTCTCCCCCGGCTACACCACGCCCCTAGGCCAGGTGCCCTTGATGGTCACCTTTGGCACCAAGGACAATTTCCGAACCGAGCGCATCATCTTCGATGTCTCCGAGTTCGAGCTACCCTACAACGGCATCTTGGGGCGCCCAGCGCTCGCCAAGTTCATGATGACATGCCATTATGCTTACTTGACAGTCAAGATGCCGGGCTCCAGCAGCGCCATTACGGTGCCAGCTGATGTCCGGGGCTCCGTCGCCTGCGCCGAGCAGCTTTTCTCCAAAGTCGCTGCCGCCGGTGACGTCCCCGAGCTACCCAAGTCCCCGGGTCCGCCCCCGAGCAAGGTCAGAGTTGCCCCCGATGACTCTGTCCCTGTGAAGGAAGTGGCCCTGGGAGAAGACGCGTCCAAGACCGTCAAGATCGGCGGCCAGCTGGCCGCCAAATAGGGAGGCGCGCTCGTCACTTTCCTCCGGGCAAACGCCGACGTGTTTGCATGGCAACCGTCCGACATGCCCGGGGTCCCTAGGGAAGTGATTGAGCACCGCCTCGCCGTGCGTCCCGACGCTCGGCCCTTCCGGCAGAAGGTGCGCCGTCAAGCGCCAGAAAGACAGGAGTTCGTCCGGGCCGAAGTCGCCAGGCTCCTCGCAGCCGGCTTCGTCCGAGAAGTTCTCCACCCCGAGTGGCTCGCCAACCCTGTTGTCGTGCCTAAATCCAACGGCAAGCTGAGGATGTGCGTGGACTACACCGACCTCAATAAGGCTTGTCCGAAAGACCCTTTTCCTTTACCCCGCATCGATCAGATTGTTGATTCCACCGGAGGGTGTGATCTTCTCTGTTTTTTAGATGCCTACTCTGGGTATCACCAGATTAGTATGGCTGTAAAGGATGAGGAGAAAACTTCCTTTACAACCCCTGCGGGAACTTTTTGTTATGTCCGCATGCCTTTTGGGTTAAAAAACGCTGGCCCGACCTATCAGCGGGCCATGCGTATAACTTTGCAGTCGCAGCTAGGTCGCAACATTGAGGCCTACATCGACGATCTCGTCGTCAAGTCAAGGCGCGAGGAAACGCTCATTGAGGACCTTGCCGAGACTTTCGACAGTCTCCGGGGCACTCGCGTGAAGCTGAACCCCGAGAAGTGCGTCTTCGGGGTTCCATCCGGCAAGCTTCTCGGCTTCTTAGTCTCAAGCAGAGGCATAGAAGCCAACCCCGAGAAGATCCGGGCCATCGGCCAGATGCGCCCACCGGCTCGCCTCAAGGACGTGCAGCGCCTAACGGGCTGCATGGCCGCCTTGGGGCGCTTCATCTCCAAGCTCGGGGAGCGGGGCCTCCCTTTGTTCAAGCTTCTCAAGAAGTCGGGCCACTTCGAGTGGACCCCCGACGCCGAGCAGGCCCTCGAGGGCCTCAAGAAATACCTCACCTCGCCTCCGGTCTTGGTCGCACCGAGACCCGAGGAGCCCCTGCTCCTCTATCTCTCGGTGACGCCCGGGTGGTGAGTGTAGTCCTCGTGGTCAAGCGGGAGGTCGGGTCCGAGCTCCCGGCGTCCCCCGGCCAAGTGAAGGCGCTCGGGTCCAAGCTCCCGAGTGGTAATCCTGAGCAGCCTGAAGGAGCGCTCGGGTCCAAGCTCCCGAGCGAGGCTCTCAGGGACATAAAGGGAGCGCTCGGGTCCGAGCTCCCGAGCGGCTCTGTTCCCGAAGGTACCTTAGGGCCCCAAGCCCCGAGCGACCCCGAGCTACCCGCCTTGCTCGGGGACAAAGCTACTCGCTCGGGGGCTGGCCCCGAGGATTCTTCATCCCGGCCGCGTGTTCAGCAGCGTCCCGTGTACTTCGTCAGTGAAGTATTGCGCGATGCCAAGACGCGTTACCCTCAAGCCCAGAAGCTACTCTATGCGGTGCTCGTCGCATCGAGGAAGCTTCGGCACTATTTCCAAGCGCACGAGGTCTTGGTTGTTACGGCCTACCCCCTCGAGCGCATCCTCCGCAACCGGGAAGCCACTGGACGAGTTGTCGAGTGGGCCATCGAGCTCGGGGAGTTCAACCTGCGTTTCGTCAGCAACCACGCAATCAAAAGCCGTGCTCTGGCCGACTTTGTCGCCGAGTGGACGCCAGTACCAGAAGATGAAAGCGAGCAGCTCTCCGCCTGCCCGGGTCAAGGAAACACCGAGCACTGGACCCTGCACTTCGACGGTTCCCTCACCCTCAAGGGTGCGGGGGCTGGAGTGGTTCTCACCTCCCCGACAGGTGAATCACTCCAGTACGTCGTGCAGTTGCTCTTTCGTGCCACCAACAACATGGCTGAGTATGAAGGCCTCCTCGCAAGGCTGCGCGCCGCCGCATCCCTCGGGATCCGCCGTCTGCTCGTCAAAGGTGACTCTCAGTTAGTCGTCAAACAGGTATCAAAGGAGTACCAATGCTCGGATCCACAGATGTTGGCATACCTGAACGAAGTCAGGAAGTTGGAACGACGCTTCGATGGACTGGAGCTCCAGCACATCCCACGCCGCTTCAACGACGTCGTCGACACCTTATCGCGACTGGCCTCCTCTCGGGAGCCGGTCCCGGCTGGGACCTTTGAAGAAAGGCTCTCTCGGCCGTCCGTCGAGGCCGCCGACCAAGACGAAGGGGAAACCTCACGCCAAGGCGAGGCTACCCAGGCGGCGCCTTCAGTGGGAGATCCTCCCGTCAGGCCGCCGCCGGGCGAGCACTCCGTGCTTGCCATCTGTTCTCAGGACACCTCTTGGATCTCCGAGATCCGAGGATACCTGAAAGAAAATATCCTTCCCGACGACGAAGCCGCTGCAGAAAGAGTAGCACGGCAATCAACAAGGTACGCGCTCGTGGATGGGGACCTCTACAGGCGCGGCACCAACGGCATTCTCATGAAATGCATCTCTCGGGAAGAGGGTCACGACATGCTCGTGGACATCCACGAGGGCGAGTGCGGTAGCCATTCATCATCCCGCACGATGGTCGGTAAAGCCTTTCGGCAAGGATTTTACTGGCCAACAGCGCTCGAGGACGCCTTCGAGCTGGTTCGACGCTGCGAGGCGTGCCAATTCCACGCCAAGCAGATCCATCAACAGGCGCAGGCCCTTCACACCATCCCCCTCTCATGGCCCTTCGCAGTTTGGGGGCTGGATATTCTAGGTCCGTTCCCCCGAGCGGTCGGGGGCTACGAGTACGTCTACGTCGCCATCGACAAGTTCACTAAGTGGACAGAAGCTGAAGCCGTCGTCAAGATCAACAAGCAGTCGGCGATCAAGTTCATCCGAGGCATCATGAGCCGTTTCGGGGTGCCCAACCGCATCATCACCGACAACGGCACGCAGTTCACGAGTGACGCGTTCCTCGAGTACTGCCAAGCCCTCGGGACGGAAGTCTGCTTCGCCTCCGTCGCGCACCCTCGGGCCAACGGGCAAGTTGAGCGTGCCAATGCTCAAGTCCTCCGAGGGCTCAAGACAAGATCCTTCGACAGGCTCAAGAAGTGCGGCGCCGGATGGATAGAACAGCTCCCGGCCATCCTTTGGTCGATCCGGACGTCCCCCAGCAGGGCGACCGGTGAAACCCCCTTCTTCCTCGTGTACGGGGCAGAAGCCGTTCTTCCCTCCGAGCTCGCCTTCCGGTCCCCTTGGGTCGCGGCGTACTCGGAGGAAGACCAAGACCAGCGCAAGCTCGACGACGTCAACCTCCTTGAAGAGCACCGATGCCGAGCGGCCCTCCGCACCGCCCGGTATCAGCAAAGCCTCCGGCGGTATCATCAGCGCCGCGTCCGGCCGCGATCGCTCAAAGTCGGAGACCTCGTTCTTCGGCGCATCCAGATGAGGGAAGGGAGGAACAAGCTCTCTCCCATGTGGGAGGGCCCATACTGAGTGACCCGAGTCACCCGGCCAGGCTCAGTAAGGCTGGCTGCCGAAGACGGGATGCCGCTCTCCAACGCATGGAACATCGAGCTCCTGCGAAAGTTCTACCCGTGAATGGCCCGGGTAAGTTTTTTCTTTTAGGGTCAGCTCCCCGAGTGCCGAAAGTGAGTCATGGGAAGTTCCGGGTTTGCCACCTAAGCCCTGGTCGCTCGGCCTGGTTTCTTAACCCCGAGCGCCAGTCCGGCCAAAGGTCGCCCGAGTATCCCGCACGCTCGCGCCCGCGCTCGGGGACTCCCTTGTATCCCAAGCTATGCGAATAGCAGTATGATCAATATAAAGATGAATTTCCTTTATAAGAATCTCCTGTGCAATATTGAATTCTCGTTTCAATATCAATATTCCGTTGCTAGCTATCAAAAGAGTTTCTTTTTCCGGCGGGTATCAAGATCCCGAGCCCCCACTCGGCAAGTAGATCCCACAGATCCTAGTACGAACGGTCGAGCTAGCCCGATGACCGTCCGCGGGCCGTAAGACGTTTGGGCAGTTAGCTGTACCCCAAGCACATCAGAGTCAGGGCAAATAAGCCCCTGACCACTCGTGCTCTGCTGGTCAGCAACCCCGAGCGCTACCCAACGTCAGGTCACTCGGCTAGCATCACTCCTCGTGCTTGAGACCGGTAGGCAGACTCGAAAGCTTGTGGGGTCCACAAACGGACAAGTCTTGAAAGAGCCTATGGAAAAGAGACCTCTTTTGCGAGTCAAGCCATATAATCGTTCGTGAAGTGAACAGGTTCATAAAGGCGAAACCTCCGGGTACCGCCCACATCATCAAGGCCGAGTGCCAAGATTCCAATAAATCATGGAGCTTAATCCTTAAGCTAAGCTTCCGATCACTTATCCCCATTTTTAAAAGCTTCCAAGCACTATATTCGTAAATAGTTTTTACTCGGCAACATTTCCAAGTATTTCTGAGGTCGCAAGGGGTTTACCTGAAGTTATCGGCGTAAATCGCGGAAAGTACTTCGGGTTGTCCGCTCAAAAGCCCTGGTACCCTACCTGGTTCCTTAACCCTGGGCGCCAGCCTAGCAAATGAGCCGCCCAAGCACCGTACACGTTTGCGCACGCGCCCGGCGGTTCCCCTTGAGACGCTTGGGAAATATGAGGAAATATTGCCGCGTAAAAATGAAAGCCATCAAAAGAAACAAAGTTATGCAACTCTATCGGTCGTCGGTAGAGCGTTTGCTAACAATTAACGGTTTCAATAATCGTCGTTGCACAAAGTCTTGGATGAATTTGCAGGAAAAATCCGAAGTCCGATCCCCTGGACCCCCGCGGTCCCGAGGGCCTGACCTCCCGAGCCTTAGTCTCAGCCCTCCAAGCGCTCGGGGGCTGGGGGTCTCACGCCAAAGAGGAGCGCTCGGGGGCTGATCCCGAGCTCGGGCAGGAGTCCCTCCAAGTGGCGGCGCGTCTAACTCTCGGGGGCTGGGGGCCTCGGGGTCGCCCCGAGCGCCGTCCTCGGCTGTCCGCGAGTAAGAGCCAGACACGCCACACATGTCCAAGACGCGGCACGTCTAGCTCTCGGGGGCTGGGGGCCTCGGGTCCGTCCCGAGCGCCGTCCTCGGCTGTCCGCGAGCAAGAGCCAGATGCGCCACCAAAGACGAAGATGGAAAGCGTTCGGAACTAAGTTCGAACGAAAAAAAGTTGTGAAAGTAAGGCGTCGGAGGCCAAGTCCACGCCCGAAATCACAACTAAAGCTAAGTGTTCGGAGCCAAGTCTGAGCATAACTTTACAAAAGTAAGATGCTCGGAGCCTAGTCCGCATCAGAAATTGCAAAGAATCTTTCCCGGAGCCAAGTCCGGGCGAAGAACCTGCAAAGACAAAAGCAAAACGCTACTGGTGCCAAGTCCAGTACAAATGCAATAAAAGGAAAGCAAGGCGCAAAAGGCCTTCCGGCCAGGAGTTCTTCGCACTACAAAAAATTGCCAATAAAGCACAAGTTCTTACAAAGGGGTTTCTATCCCCCGGACTAAGGACAACAAAATATAAAACGAAGAAGGAGCTACTCCGAGCGGTCGCCGTCGTCGTCGCCGGCATCCACCTCGCGGACGAAGTGCTGGGCGATCTGGTCGGCCACCTTTCGAATCTCCCTCCGAGTTTCGTCGTCGGCGACCTCATCGTTCCCCTGCGCGGCGGGCTCCAAGGAGAAGCTCGGGTCGCCGCTGCGGTAGCACGCCAAGGTGTGCACTGCCACCGCGAACGCCAGCTCCTGGCCTTCTTCTTCAAGCCGGCGGGTCATGGCGTCCCCAAGTCCAGCAAGCCGCTCCGCGACCTGTTGGAAGCCCAGCGCGACGCTCCCGGGGGTGTCGGCTTTGAGCCCTTCCGGCAAGTTGACGTCCCCGAGCCCGGCGTTTCGAACGGCCCTCCGAGCCTCAGAGAAGATGTCCCTCATCAGGCGCGTATGCTCCGTGCGTTCGCCAAGCAGCCCGAGGCGGGCCTCCTCCACCTTTTGCCATGCAGCGGCGGCCTCCGAGCTCTCGCGCTTCCTCGCCTCCTCCACCTCCTGGATCTTGGTTTGGAGGGTGCGTTTGGAAGTGCACGAGTCCTCGAGCCGCCCCTCGAGATCTTGGATGCGGGTGCGGAGATCCGCCATCTCCTTGGCAAGCTCTTCACGGGCAGCATCGACGCGGCCCTGGACTTCGACGTTCAGCTCGTCGGTCGCCTTCTCCAGGTCCCCTCCGCGCTTGGTGAGCGCCGCCTCCTTCGTTTCAGTTTCCTTTTCGCGAAGGGCAAGTTGCTCTTCGCGTTGCTGAACTTCAGCGGCCTGCGCCTTCAAACTTTCCTCGCGCGAAGTCATCCGGTCTTCGATGTTACTTTCGCGAAGGGTAAGTTGTTCGTCGCGTCGGTCGGCCTCGGCAGCGCGCTTCTCCAGCCGCGCCTCCGCGTCAGCGACGTCCTTCTCCCGCTGCTTCAGGCCTTGCTCGCGCGAGGTCACCTTGGCTTCGATCTGAATGAGGCGGGAGGTTCGCTCATTAAGGAGTTTTCCTTCTCAATGAGCTCCCTCTTCAGCTCGTGTATGGCTTCCCGCAGGCGATCGACCTTGGCCATGCCCTCCTCGTACTCCCGCTTGGCGATGCCGGTGCGAGCCAAGAAGGACTCCGCCGCCTCCGCAAGCAAGGCCTCCCTCTCGTCGAGCGAGCCCTCCCGCTCCTCCAGCGAGGCCTCCTTGTCCGCCAAAGCCGCCTCCTTGGCGGCGAAGTCCTCCTGAAATTTGTTGATGGCTGCGCGCGCGCGGCGTCGAACGCGTCGGGTGGGATCACCCGGGATGCTTCACCGCGCCGCGCAGGACGCTGCACCCGCGGCAGCAAAGTTAAGGTGGAGCACCCGAGCACCTCCTCCCGAGGCTCGGGACACTTCACCACAATAGAGCCGCCGGCCCCCTCCTCGGGCCGAACGCTCTCGGCTCCCTCCATGGGAACCGCCTCCTGCTCGGGCTCCGCCGCCTGCTCCTCAGCTCCGGCGCCGCTCGGCTCCTGCTCACATGGCGCCACCTGCTCCTCAGGCGCGGCGGCTCGCGGCTCCTGCCCAAGTGCCGCCACCTGTTCCTCGGGCCCGGCAGCACTTGGCCCCTGCTCTTCCTCCGGACCGGCGCCCGGCGCCTCTGCGTCGGCTCGCGCTGCCTTCGGCGGCGCCTGCGCCGCTCCCTGCGCGGCCGTTTCCCGCGCTCGGGGGCAGCTTCTTCCCGCGAGACCGCCTCGGCTCTCGGGGCTGGCTCCTCGCTCGGGGTCGGAGCTGCGCTCGGGGCCGGCGATGCGCTCGGGTTCGGCGCCGCAGGACCGCTCGGGACAGAGGTCCCGATCGAGGCCGAAGGTTCGCGTGCGGCCGCCTGCTTGCTCGGGGCCACGCCCGCGCTCGCGTCCCCGCCCGCGCTCGGTGCAACCGGAGCGCTCGGGACCGAAGAAGGGCTCGGGGACGTTTTGGATTTCTTCGCCCTGAAAAGCCAACAAAGCCAAGCTCGGGATCAGTTCCCGAGCACAATACTCAAGCAAAATAAAGGCAAAGGTGAGGTTTATTCTTACCGCCACTTGCCCTTAGGGACGACCGAGTCCGGGTCGGAGGACCCCGGCGGGTTTTTCCTCTTCTGTCCGGTGGCGGCGTCCGCGCCGGCCGCCGACGAGCTTCCAGTCGGCGCGGTTCCAGTGGCTCCTCGCCCCGAGCCGCCGCCTCCATTCCCCGGCGCCTGAGGGCCCGCGGGTGGAGGGGGCGGCGGAGGCGGCGCAGAAGGCCACCGCCCGAACTTGAGGCCGGCATGGGCAGAGCTTCCCTGCCCGACATCTCCCACCACGGTCGGCTTCGGCGTCTTTTTCTTCTTCGCCGCCGGCGCCTGCGGTGGTGGAGACGGAGGTGGCGGGGCTAGCCCTTGCCCTTCGGGTCGGCGGGGTCGGCAGCAACATCTGCCGCCGGGAGCGCTCGCGGCTCTGGCCGCCCGCGCCTGCACCTCGTCTTCGTCTGAGAAGATCCGAATGCCCCCAGCCGGCGCGCGCGGGGCCAGCTCTCGGCGCGGACACGAAGCCATGCGCGTCGCACACCGGCATCATGTCCAGGATATTCTGCCGGTCCGCATGCACGCAGAGTGGCAGGTCTGGCCGGGCGAGGTCGGCCTCCGAAGGGTCTTGAACCCCGAGCAGCGCCTTCAGAAACATCGCCACCACGACAGGAGGCAGGTTCTTGCCAGCGCCGACCTCCGTCCGGCAGAAGTCATCGTCGCCGGTGTACGTCCACGCCGGTCACGCGCGCTCCCGTAGCGGCGCCAGCCGGCGTCGGAGGAAATCGCCGACGACCATGGTGGCCGTCAGCCCCAGCTCCCGAAGTTGGGTGATGCGCGCCACCGCCAAATACAGCTCCTTCTCGCTCGGGTCCATGTACTCCCATGCCTTCTTGTGCTCCGCCGGCGCCTCCGGGATCAGCAGTTCCGTCGCCGGATCGGTGTTGACATAGCACCACTGCTGGCGCCAATCGTCCCATTTGTTTCGCAACATCTGCGGAATGTAAAGATCGGCATCCTTCCCTCCCCGGAGCTGGAAGTTGGCGCTGCCGGTGACCTCCGCTCGGCCGGAGCCCCGCGCCCTCCCGACCGATCGAAGGACGAAGTAATGCCGAAGGAGCGCCACCGACGGCATCACCCCGACGAACATCTCGCAGAGGTGGGCGAAGATCGCCAGCACCACCACGGAGTTGGGGGTGAGATGGAGAAGGTGGACCCCATAATCCATGAGGACCTCCAGGAAGAACGCCGAGAATGGCGGCAGGAGTCCCGCCCCCAGGAAGCTCGTGAAGATCACCGCTTCGTTCGCCCGCGGGTTCGGCGGGTACGTCGCCGGCCGCACCACCGTCGGGTTCGGACGGCCCTCCGGCACCACCATGCCCCGGACCTTGTCCATCGCCTCCTCATTGAGGAGGCGGGACTTCTGGAGCACGCTAGGCGAGCTCGGGGTCGGGGAGCTGCTCTGCCGGGTCTTGCGGCGAGTCATTATGGTGGCGAATTGGTGGCGGAGAAGGCCTTCGGGAGGCACAAATGGCGGCGGCGGGAGGAAGAAGACGAAGAAAGCGCAACTGCTTTGGGAGACAGAGCGTTTGCGCAAGGAGGTGAGAAGTTCAAAAGTGAGAAGTGGATTTCTTTTCAAAAGGGAGAAAACCGCAGAAGTTCAACCGTCCGGCGGTTTCCAAAAAACAATCCTGGGCTGTCAATTTACTGCCGTGCGCAATAATTTCGCAGTCGCGCGAAATCCGGAGCACGCAACCCGCCCGGAACGGTGCGCTTTTCCCGCACGGGCGCAACACGAAGCGCCGCGGCCAGGTGGTGCGTGTGGATTGGGCATCGCTCCCGCTCCGCGCGCGCCACGTTAAAAAGCGCCGCTCCGCAGGGCGCATCACAATGGGCCGGCATCTTTTGCTTGGCCCAAGAAGAAAGGCCTCATCCCCAGTCGTAGCCCTTCGGGCCGTCGCTGGGAGATAAGGCCGGGGCTGCTGTCGGCGGAATGGGGCCCAGGGTACCCCTAACCGCCGGCGGAGGCCAACCAAATGCCGCGGATGGTGACACCTGGCGCTCCGGTCGTTGGGGCCTTGGGTCCCACCCGGATCGTCGTACGGAGCCCGCGGCCAATCCCAGGAGATCAGGGGTCTCCTCCAGAGGCTGCATCCGCAAACCAGAAGGAGTCGTGGGCCTCCGGGAGTCCACGGCCCATGCGCTGAGAAAGCAATCGGGGTCCGTCCCCGAGCGCTCGGTGTCCCAGAAGGCGAAGGGCGCGCTCGGGGTCCCCTCCCGACCCGCTCGGCATCTTGGCAGATGTGGGGCCCAGGGGAGCGCTCGAGGTCCGCCCCCCGAGCACTCTCCATCGGGCTCCCCTTTCAAGGCGCCCCGAGCGGCCCCCAGCGGGTGCTCCACGAGCGCCCGGGGTCGCTCGGGGGCGCGTAGAAGACAGCTGGCGCCCCTCCTAGCGAAGGAGGTCGCTCGGGACCGAGTGCCCGGGGGATGACGTGTCCTCTGGTGGGGCCCTCATCCATGCACGTCGACCAGCGCCAAGCTTCTCCAGCAAGCCTCCGCCCTGGCGGAGGCATTTAATGCCTGTCATTCCGACGGGGAACCCAAAGCCCTGTGAGGGATGATGACGATCAGGCCGGGTCCCACCGGTGCAGGCGATAAGCTCTGTTAGCTATCCCTCTCTCTTTCTCTGAGGGGTGGGCCCGGGCTGACAGATTCTTTGACCGACCAAGCGCGCCGCCCCGCACGCCCTGTCGCTGTCAACCTTTTTACCCCATGGGGGACGCCGCCGCGCAAACCAATTGCGCGGCATGAGAGGCTGACCTATGGGGCCCGTGAGAGGGGTGTCTTACCAACCCAGTCAGAAGAAACCCCGCAAGTCTCCGTCTGCGGGGCCCGCCGAAGGCAAAGGTGTCAGAGCCCCTGTTCCGACACACCACGAGGCGACGGCCCGGCCGAAAGTCTCAAGTGGGCATTAAATGAAGGTGTGGGCGCTTCCAATAGCGCCCACGTCATCTACAGCACAAGTCCAGCTCATGTTTTCCTTTGCCGACCTTTGTGGTATTCCCCCGAGTATATAAGGGGAGAGCCTGGTCCATGCAAAGGGTTGGCTCTTTCCTAGTGTGATTTTCCTTAGATTAGATCTCTCTAAGGTTACTCCGTACCGAAGAAGCACCGTTCCTCCTCCGGGCTAGAGCAAGAAGAAGAACAGTGCGCATCTTTGTAACTCATCATACTTGCCATATACGCACATATACGCACATATACGCATATATACAAAAACAAGCAGGACGTAAGGTATTACGCCTTCCGGGGCGGCCTGAACCTGGGTAAATCCTTGCGTCTTTACATTCTTAGCCACCGGGTTTATTCGCTAAACTCCAATCCCCACCGGGGTTCGTAAGGAACTCACTACTCCCCTGGGCCGAATTCCAAAGGGGGTCCCTCCGGACCACCGCTAGAGGCGTCTCTACGCCGACAACAACACTTAGACGAAAAAAGGGCAAAGATAGGGATTTTTGCTTACCGCCATCTGCCCCTCGAGATCCCGAATCCCGAGCCGGAGGGCGCCGGCGGGTCCTTCCTCTTCTGCTCGGCGGCGGCGTCCGTGCCCGCCGCTGATGAGCCTCCGGCCGGCGTAGCCCCAGAGGGCCCTCGCCCCGAACTGCCGCCCCCATTCCCCGGCGCCTGAGGGCGCGCGGGGCGGAGGAGGCGGCGGAGGTGGCGGGCCGGAATTCTGTGGCTCGGAGGGCCATCGCCCGAATCTGATGCCGCCCTGGGCGGAGCTTCCTTGCCCAGGGTCTCCCGTCGCTCCCTGCCCCGTGGTCGACGGCGCCGGCGGTTTCGGCTTCGGCTTCGCCGCTTGTGGCCGTGGTCGCGGGGACGGAGGGCTAGGGGCTCGCCCCTTACCCTTCGGGTCGGAAGGATCCGCGGTAGCAACAGGGGCGCTCGTGGCCCGGGCAGCCCGTGCCTCCTCCTCGTCCACGGTGATCCAGATGGACGCGGCCGCGTCGCTCTCACCGACCTTCGGCGGGGGCTTGATGCCGCGGGCATCGCACTTCGGCATCATCGCCAGAATCTCTTGCCGGTCTGCGCTCAGGCAGAGCGGCAAGTCCGGCCGTGGCAGCTCGGCGAGCGAAGGTTCCTGGACCCGAGCAGCGTCTTCAGGAACGACGCCACCGCCTCGGGGCTCAGGTTGTTGTCGGCACCGGTCTCCGTCCGGCCGAAGTCCATGTCGCCGGTGTACATCCACGCTGGCCGCCTGCGTTGCCGCAGCGGCGCCAGCCGGCGGCGGAGGAAGTCGCCGACGACCATGGTGGCCGTCAGACCCAACTCCCGGAGTTGTGTGATGCGCTCCACCATCATCCATAGCTGGTTGTCATTGCCGGCGAGGTACTCCCACGACCTCTGGTGCTTCGCTGGCGCCTCGGGGATTAGGAGCTCCGTCGCCGGGTCGGTGTTGACGTAGCACCAACTCTGGCGCCAGTCATCCCACTTGTTCCGCAAGTTTTGCGGAATGTGTGGATCAACGTCCTTCCCTCCTCGGAGTTGGAAGTTGGCACTGCCGGTGATCTCCACTCGGGCGGAGCCCCGGGTCTACCCGACCGAGCGGAGGACGAATTAGTGTCGGAGCAGGGTCACCGACGGCATCACCCCCACGAACATCTCACAGAGGTGGGAGAAGATCGCCAACACCACGACGGAGTTGGGGGTGAGGTGCAGAAGATGGACCCCGTAGTCCTTCAGGACCTCCAGGAAGAACGACGAGAATGGCGGGAGGAGTCCCGCCGCCAGGAAGCTGGCGAAGACCACCGCCTCATTGGAATGCGGCTCCGGCGGGTAAGTCGCCGGCCGCACCACTGTCGAGTCCGGGCGACCCTCCGGCACCGTCATCTTCCTAATCTTGTCCATCGCCTCCTCGTTGAGAAGGCGGGACTTGGGAAGCACAGCGGGCGAGCTCGGGGTCAGGGAGGACCGGCGGGTCTTGCGGCGGGTCATGATGGCGGCGATTTGGTGGCGGAGGGAGTTTTCGGGAGGCGAAGAAGGTGGCGGTGGGAGGAAGAAGACGAAGAGAGCGCAAAAGGCTTGGGAGACAGAGCATTTGCGCAAAGGAGCGAAGATTCGAAAAGGTGGGGAGTGGTTTTCTTTCAAAAGAGAAAACCACAGAAGATCAACCGCCCGGCGGTTTCCCATGCAATCATGGGCTGTCAGTTTACTGCCGTTGGCAGTAAATTTGCAGTCGCGCGAAACCCGGAGCACGCAACCGCCCGGGGCAGCGCGGCTTTCCCGCGCGGGGCGCAACCCGAAGCGCCGCCGCCAGGTGGAACGCGCGGGTTGGGCGTTGTTTTTGCTCCACGCACGTGCATTAAAAACGCCCCTCCGCAGGGCGCATGAAGATGGGCCGGCATCTTTTGCTTGGCCCGAGAAGGAAAGGCCTTATCCCCAGTCGCAGCCTTTTGGGCCATCGCTGGGAGACAAGGCCGGGGGCTGCTATCGGCGGTATGGGCCCCAGGGTCCCCCTAACCGCCGGCGGAGGCCAATCAGATGCCGCGGAGTGTGCCACGTGGTGGCCCAGTCGGTATGGCCTTGGGCCCCACTCCGGCTGTCAAATGGATCTCGCGGCCAGGCCCAAGTGTTCAGGAGCCTTCATCGGCGGCCTCACCAGCACGAGTAACCAGAAAAGGCCTTGGGCTCCTGAGAGTGCATGGCCCAGGCACCAAGGAAGCACTCGGGGTCTCTCCCCCGAGCGCTCAGTGTCCCAGAAGACAAGGGAGCGCCCGGGGAACGTCCCCGAGCGCTCGGCATCTTAGCAGGAGCGGGGCCCAGAGGAGTGCTCCCCGAGCACTCGGGGTTGCTCGGGGGCGTCCAGTGACAGCTGGCGTCTTCCTTAGCCAAGGAGGTTGCTCGGGACTGAGTGCTCGGGGATGACGTGTCCCCCGGTGGGGCCCTCCCCCATGCACGTCGTCCAGTAGCAAGCTTCCTTAGCAAGCCTCAGCTCTGGCGGAGGCATTTAATGCCTGTCATTCCGACGGGAAGCCCTAAGCTCTGTGAAGGATGATGATGGTCAGGCCGGGCCCCACCCGCTCAGACGATAAGCCCCGTTGGCTATCGCCTCCGCTGAGGGGTGGGCCCGGCTGACAGGATTGTTGACCGACCGGGCGCGCCGCCCTGCACGCCCCTGTCGCTGTCAACCCCTTTTTTACCCCTTGGGACACGCCTCCGTGCAGTCCGTTGCGCAGGATAGGTCGCTGACCCGTGGGGCCCGGGAGTTGGTGCTTTACCAACTCAGTCAGAAGAAGCCCAGTAAGTCTCCGTCCGCGGGACCCGCCAAAGATAAAGATGTCAGAATCCCTGTTTCAACGCGCAGTGAAGTGACGTCCTGGGCGAAAGCCCGCGGCGCACATTAAATGAAGGCGTGGGCGGCCCCTGTTGCACCCACGTCATCTACAGGACAAGTGCAGCTCACCCCCTTTGCCGACCACTGTGGTATTCCCCCGGGTATATAAGGGGAGAACCAGGTTCATGCAAAGGGTTGGTTGAATCTCCGTTCGGTTCAAGCTCAGTTCACACACTCCATTAGAAAAAAGCGAGGGCAGACTTCTTCCTCTGAGTTCTTCCTTTAGGGTTAGAGCAAGAAGAAGAACAGTACGCCTTTGTAACCCGTCGTTTCCATACACATATATACGAAAAGGAAGCAGGACGTAGGGTGTTAAACCTTCTCAGGTGGCCCGAACCTGGGTAAAACTTTGTGTCTTTGTCTCCTCTTTCATCCGGGTTGCCTGTCAAACCCTAAACCGCGCCGCAGCTCGTGAGAAGCTCACCACTCCCCCGGCCGAATCCCAAAGGGGGTCCCTCCGGACCACCGCAGCCGGTGTTTGTACACCGACAACCTGCAACAGCAACAGCCAGTGCACCCCCCTCATCCCCTCACCTTCACATCACTGCTGCCGTACCAACTCTCACTGCCTCTGTACCACTTCAATCAGTGATTCCCTACCTCTCTTTAGTCATCGAAATTTCAACTCTTTTCACCTTTTCCCTCACGGCATCAGCACAGCTCCCGTGCTGTCAGCCACTTGCTTCCCTCCCTTTGGTGTTAACATCTTCCCTCGTATTCAATTCTTCCCGAGCTTCAGGCTTCTTCACCCGGGCACGCAACTACTCAGTTCTTCCTTCTCATCTAAGCCAGCCGAGTTCCGTTTCCCATTCTTCTACCCAAGCTCCTTTGCTAGCTGAGTTTCCACCTAGCTCCCATCGATCGCTCTTCCTTGCCCCGGTCTCCTCTACTCTACCTGAGCCCTTCCTCTAGTTCCTGTCCCCTACACTCCATTATCCCCAAGCAGTCGTGCTGCTCACCCTCCTCCTGCAAGCTTCAAGCTTCTTCCCCTACTAGATTCTTACGGAACTCAGGTGCTCAGCCATTTTCCCCAATCTGGTCACAAGCACCGTCACCGGCCACTCTACCCGCCCCTTTTTCTCAAGCCCGAACACCTTCTCTGCTAAAGGCTTGCCTCAGGCATACTGGAATTTCTTTTTTTCATCCCGCTGCTCAAGCTCCATCTCTTCTCATCTCATCTCCCTACAGTGCTTCTTGGCTGCTGAGATCGACCAGGCTGCTACGCCTTGCTCAGAGCTCCTCCTGCCGCTGATGGCCGCCACCGCGAGCAGCTGAGCTGAGCCGCTCCTTCCTAGCTCTGGCCGGGCCATGCCGCCGCCAGCTCCACCCCGACTGGCCGCCCCCGCTTGGACCGCAGCGCCGCTTGCCTCACCCCGGGAGCACCGCCGCCACCAGCAAGGGTTGCCATCGCAACCGCCCCGTCGCCTAGCTCGGTGAGCCACCACCGACCGAAGCTATCTTTCCACCGCCGCCGGTGGACGCTCACGGCAAACTGCCGCTGATGAGTTCTGCCGTGGCCACCCTCTCCTCCCCAGGTTCTACTCCTCCAGATCCGAGCTCCACGGCCTCCATCCTCCTCCCACTCCTCCATAGTGACCCGAGCTGCCACTGCCGAGGTCTACCAAATGCCGGCGATGCCTCCCCAACCTCCACCACCGGATCCACCGCCCCGTTCTTTGATTTGCCACCGAATCAACCGCTAGACGAGAGCTGCTCCGTGGCAACTGCCGCTGCCGATTTAGCCTGCCGCTACCACTCCCCTTTTTCCCCGCGCTCTGCCGCGACAGCCCGAGGCTCTACCGTAGCCACCTTGCCCTGTCGCGGCAGCTGCCACCGCCCCTTGCTCCTGCCGCGGCAAGCTTCGACGACCGTGGCAAGAAGCCGCGCACGCGCCTGACTCCCCACCTCCGACGACCGCAGCCACCAATCCGAGCAGCAACAGCAGTCTAGCATACCCTCACCCACGCAGTCATCGCTCCGGCCACCACCGCTGCCCACAACCCACCTTGCTCTCTGCCGCTGTCCTCAGAACGCTGCCGCGGCAAGCCATCGCCGCTGCCGCCTTGTTCCCCACCGTGGCAGCTTCTTCTCACCACGGCAGACCCATTCCCCACTGTGGCAGCTCCTGCCCGCCGCGGCATCCTTTTTCCCACCGCGACAGCACCGTGACAACTCCCCTCCCACCGCGGCAAGGAGCTACCACGCATTCCTGAGCTTCCCCTCCTATTGCTCTCTCTCCCGGGTCAACCCATGCCGAGCAGCTCCATTTCTTCACCAATGCCACCGAGCTTCGTCTCCCCATTGTTTTCCCTCTACACTTCATCTCCTACTGCAACTCAAGCCGAGCACCTCCCCTTGCATGCCCGAGCTGAAATTGATTCCTTTCCTTATTGTTATTCTTCAAACTCTTTTCTCAAATACCAATCCCGAGCATCTGATTCTTCCTTTGCCATGGAGCACAGTGCTTTAAAGTAGCAGCAACCCACTGTCAACCAGCCCCCACGGCTGATTAAGTAAATAAAACAGTAGGGAAATTGTAAGTACAAATATCTAGGCAACCTTGAGTCATGTATGTGCATATATCTATTTGAATCTTGCTCTAACCAGATCCTTATCTAGCTTTTCTAAAACATCCTAACATAACAATGTCTGCTGGACTTAAACAGTATGTGAGGACCAAAAACGTATAAAAGCTAATATGGCAATAATCCTCGTAACCATTGTTTTCCAAAATATGGCAAGTCGTAGTTGCATGCGAGGTTAGCTCGTTCTTACCATTTCAAAAACCCTGCAAACCTTCTAAAATCGTTTAACATGTTACACCCCCGTAACCTAGCTAAGATGTTTGTGCTGAAAGCATTCAAAAGTAAAAGATTTCTAAACACGTAAACCCAAAGTTTTTCAATATGCATGAATCTGTTACCTCATGTGTCATTGCTTTCGTCCCATTGTTTTGAAAACCCTAGCATAATCCTAGGGTGGTGCAAAGCTTTTGGATGTTTCATAAGTGTATGTTGGATCTTATTTGGTTCCCTCTTGCGTTGTTGTTTTTTCGATGTTTTCGACGTGTAGATACGACGTTAGAGGATACCGCGCGAAGGATCTTGGACAACGGCCGTATCAAGCCGAGACCGAGACTCGACCAATAATATCAGGCAAGCATTCCCACCTTGATCATGTTGAATCCCATATGTGTGAAATTTAATTATTTTGTTTGTAAAGCTTGCATGCTATGTGGATATCAACGGTATTTTATGTAGATCTAGTTTTACCCCATAGCTGCATATGACCTAGGTTCGACTATCCGATCCTTGTAACCCTAGAAGTATTAGTCGGTTGTTCCACGACCGGCAAAAGTATTAGGGCTATAGGCATTAGCCATGCTTAGACCCGCTTAGTTAAAAGCTAGATTTTTGACCGGTATTCACAAAAATCCTGGAATTCAGGAAATAAAAACCCTCGGATAGCATGTGTTATCCGAGGTAGCATTTGAAAGAAATGTTTGTCAAAACCCAAATAAAACTGGAGATGATTTTGATCCGGGTGAGAATGCTAAGGGCAGCCCGGGGCTGTAGAGCATCGGATGGAGCCATGATCATCCGGGACGACATGGAGATGGAAATGGAGTCTTACTCGAATCAGTTAAGGACCGAACCGAAGTGTCGCTAAACCCGTTCCGCACCGTACGTCCACATGTCCTTTATGGGAAGGACTTGGCTCAGTACCCCGGCAAGTATTGGAGTATGGACCCGTGGGAAGTAGGGAGTATGTGACTAGGTGTTTAAATTCCTAGAGATCCACCACCGCTGGACGTTTGGGTGTTGATGCGACACAAAGGTGGGGAGTCCCATTTTTGGTCCGGGACGCAAAAGTTGGGTCAACCACCTAGCGGGTCCAGCTCTAGTATGGAAGCGAGCGAAAGGTCTCGTTGTACTAGCCCTGTCAGTATACGGTGCACAGTGTACCCAGGGCGAACTATATCTTGTGGGTAAAGCCGTACAACCTCTGCAGAGTGTTAAAAACTATTCGAATAGCCGCGTCCTCGGTCATGGGCATGAACTGGCAAGGCCACGCACTGGTTAGACTAAGTTTTGTTTGTGAAAGCTGGGAAAAGGGATTAAGGACGTGGGCATGACGTGTCCACAGAGTGCAATTTATGCTACACGGCTGGTAGCAAGGAATTGCTGGAGGAGGAGTCTAGCCGTGCTATCCGGGATACCACGGGGCTGGACTTGGAAATGAGGAGGCTCGCTGCACTATCCGGGATAGTGCCAGCTGAGCATTTGGTAGAGAAGCTAGTCATGCTGCTTGGGGTAGTATGGTCTAAGCTGTCTCGAGGATTGAGAAAAAGGAGGTAGCCGGGTCTACCTCAAGAGAAATTCTTTTCATTTTGATTTAATCAGTTTTACCAAATTGCTTTTGAATCTACTATTCTTGTATTTAAATTGAGAACTTACTTTCCGCACAACAACAAACTTAGGTTAGAGCTATTCCTTGATTCATCCCCTGCATGAAATATTGCCGTATACTTACTCCTGTGGGAGTAGCTTGCGAGTACATTCAAAGTACTCACCTGGCTTGTTGATTTGGCCAGATGAAGGAGACGTCAGATCCGAAGCTACAATTACGAACGCGAAATCTAGGGCGTAACCCCAGTCAGTTGCCTGTCGGGTATGGCATATTGATGGGCTTCTTCATCGCTTGATTTCCACTGCGAATTTATAGCCGTTGGGCTACAGGTATTAGACAATCGACCCTGATGGTCTAATTACTTATTTACGTATGTATGACAATGATATACGGGTTGACTTGTGTGTACCGGCTACTGATCCACGGACCGGTACAGTAATCACAAGGGAGTATCCGGCCTTAAAACCGGGTACGCCACAGCTTGGTATCAGAGCCATACCGACTGTAGGTTAACCCTAGTTAGCATGGCCGTTAGATGTAAACCCTAGGTATGAGCATTATTTTCAGAAAAACATTCAAACTTTCTATAAGAGTGGGTTCTACTCTTCTTACCCTTCTTAGCCTCCCTTCTTATCCATGTTGCTTCAAGTGAAACACAATTTTTCTACATCCTCATCTACTTCAAAGATTTTAGGCAGTCCATGTAGGGCAAGTAGCGAGACCCATATCGATGATGCAGAAGTTTGCCAGCCTTACCGAAGATCAAGAAACATTGCGTCGTCACCTGATCCAAGAAGCTAGACCCATAAGTTAGGTCACTAGAGCTCGCTTGCCGTGTGCAACGATATATGCACCCCCTTCCTTAGTTTGAGTTTAGGCGTCCTTTGTGGTGTATAATATACACCGGGGTATTCTTTGCAATGCATCTGT